>CM064503.1:68298064-68381940 GCA_032716605.1 Paralithodes platypus | reverse complement strand
ATAAAGAGGAGAGCAAGGGACTGGTAAATAAAGGGGAAGGGGGTGAAGGAAATTAACTGCGAAAGATGATTTGTCCAAGAGAGAACAAATAAAAACAAAAAAACACACACACACACACACAAATGTCAGAAAATGAACGGTATATGATTACGATACAGGCGAGCGGTAGCGAAGGGAGACGAGGAAGGGTATGATAATATATATATATATATATATATATATATATATATATATATATATATATATATATGAAAAAGAAGAAAAATAATATATTACGAGAGAGAGAGAGAGAGTTAGAGAGTTAGACTTAGAGCGAGAGAGAGAGGTTGGGTGTTGCGAAGTCGGGAAACTTGAGCCAGTCGTCGAGAACTTAATAATAGAAAAAGAAGAAGATAATTAAATACTTGGGGCTAAGAAGGCATTGGTGGAGGGACGGAAGTTACTCTCTAGTCTCATCTTAAGGGAGCTCAGACGGTATTGTGCAGCATAATTTACTGGTTCGGCTCAATGGTTTTGGGAGGGGGTTTAGTTTGCTCTCTATACCTCTATCAAACTTTAAAAAAAAAAAAACCCCACAAGACCGCCCTTCGATAATTTTGTTTACATTTTTCGGTAGAAAATTTCCCGGCTGAAGTCCGATTCCTCTTCAAATACAGGGTCGCTATCGCTGGCCAGGAAATAAATCGACACCTAAATGGCACGAAAGGTCTTGATATTGACAAAGAAATGAGGCAAAAGGTCTGAAAATCGCCAAACTAATGGGGCGAATGTCTTGAAATCTCATAACTAATAGGGCTAAACATGAGGGAGGAGGAGGACTCGAAAAATCAACTGCCTCCCCTTAGCTTCAAAGGATTACACAAGATTATAACGGACAGCAAGCAACAACAGATCTATTTAGCCTCACTATACCCACTTTTTTCACGGCGTAATATTATAAAAGAGAGTAAGCAACAACAGATCTATTTAACTTCTGTTTCTGCATAATATTGTTGGCAAATATTCATAATTAACTACATGAAGTGCTTATATTATAAAGGTCAGAACACGATGTGGGGTCTTTAACTGGGAAGGTGAAATAATCATATATAAACACTGAACACAATTTGTTATACAAAAAATATATTTACAGAATACACAGAAGTCGTACAATCAATAATCCAATACAATATAAATACAATATACAGCCAATCAGATTTAGGAGACAATGGCAGTGTCTTGTAACTCCTTGTATGGGGGTACTGGTGGTGGTAGTGATGGCTAGCTGGGAGGCAGAGGTCAACCTGGGGATTAACTGGGCTAGCGGTCCATGTTTGGGCAGCCAGGTGTTTCTTCTTGTCAGGCGGCGTTCCTTCTTTTTCCTTTGTTGTGGCCTGGGTGAGTCCACTTGTCCAAGATGGGGGAGTCCGTAGGGTGAATACTGTGACAATGTTTACCCAACCCTCTTTGGGGGGAGTTGTGACAACTTAATTATTCACAAGGGAAATTGCTGTAAAAGGGGGTGGGGGGGAACTGAGTATTTTCAAGGGCTTCGTAGTTTAGGTGTCTAAGGAGAGGGGCCCAGGGTTACTGACGACGGGGAGGGGGGGGGGGGGGGGATGGATACAAACAAGGGAACTAGGGGGCTGTCTCCTACGACATTCCTCGAGACTGCTTGTTGTTGGCAGGTAGGGGTGTCGTGAGAAGGCTTCATTGTAGAGGGGCAATTGCTGGCGATGCTCATGGTAGTTATGTCCCTGGTGGTGCTTCCGTCCTGTATCGGCTAGCCAATCCGCGCCCGCTTCTTGCCAGCCCTTGCTCTAGGCCGCTTAGTGGTACTGGGAGGCTCTAGCTGTAATGACAAGAGGATTGTTGGTCTGGGGATGTCATCGGAGTTCTGGAAGGCAATATGCGTGGTATTCTCAAACATTTCTTTCCTTTTCCAGCGCCTGATACCGAATGAATTCTGTGGAAATGAGCGTTGTTTACAGAGATTAGACGGATTCGTATGTGCATTTATAAAGATAACAACATTTTCCAAGATATTTCATCAATTAATGTCGCTAAGACTTACAGGATTGACCACTCAATTTAGGATCTGTCCAACTCCGAGGCCCTCTATGTATCTTGGTAGCACTATTTTTCTACAGTGGTGTTCGGCTAGTCCATCCACTAATCTGCCTTCAACTTAGATAAGCATTGTGGATTTGTATCAGGTTTACTCCCCTAGACAGGTTGCCAACCAATGCTGACGAGTCCCATCCATCTGGATTTTTATAAGGTTGTCTCCCCTAGATGGGTTGCCGACCAATGCTAATGAGTCTCATCCACCCAACTGGAATACTGTGTACAATATTGATGCCCATATATTTTTCTACTAGCTGAGGTACCCGGTGCTGCCCAGGGGAAAATAGAAGTATAGGCTGTATATCTAGGGAGGGAGGGGACAATTTGTTTCGCTTAAAACCTATTCTGGCACCCCTTTAGTATGCATGCCAAGTATGGGCTCTCCATCTTGAAAACTTAGGGAGTAGTTCGTGAGCAAACAGACAGAAATCACAGAAAGTTACCTGTAGTAGATTCGTTCATCCTTTCATACATCTTCGTCCACTCTCAGACCCCCCCCCCCTCGTTTCACCACCACCATCACCACCACCACCTCTACCACCACCACCACCTCGTCAAAGGCATAAAACCAATTACATATTCATGACCAACAACTTTCTTTTCTCCAGCCCTCTCTTGAACCTAGGCCCTTAGGATATGCCCAACAAAACTTAATAATTTTCTAAATTATGTCATCTTTACTCAGATCCGAGGGGGCGGGTGACGAAAAAGTAATTAATTATCCAAAGTCTAAATAATGTCATCTTCTTTATACTCAGATCCAGGGCCACAACAACGTTTAATAATGAAGGTAATCGTGGCGCCGTTACCAAGGCCGGCTCCCCCGTTTGATGTCGCCTAAGAATGTTTATTTACATCATTGGAGGGCGGGCTTTGAAGAGAGACGGGGAAGTGGAGCGAGATTAAACAAGTTATCTTTCGGCACTAATAGGTTTTTCTGGAGATGGGGGGGTCTATTCTTCGTGTTTAGTCAGATACCGTATACAGATTATCTATCTTATATTCTATTGTATAATCTAATCTATTTATCAGCTCTGATCTATCTATCTCTATCTATCTATTTATTTATCTATCCTGCCTATCTATCTATTGCAGGGTAAGTGAGTGGTGGAGGATGAGAAGGGGTAGGTGTTGTGGAGTTTTATATATATATATATATATATATATATATATATATATATATATATATTTATATATTGAAGAGATGGCTATTTATTATATTTAAGAGACTTTCATTTTGCTTTAGTCTCCCTACATAAATGGTTCATTAGGATTTTTAAATGTGAGTGAAATTCTTTGGAATTATATTTGCATTATAAATTGTCTTTTAATGTTAATAATGCATAATTTAAGGCAACACTGAGGGCATTACCAGTTTCTTTCCTATTTTTATTTTTTGTATAATCTCTGTAATTAACAAACAGTCAATTAGGCCGCAATTTGAAGCGTGTTTCAATTCATCAACTATACAGTATGTAGATGAGCTCAGTTGATCATAAGTAAGCACCTTCCTCTTCCTCAATCCACCTATCTCTACTCTATTGCCTTCCGCCACCTATCAACCTATCCTTCTCTCTCTTCAGTTCCTCCACCACATCACTTCTATACTCTATTCTCTCTCTCTCTCTTGTTAATCAACCTCTTCGTTTCCTCCATTCCTCCCTCCACTCTCTTCCTCTCACCTCGTCTCTCTATCCTACTTCCTCACACTCTTTCTCGCTATATTTTCCTCCTCCACTATCTCTCTCTCCACCTTCCTCATGCCACCGCTCTCATTCCTCCCTTCCTCTCTCTCCTTCCTCCAGACTCTCTCTCTCTATGCTCTTCCTCCCCCTCCTCCACCTCTCTCTTCCTCCTCCTCCACCTCGCTACTCCTCTCTATCTCCGCCTTCCCCACCTCTCTCTCTCTCTCTTCCTTCCTCCCCCTACCTCTTCTCTCTCCTTCTCTTCACTCTCTCCCTATTCCTCCACCTCTCTTCCCCACCGTCCTCTCTCTTCCTTCCTCCACCTGTCTCTCTCTTCCTTCCTCCACCTCTCTCTCTCTCTTCCTCCACCTCTCTCTCTCTCTCTTCCTTCCTCCACCTCTCTCTCTCTCTTCCTTCCTCCACCTCTCTCTCTTCCTTCCTCCACCTCTCTCTCTCTATTCCTTCCTTCCTCCACCTCTCTCCCTCTATTCCATCCTTCCTCCACCTACGCTACGGCCGGGCGGTATCACACACACACACACACACACACACTCCTTTTCCCGGCAATCTGTTGGGGCAATTTTGATCATACTCTATTTGAATTATAATTTCGTATGCCTTCGATCTCCTTAAAGGGGAATGGTTCACTTTTTGGTCGACTTTTGTTTGGTTTATCGTCTATGTAATTATTGTATAGTGACTATTATTGTATACATTTATTAGTTTCCTCCCTAGACCTCCATCAAACTTTAAAAAACAAACATCCATTAGATCCTCCTTGCAGATTAATTTCTACATTTTTCGGTAGAAAATTGTCTCGGCCGAAAGCCGGTCCTTCCAAAATCACAGGCTCACTATCGTTTGCCAGGGAAAACATCGACACCTAAATAGCAAGGAAGGTCTTAATATTGACAAAGAAATGGGGTGAAAGGTCTTAAAATCAACAAAGTAATGGGCAAACATCTTAAAATCTGAAAACTAATGGGGCTAAACATGAGGGGGAAAGGGGTCTCTGTAATCAACAAACAGTCAATTAGGCCGCAATTTGAAGCGTGTTTCACTTCATCAACTATAATATGTAGATGAGCTCAGCTGTTACGTAAGAGCCGCGACGCTACGGCCGGGCGGTATCACATAAGTTCTTTTTTTCGGCAATTGACCACTTGCGAGTTTCTGGCTATAAGGAAGTTGGCGCCGTAAACATCGGTATTAAACAGAAATGCAATTAAAATCTACCTTTCTAATGGATAAATGGTATGTTGAATTTGGTTCTATGTATTTATAAATGTACTACGACCGTATTTTATCTGGTAATTCTGTTAAATATCGTAGTGTACAGCTCCAACTTCCTTATAGCTTGAAACTCGGCAAGTGGTTAATTTGCGATCTTATTATTTCTGAAGAATAATTTCGTATGACTTCGATCTCCTAAAATAATACAACTGCCGTCTAGGTGCCAATACAAAAAAAAAAAAAAAAAAAAAAAAAAATCTGCGATCCAGAATTCCCGGAAAAGATCGCTCGTGTAACCGTGCCTTAAAGGGAGGTTTTTAGTTTATTCCCTAGACCTCCATCAAACTTAAAACTACACCCCCTAGACCCTAGGTTTTTAGTTTGTTCCCTAGACCTCCATCAAGCTTAAATTTACACCCCCTAGACCCCCTTTCAAGATATTGTTGTACATTTTTCCGTAGAAAAATGTCCCGGCCAAAGGCCGGTTCCTTCTTAAGTTACAGGCTCGCTATCGCTCACCAGGAAAATATCGACACCTAAATGGAACGAAAGGTCTTAAAATGACAGAAATGGGGCGAAAGTTCTTATAATAATCATCAAATTTATAGGGTGAACGTCTTAAAATATCAAAAGCGATGGGGCTAAACGTGAGGGAGAAAGGGGTCCAGAAAACAATCCCTCAAGTGGAAATCTCCCCTTAAGCCTTTATGCAAATGTCTGTCTAATTGTGTATTTGTCCCTTCTCAATCCAGCCCAATCTCAACCTGGGACCACTTTCATTTCTTCTCCATTATCCCCTGTGCCTATATAGTCCGTTCATTGTAGGTTGGACAGAAGGAAGGGAGAGAGGGGGAGGAGGAAGGAAGGGAGAGGGAGTGGGGGAGGAAGGGAGAGAGGGGGAGGAGGAAGAAAGGGAGAGATAGAAGGAAGGAAGGGAGAGAGAGAGAGAGAGAGAGAGAGAGAGAGAGGAGAGGAGAGAGGCGAGAGAGGAGAGAGAGAGAGAGAGAGAGAGAGAGAGAGAGAGAGAGAGAGAGAGAGAGAGAGAGAGAGAGAGAGAGAGAGAGAGAGAGAGAGAGAGAGAGAGAGAGAGAGAGAGAGAGAGAGAGAACTAAAAAAGGCCTAGAGTAAACGAGCTAATTTTTCAACCAAATGGGATGACTTGGCTAGGGAATAGGTGTGGAAATTGACCGCCCATTTGCTCCAACCCTTCTTGAGTTTCAGAGGTTACGATTTCTGCCCAACCTAGAATTAACATTTCCTATAAGTCTGTATATTTTCTTCTGATGGTAAATTGTCTTGGCCTCACCGTAATTTCAATGGAGATCTTTTTAGTCGCTGATGTAGGTGTCGATTTTTAGGTTTCGATTTTTTCCTGGCGAGCGATAGCGAGCCTGTAATTTAAAAGAAGCCGGCCTTCGGCCGGGACATTTTTCTATCGAAAAATGTACAAATTTATCTTGAAGGAGGGTCTTGGGTGGTGTTTTTTTTAAGCTTGATGGAGGTCTAGGAAGGAAACTTAAAAATAAAACATATCTTGAAGGAGGGTCTTGGGGGGGTAATCGTGACCTCTAACCTCTGTAACTAAAAAACGACTAGAGTAATCGAGCTAATTTTTGTACCATTTGGGAAGAGTCAGTCAAGGAATAGATGTGGAAATATACAGTCAATTTGCTAGACCAGTACCCCTTTTTGAGTTACAGAGGATAGAGGTCATGATTTCTCGCCTAATTACAGCGAATAGACTATAGTGCGAAGATTTTGAAGCGAAACGTGTTGGTCATTATGAACACTTGGTCTTAATATGATGCAGAGACATAGTGGTTTCATATTTTTCCATTACGCAGCGACAAACAGCTGCTAAGGGATTCAATTTACCATCGGATGAAAAACAAAAAAACAGTCTACACTCCGTTTCTTTTCAGTTGACGATAAATTGAATCCCTTAGCAGCTAATTTCTCGATACTTGATGGAGAAATATGAAACTACTATGTCTCTGCATCCTATTAAGACCAAGTGTATATAATCAGCACCATATTTTACTAAACAATCTTCAAAATAACTGGGAAATCTTAATGGGAACTTAGCAATTTACTGTCAGTTGAAAATAGAAACAAAAAATATAATGCCTCGGTTTCTCTAGAGTCAATTAACCCTTTCACGCATTTATGACGCAGAGGTTGCCAGATGAGCAATAAGAAATAGAGTTCTCTCACTCTTATAAACACCTCTCCAAAATTAGTTTTCTGCCCACAGCTAACTCAAAGACAACTGCAGAGGTTGAAGTAACTAAACTAAAGGTTTCTAAATTAATACCCCGGATGGTAACAAAGGTTTTAAAGTATCCCCAATAGGCTCAAAATCGCGTCATATGTCGGAGAGGGTTAACGACCAAAAGGCTCAGGAAAAGTCGAGAGTACGAGAGAAGGAAGACGGCTTAAGTGTTTCAGGGAGAAGGGTTTTTTTTTTGGAGGAGTGGGTGGGTGGGGAAGGAGGTGGGAGGGGAGGTGGGGATACGTTTGGCAGAAAGAGAGAGAGAGGCGGTGTGTGAGTAGGGGGAGAGGAGGAGGTGGGGATACGTTTGGCAGAAAGAGAGAGAGAGGCGGTGTGTGAGTAGGGGGAGAGGAGGAGGTGGGGATACGTTTGGCAGAAAGAGAGAGAGAGAGGCGGTGTATGAGTAGGGGGAGAGGAGGAGGTGGGGATACGTTTGGCAGATAGAAGGGGTGTGGAAGGAGGGGGGTGGGAGAGGATACGACTGACAGAGAGGGGGGTGATGGAAGGAGGTGGGGCTCCGTTTGGCAGAGAGGGGGTGTAAGAAGGGGGGGGGGAAGAGGAGAGGAGAGGAGGTGGGGATGCGGTTGACAGAGGGAGAGGGAGGGTGGAGGGGGTGTTAGGAAGGAGAGGGGTGTTGAAGGGGAGGGAGGTGGAGGGGTGTTGAAGGGGGGGGGGGGGGTTACTCATGCATATGTAGATCAGTGGTTAATGACTCGTACCACACTGGAAGGAGGAGGGGAAGGGGAGGAGGAGGAAGAAAGAGGAAGAGAAGGAGGGAGGAGAAAGGAGGAAGAGGAGAAAGGAACAGAGGTAGAAAAAGAAGGAGGAGGAAGAAGGAGGAGGAGGAAGGAGAAAGGGACAGAGAAGGAAGGAGGAGGAAGAGGACAGAAAAGGAAGAATAGGAGTAAGAAGAAGAAGAAGGGGACAGAGAAGGTATAGGTATTGAGAAGGAGGAGAGGTGGACGACAACACATTTACAAAGTGTCTTAATGGAAATATATGAAACTACTATGGCTGTGTGTCCTATTAATGCCAAGTTTTCAGAATGACCATCATCATCTTTCGCTACAAAATCTACCTTATAGCCGAGTGACCAAGATAGAAACATGACAATTTACCCTCAGCTGGAAAAATGTACAAATTTGTCTTGAACGGAGGTCTAGGGGGCGTCTTTTTAAGCTTGATGGAGGTCTAGCGAGGAAACTAGAAAAATAATAAATAAATGAAAAACTCGACCAGAAAGTGAAGGACCTGCCCTTAAGACCAAGTTTATATAATGGGCACCATATTTCACTACAAAATCTTCAAAATAACTGAGAGACCAAAAACCAAGCATTACCCCCCTTAACAGAAAGAAGGCTAGATAGGGAGTGATGCGAGAAGGTGTGTGTGTGTGGGGGGGGGGGGGGGGGGGAGTCATCAGGGTTGTATACCAGTAATTATTGTTATTTGATTAGCATAACAAGTTGATTTGGTGGTTGAATAGTGTCTCTCTCTCTCTCTCTCTCTCTCTCTCTCTCTCATATATGTGTATGTGTATATGTATATGTATATGTATATGTATATATGTGTATGTGTGCATGTATGCATATATAGTTTGTAAGGCCAGACTGCCTAGTAAGGACCTTGAGGTCTGTGTGGTCTGTGTATCTATGTAGCTCTTCTCCTCTCTCTCTCTCTCTCTCTCTCTCTCTCTCTCTCTCTCTCTCTCTCTCTCTCTCTCTCTCTCTCTCTCTCTCTCTCTCTCTCTCTCTCTCTCTCTCTCTCTCTCTCTCTCTCTCTCTCTCTCTCTTACATGCACTCACAAACACACACTAACTCCCCTTTAAAGATTGTCACAACTACCACCCTATTTTCTTCCAAACTTTTATATCTATATATATATATATATATATCTATATAATATATAGATATATATATATATATATTATATCTATATAATATATATATACTACATACATACATACAGTATCTGCTCCATATACTTGTTTCTGTATCTATTTATCAATCTATCTATATATCTATTTATCAATCTATCTATCTATCTATCTATCTATCTATCTCTTCTTACCTTCCACTTCCCATACCCTCGCATCCTCTCCCTATTCCCCTCTTTATCCAATTACTTCCTTGTTATCCTTCTTTATTCTCATTTATTCGTGTCTACTTCTTATCTGATAGTTCTTGGCATTTATGGGGAGAGTTTTGTGGCCCCTCTTCTCCCTCATGTTTGGCTCTATTCGTTTTCAGATTTTAATATGTTTGACCCGTTAGTTTGGCGGTTTTAAGACCTTTCGCGCTATTTTTGTTTGTTTGTTTTGCCAATATTAAGACCTTTCATGCAATTTAGGTGTCGATTTTTTTTCCTGGCGAGCGATAGCGAGCCTGTAATTTAAGAGGAACCGGCCGGGACATTTAATCTATGTAAAAAGGTACAAATTTATCTTGATGGTCTTTTATTTTTATGTTTTATTTTGTTTAAGCTTGATGGAGGTCTAGGGAGGAAACTAAATAATACAAAGGAGTACACAGGAAGTCAAGCAACAACAGGTCTAGTGACCCTTCTAGGCTGCTTGTCCTCCAAAACACTGGAAATCAAGTGTCCAAACAGTGGTTTAGAGTGGGTAAGGGAACATTTGAAAGGGAACTACTGCTCTGGAACTAATGTCCGTGGCAGGATTGGGAAGTTAGTAGGGGACAGATGGGTTAGTAACTGATGGGAGGATAAAATAAAGTTATTCATTTACAAACGCAGTCCGTCGCGGGTTTGATGCGAGATATTTGTCTAGGCGGAGTTTAAATTAATCAACGGTGCTGCAGTCTATGGCATCTCGGGGAAGCCCATTCCACAAGTTGACAACTCGATTGAAGAAGACATTTTTAGCTTCGTGTGAGTTAAAAGATTTACCAATAATTTTGCACCCGTTTCCCCGCGTGTAATTAGATTGGTCGATAGTGAAGTACTTACTACAGTTCATATTGTCGATGCCTTTGATGATTTTGAACCCTTGAATTAAGTCGCCTCTTAATCTTAGCTGGGATAAAGGAAATAGATTTAATTCTCTAAGACGCTCCTTGCATGGTTTGTTCTTTAGGCTAGGTATCATTTTGGTAACTCTACGTTGAACTCGTTCTAGCTTGTCTATATCTTGTTGTTTTGGTAATAAGGGCATCAGGATTGAACGCAGTATTCCAGAAGAGGGCGGACTAAGGAATTGTAAAGGGTAGGATAACGTCTTTGGATTTATGCTCAAATGACCTGCCTATAAAGCCAATTATTTTGTTTGCCTTCTTAATAATAACTAAAGAATATAATATAAAGTTCTCTCTCTGGGTTGTATCCATTCGGTCCCATTCAATCTACTGTTTTAAGATGTTTATCCCAATCCAGGTGTCGATTTATACCTGGCGAGCGATAGCGAGCAACCACATTTTGGATGAGTTAGACAGCTGGCTAAATTTGCAGATTTTTCGATAGAAAAATTTCCGGATTTCTCCATTAAAAACTGTCTCGCTATCGCTCGCCAAAAAAAAATCGACACCTGGATGGGGATAAATGTCTTAAAACTATAAGCTGCATGGGGTTAAATGGATACAACCAAGTAAGAGAAAAAAACAGGTCACCCCCCTTAATCTTCAATCACTCTCAGGCAGGCCACTTTATCGTGCTATCATTATTATTCTCTCTCTCTCTCTCTCTCATACCACTTATATCCTGCTCGCATTATTATTATTCTCTGTGTCTCCAAATGGTACCCTATGTAATGACTATAGCCTCTTTTTATTTTTAGTCTCTTTAATACCGGGTATCTCACTTTCTCTCTTTCACACACTCTCTCACACACGCACACTCTCTCTCTCTCTCACACTCCACTGTCTCTCTCACTCACACTCACACACACTCACACTCTCTCTCTCACCCACACACACACACACTCTCTGTCCCGCACTCACACTCACTCTCTCACACACACACACACACACACACACACACACACACACACTCTCTCTCTCTCACTCACACACACTCTCTCTCTCTCTCTCTCTCTCCTCACCCCTCTGTTTGCCTTTCCATCTCGTTTGTCTTCTTCCTTTGTGCCCCTTATTCTTTATTTGGCCGTTAGTAATTATGGGGGGGGGGGATGGTTGGTCTTTTGGCCCCTCTTCTCCCTCATGTTTAGCCCCATGAATTAGGAGATTTTAAGACGTTTGCCCTATTAGTTTGGCGATTTTAAGATCGTTTACCCCATTATTTGTTTGCAAATATTGAGAGATGTCATGTAATTTAGGTGTCGATTTTTTCCCTGCGAGCGATAGCGAGCCTGTGGTTTAAGAGCATTTTTTCTATCTAAATGTTTTGTTTTTTTATCTTGATGGAGGTCTAGGGAGGAAACTTAATAAAAAACAATACAAAATAAAATATATATGCAAATACACCCATCCCCCCTTAAGGGGAGGTGTTTAGTTTGTTCCCTAGACCTCCATCAAGCTTAAAATTACACCCCCTTGAGTCCCTTTCAAGATAAATTTGTACATTTTTCGGTAGAAAAATTTCCCGGCCAAAGGCCGGTTCCGACACCTGAATTGCACGAAAGGTCTTAATATGGGGTGAAAGTTCTTAAAATCGCTAAACTAATGGGGCAAACGTTTTATAATATCAAAAGCAATGGGGCTAAACATGAGGGAGAAAGGGGTCAAGACAAAAATCCCTCAAGTGGAGATCTCTCCTTAAATTAAATAGTATTCCTGCTACTACTACTACTACTACTACTTTTTTTTTTTTTTTTTTTTTCCCCACTCAGTCTGTGCATTCCCTCTTTGGACCCTACAGCAGGTCAGAATAGTCATCAAAGCGCCTGCCTTCGTTGTCATTCAGCTACTTCCTATTCCGGGGTAAGCACTCAGACTCATCATCGTGGATTACTACTACTACATTGATTTTTATTTAATATTTTTCATACATTTCATGTTACTACTACTACCATCACCACCTCCACCATCACCACCACCACTACCTTATATTTAATATTGTACAAATACTAAATTTCACAAGCATCAGATACTACTATTCTACACCATGCAACTTCAATCCAGTCTCCTTCCTATGCGACCCTCTGCCACTGCTGCCTCGTAGTCTACTTCTGCCACCGTCACTGGTTGTGGTGCAGACCTTCTTGTTCCCCGCAGGCATAGTAGTGCTGATCTGAGCAATGAGAAAGATAGACGGCATCTCATCCAGGCTACGACGTGGCTCCTAGGCTGTTGCTTCTTCTCTGCGATGATCTCTGCTAGCCTTGAATAGAAGCACTGGGCCCTGGGTCCCATCCCTCCTGATGTGGTGAAGACTAGTGGGGTAAAGCTGCCATGTTCGACTTGTAAGATCCTTTCTCCATATGTCCTGACCTTCTCTCATTCGTTCCTCTTGTGTGCAGCCTCCACTCCAGAGACATCTCGCTGTAGCTGTGGGCCATTGGGTCAAATACTCTTATGTCAAAGAACGCTCGCTGTGCATTTGTCCAAAAGCCTCTTGCACTAACGTCCAATCTTGCTTCAGTGGATGTGTTGGCCGTCCTGTGCTGCATGGTCTCTCCACCCAAGGGAATGAGTGATGGTTCGCTCACCACATCTCTACACACTTCCCTGAGCATGTTCGCTGTTATATCTCTTACTTCATCGTGCCTGATGCTGATGAATCCTCCTTTCTTACATATCATGGTGTGGTCTGTATCGTTGATGGTTCCACAAACGCATCGATCGGGCAGTCCTTCAATTGGCCAATCATACCTCAGTGCAATAGCATCATTAAATTCTTGTTTGTTGAGATAGAAGCTTTTTGCCTTGATTGGTAGTGTTGTCAGCCAATTTGAAGCGCCCGTTTCTTGTGCTATTTGTAGTTTTCTTGTTTGTCTCGGGTGAAGTTGTCCCATCAATTGGGCCAGGTCATTTTTCTGTGAGTTTTGCCTCTCTGACGTGATGGTCTTTCTGATGTTGTAGATGTCTGCCTGGTCTACTTCACCGTCAGAATCTTGTGCTATGATACGGTCAGTGAGAGATCCTGTTATCTTTACCGAGTTCTGGTATTCCGTTACCGCCCTCTTCACTGGGTCGATGATTCCCATCCCTCCCAACCTAGGAGGCAGTGCGAGCAGCTCCCTCTCTGTATAATTCGGGGTGTGCAACTTTATCCACGCTGGGATGAGCTTGTCTCTGATGGCATCTTCCAGCGGTTGAAGTAATGCGCTCACATTTGGAACGGTTCTCATCAAGTAGGTCCAGCGATGTTTGACCCCATATGTGAATGCCGAATACGCGGCCTGTGGTTCCGTCTTTGCAATATTGGCCAGTTTCTCAATTTCTTTTACCCATTCTCTGACCTTCTCCTCTATGTATTTGTTCTTGAACTCTTCCGTGCCGATCACCGCCCCAAGGTGACGCTGTCCGTCCTTTGTTACTACCACTTCACTACCGCTGAAAGCTTCTACCGCCCTTTCATAATGTTCTATTTTTACTATTAGTATTGACTTTCTGGCATTTGGATGGTACCCTATTTTGGTCCTACCTCTGATATTTGCTCCCACCAGTGCTTGAGATTGTTGACTTTTCCCGCTCCAGTGAGATCATCTGCATAGGCCACCTGCTTTACTTGCGTCGCCTCATGGCTTGTTAAGGTTAGCAACACTGAGAGACCTAAGGCGTACATTGCCATTGCTACTGGGTCACCTTGTGTGGTTCCTTCCATTGATTTCAGAGGTGTTCCCCTTCGTGTGTTCTGGTTGTTTACTATGAAGAGGTCCGCAGGTTTTTAGTGTTCTCTACATAGGTGGCAAAACTGGGGCATTTTACTTTGATGTTATGTATTGCCGTCTTTCTGTTGATGGTGTTAAAGGCGTTTGTTGCATCCACTAGCAGCACAGCTTCACAGTCCACTTGCTCATATATTTTTCTTGTGGCATGAATTGCTGCCTCTCCCCCTGCTTGGTGGCCGGCACACACTTGGAGATTACCGGCCGCTGACCGCACATCGTCTTTCACCACTTCCATTATGCATTTTCCGATGATTCTTCTCAGCACTTCACCCACTCGTACTGGTCTGCATCCTGGATTCTTGTCTAAAGGTATTAGGCGACAAGCTGTGTAAGCCTCCAAATGTTGACAATTTTGGGTAGTCATCTTTCTTGCAAGAGCTGCCAGAGCCCTACATAAGTCTACTACTACTACTACTACTACTATTACTACTACTACTACTATTACTACTACTACTACTACTACTACTACTACTACTACTACTACTACTACTACTTTTTTTTTTTTTTTTTTTTTACCACTCAGTCTGTGCTTTGGACCCTAGACCAGGTCAGAATAGTCATCAAAGCGCCTGACTTCGTTGTCATTCAGCTACTTCCTATTCCGGGGTAAGCACTCAGACTAATCATCATGGATTACTACTACTACATTGATTTGTATTTAATATTTTTCATACATTTCATGTTACTACTACTACCATCACCACCACCACTACCTTATATTTAATATTGTACACATACTAAATTTCACAAGCATCAGATACTACTATTCTACACCATGCAACTTCAATCCAGTCTCCTTCCTATGCGACCCTCTGCCACTGCTGCCTCGTAGTCTACTTCTGCCACCGTCACTGGTTGTGGTGCAGACCTTCTTGTTCCCCGCAGGCATAGTAGTGCTGATCTGAGCAATGAGAAAGATAGACGGCATCTCATCCAGGCTACGACGTGGCTCCTAGGCTGTTGCTTCTTCTACTACTACTACTGCTACTACTACTACTACTACTACTACTACTACTACTACTACTACTACTACTATTATATTGTTTCAGTAAGGGGAGGCAGACCGTTTTTCGGGACCCCCTTCTCCCTATTGTTTAGCCCCACTAGTTTTGAGACTATAAGATGTTCGGCCCATTAGTTTGGCGATTTTAACACCTTTCGCCCCATTTTGTTGTCAATTTTAAGACCTTTCGTGCCATTTAGGTGTCGATTATTTCCTGGCGAGCGATAGCAAGCCTGAAATTTTAAGAGGAACTGGCCTTCGGCCGGGAAATTTTTCTACCGAAAAATGTACAAATTTATCTTGTGGGTGTTTTTTTTAAGTTTGATGGAGGTCTAGCGAGAAAACTAGGAAATACACGAATTAATAGACCAAACAAACAAGAAACGGTCCGTCTCCCCTTAACCCCTTCTGTACCGAGATGACTGTATGTTTAGTATTATTCTAGCTATATTTAGACGATTTTGTGCAGTTTAAGAAGGATCTGTGGTAGTAAAAAGGGTTAAATGAGATAGTTCGAAGCTTGTTAAGGGGAGATTTCCACCTGGAGGATTTTTTTCTGGACCCCTTTCTCCCTCATGTTTAGCCCCACTGTTTTTTTAGATTTTAAGACGTTCGCACCATTAGTTTGGCGATTTTAAGAACCCTCGCCCCATTTCTGTCTATTTTAAGACCATTCGTGACATTTAGGTGTCGAGTTTTTCCTGGCGAGCGATAGCGAGCCTGTAATTTAAGGGGAACCGGCCTTCGGTTGAGAAATTTTTCTACCGAAAAATTTACAAATTTATCTTGAAAGGGGGTCTAGGGGGAGTAATTTTAAGCTTGATGGAAGTCTAGGGAATCAACTAAAAAACTCCTTAATTGCTGGTTGCCCCTTTTAAACTACCTTATTATATAATCGTCTAATGGTTGCTAGAATATAATGAAAAGGACGTCACCGGTACGAAAGGGGTTAATTTCATTGGGAGGTGTTTGGTGTTGGGAGTGATATTAACCCCCTTGAAGCTCTGACGCGTTTTACCAGTTTATTTTGGCTATCATTAGACGATTTTAGGCAGCTTAGGAAGTATCTGCGGGTATTAAAAGGGTAAATACTATCTCAATCAACCCTTTGGCTTCCATATACCGTTACTAATCTGAATAAAATCGTCTAATAGTAGCCAGAAACAGAACAGAAACGCGCATTGGAGCTTGAAAGGGTTAATACATTAGATTACTACTACCGGTACTACTAATCTCTTAGTCATATAAACCTAATGACATGTTTTCTTGTAAATAAATGCCAAAAACCGCTAGAATAATGTCACAATCTCTGGAATATCGCTCTAAAATGGTTCAAATATCCAGAATATCATTAGAATAATGCCACAATCTCTAGAATATCGCTCTAAATTGGCTCAAATCTCCAGAATATCGCTCGAATATTGCCACCATCTCTAGAATATCGCTCTAAATTGCTCAAATCTTCAGAATATCGCTAGAATAATGCCACAATCTCTAGAATATCGCTCTAAATTGGCTCAAATATCCAGAATATCGCTAGAATTCATGCCGCTAGATATAAATATTTGCCGCTAGATCGAAGTAAATACCTCTAGATCTAGCGGGAAAGTAGCTAAATTGGCAACACTATACCCTACTCCAAGTAAGTAGTCCAAAACTCTTGAACATTAACCTCTATAACTCACAAACGACTGGAGTATTCGAGCGTATATTTCTACCATTTGGGAAGGGTCAGCCAAGGAATATATATATATATATTTTGTATTACTATATACGGTATATATATATATATATATTTTGTATTATTATATACGGTATATATATATATTTTGTTTTATTATTATATACGGTATATAGCCTATATATTTTTTTTTTATTATTATATACGATATATATATATATTTTTTTTTATTATTATATACAGTATATACTGTATATATATTTTTTTTTTATTATTATATACGGTATATATATATTTTTTTTTTATTATATACGGTATATATATATATATATATATATATATATATATATATGTATATATATATATATATATATATATATATGTATGTGTGGATGAACGAATGAAGAAATCTGTGATGGATGCTAGGGTGTATAGGGGTATTGGAGGGGGTCTGTCTGATCATTATGTAGTGGTAGCTAAGGTTAGGATACAAAAGAAGTGGGTGAGGAGAGCGGGAGGGAGGCGAGAGGAGGGTGGTGAAATGGTGAGGAGGGTGGAGAGGTTGCAGGAGGAGGAAATCAGGGAGGAGTACAGGAGAGCAGTGGAAAGACGACTAGGTGGGTTCGACCTGGAAGTTATGGAGGAAGTGGAGGAGATGAGCAAGGTGTTTAAGGATGAGATCTGTGCAGCATGTGAGGAGGTGTGTGGAGTGAGGAGAAGAGGGAGGGGAGTGAAAGGTACAGCATGGTGGACAGAAGAGGTACGAATAGCTGTGGAAGAAAAGAAGAAAGCATATAGAGAGTGGTTGGGTAGCAGAGGGAATGAAGATTCCGAGAGACAGAAACGAGCGAGGTACGTGGAGAGTAAGAGGGTGGTGAAGAGAGAAGTGAAGGAAAGTAAGAGAAGAGTAGATGAGGAATTTGGAAGGAATCTGAGTGTAAAATGGAGGGAGAGTAAGAAACTGTTCTGGAAAGAAGTCAAGAAAGTTAGGGAAGGTAGCAAGGGAAACAGTAAGGGTGTGAAAGATAAGAATGGGAGAATGCTAGCCGAGAAGCAAGAGAGAGTCGAAAGATGGAGGGAGTACTTCAGTGAGTTGCTAAATGAAAGGAATGAAGAGCCAGCAAACATAGCTGGATATGGTATGGGAGGGAGAAGAAGAGAAGTAGTGGAGGAGGAGGTGGGGATCAGGAGGTCAGAAGTGTGGGAAGCCATGAAAAGAGTGAAGTTGGGGAAAGCACCAGGAACAGATGGAGTGTGTGGGGAAATGTTGAGGTATGGTGGTGAGATAGTGATAGAATGGGTATGGAAAATGTGCAAACTAGCATGGGAGAAGGGGAGTGCACCCGATGACTGGAAGACTGGCATAATAGTCCCCCTATATAAGGGCAAAGGGGAAAGAGGAGTGTATGGTAACCACCGAGGAATATGTCTTCTAAGCGTAGTAGGGAAGGTATACAGTAGGGTAGTGATTGAGAGAGTGAGAGTGAGAACGGAGAAATGGATAGGCGACGAGCAGGGAGGTTTTAGGAAGGGAAGAGGATGTGTAGATCAGATTTTTACCCTGAATTGTGTTGTGGAGAAGTATCTGGAGAAGAAACAAAAGGTGTATGTTGCCTTTATGGACTTGGAGAAGGCCTATGACAGAGTGGATAGAGAAGGTTTGTGGAAAGTACTTAGAATATACGGAGTAGAGGGCAAGTTGCTGAAAGCAGTGAAGAGCATGTATGAGGGTGCAAAGGCGGCAGTACGTGTGGAGAGTGAGCAGAGCGAGTTCTTTGACCTGAATGTTGGTTTGAAACAGGGGTGTGTGATGTCCCCGTGGTTGTTTACTGTATATATGGATGGAGTTATGAAAGAAATACTATCAAGAGCAGTGGATGTTGGTGTATCGCTGAAAAGGGAGGGAATTGAGTGGAAGCTACCTATACTGCTGTTTGCGGATGATACAGTTCTGATGAGTGATAATGAATGGGAGTTGCAGGGTCTGGTAAATGAGTTTGGAACAGTGTGCGAAAAACGGAATTTGAAGGTAAATACGGGGAAGAGCAAGGTTATGGTCTTCGAAAGGGGTGAAGTCACAGAGTGTGAGGTGAAGCTGAACGGTCAGGCTATGGAGATCGTCAACTCTTTTAAGTATCTGGGCAGTGTGTTGAGTAAAGATGGGACTATGGATGAAGAGGTGCGGGAGAGGGTACAACAGGGGAAGAGGGTTGTAGGAACGCTAAAAGCAGTAACAAGAAATAGGGTGGTCAGTATGGAAGTGAAGAAGTCCTTGCATGACAGTGTGGTAATCCCGACACTGACTTACGGAAGCGAAGCATGGACGTTGGTTGAGAGACTCAGACCAAGAGTGAGAGCAGTGGAAATGAATTACTTAAGGAGTGCGTGCGGAGTTACATGGAGGGATAGACAGACTAATGAGGAAGTAAGAAAGAGGTGTGGTGTGGAGGTAGATGTGCTGGAAAGTGTGAAAAGGAACAACTTGAGATGGTTCGGCCATATGGAACGTATGGAAAGCGAGAGAATGACTAAGAGGGTGTATGAGAGCGAGGTGGAGGGACAGAGGGGGAGAGGTAGACCGAATATGAGGTGGAAGGATGGAGTGAGGAAGTACATGAACGAAGGTGGTGCTGGTTGGGGGGAGGGGCGTCGACTGACTGGGGACAGAGGTGCATGGGGGCGGTTCGTTCGTGGCCACCCCTTCGGGGATCACGGCGTCAGGCAATAGATAGATAGATAGATATATATATTTTTTTTTGTTTTATTATTATATACGGTATATATATATATATTTTTGTTTTATTATTATATACGGTATATATATAAAAAAAAATGTTTTATTATTATATACGGTATATATATATATTTTTTCTATATTCCAACTACTCCCTGTCGGGCATAGGCTGAGAGCCTGCACACTCAGCCGCTGAACACGGTGCGGCCCGTGAGGTCTTGTTACAATCTAGGGAGTGAGACATGCGAATCGGTTCCATGTCATCTCAACCAGTAGACCATTTCAACCAGTTGCTCTCAACCAGTGCCAAATTAACTCAGACCATCCAAACCATTGCCAAAATAAAGTACTAACCTAACCTAACCTAACCTAACCTAACCTAACCTAACCGTATTGGTTGATTGAGAGCTACTGGTTGAAATGGTCTACTGGTTGAGTTGACCGGTCACCACGCGAATCACATATTCACGGCCCGAAGTAACCCCAGGTGTGGACATTTACAGCCGCAATTACAGGACCGCAAGGCCTGTGCTGTCTATATATATGTGTAACTCTATGTAACCTTCTCTCTCTCTCTCTCTTCCACAGCCTCCACACCGTTCACTTTCCCCCCCTCCACCAAGAAGAAGAAGAAGAAGAAGAATACGACGCCTGGGGACCATAACAGGTAATTAACAATGGAGATCTTTTTTGTCACTGATATCACGAGGTCATGAATATTAATTGGCGGGGAAGGCTGATGATGAGGGCGTCTCGATCATAAGAGATAATTGAGTTTTGGGAAATAAAAGGATGATACGTCTCGATAATAACACGATAATCTGGTTGGGGGAAATACAATGACTAAGAGAGTGTACGAAAATGAGGTGGACGGACAGAGAGGGAGAGGTAGACCGAGTGAGAGGTGGAAGGATGGAGTGAAGAAGTATATGAGTGAAAGCGGTGCTGGATGGGAGGAGGGGCGTTGACTGACTGGGGACAGAGATGCATTGGGCGTTTTGTTCGAGGCCACCCCTTCGGGGATCACGGCGTCCGGCAATAGATAGATAGATAGATAGATAGATAGTCTGTATAATAACACAATCATCTGGTTGAGGGAAATAAAATGATAATATGTCTCTATAATAACATGATAATCTGGTGAAGGTATTGAGGGATAAACCTTTACAACGGCACCTCGTAGCTACTTTCTACTTTCCTATTTTCTGAAGAGTGTAGAGAGTACAAAGGAGTACAAAGGAAATCAAGCAACAACAGATCTAGTGACCTCCTCTAGGCGGTTTGTCCTCCAAAACACTGAGGATCAAGTGTCTAAACAGTGGTTTAGAGTGGGTAAGGGAAAATTGGGAAGGGAACTATTGCCCTGGAAGTAATGTCCGTGGCAGGATTAGGAAGTTAGTAGGGGACAGATGGGTTAGTAATATAACACAGTTATAAGTGATCTAGGCCTATTGTATATCTGGGAGAAAGAGAGTAACGTCTTAGTAATATACAGTATATAATTATATATATATATACGCAATAATCCTTGATGAATCTGTGGGGGGAATAAAATAAAGTTATTCATTTACAAACGCAGTCAATCGCGGGTTTGAGGCAAGATATTTGTCTAAGCGAAGTTTAACCCAGGGACTGCAGCCAGACTCTTAAGAGGTTCTACTGGGCGAATGCGGCCAGACTCTTAAGATCCAAGGCCTAAAAAAAAAAAAAAAAAAAAAAACTCCAGTGGCACTCAAAACACAGCAATTTGTGATTAGGTGAGATAATTCCTCTCCATTACTTTCTACCACTCCTACATGTGAGAAAGAGAGAGAGAGAAGAGCGAGTGAGAGAGAACGAGAGCGAGTGAGAGAGAACGAGAGCGAGTGAGAGTGAGAGAGAGTGTGTGAGTGAGTGAGAGGAAGAAGAAGTTTAGAAGGTAAATTTGGTGAGCAGAGAGAGAGAGAGAGAGAGAGAGAGAGAGAGATATTAAAGAGAGAAGCTATATACCCCTTCACCACCATGACGTAATTTTCATGGCGTTCTGGTTACCATTAGACGATTTTCTTTAGTATATAATCTACTTTTAGGACTCAAATGGGTAAATACGATCTCCATAAAGCCTCTTACAAAGGAGTACAACGGAAATCAAGCAACAACAGGTCTTGCAACCCCTCTAGGTTACTTGCCCTTTAAGTTACTACTATTTTAAGCGCCCAACAGTTTCTCAGAGAGGGTATGATAAAGTGTGAATTCAATTATGTTTAAGAAGTAACAATACAATACTAAGGAACTAATATATTAATTTACAAATGCAGTCTTCTCATATCATATTTTCTGATTCATTTCATATTTTGTCATTCATTCCATATTTTCTCATTCATTTCATATTTTCTCTTTCATTTGATATTTTCTCATTCATTTGATAATTATCTTCTCATTCATTTGATATCTTCTCATTCATTTGATAATTATCTTCTCATTCATTTGATATCTTCTCATTCATTTGATATCTTCTCATTCATTTGATATCTTCTCATTCATTTGATATCTTCTCATTCATTTGATATCTTCTCATTCATTTCATATTTTCTCATTCATTTCATATCTTCTCATTCATTTGATATCTTCTCATTCATTTCATATTTTCTCATTAATTTCATATCTTCTCATTCATTTCATATTTTCTCATTAATTTCATATCTTCTCATTCAGAGAGAGAGAGAGAGATAGAGATAGAGATAGAGCAAGATAGAGATAGAGCAAGAGCGAGAGCGATATAATTAGGTTGGCCTGGGTTTACAATTACTGGGGCCGCCAAGTTGGACTCGAAAATTGCCTTGAGTTATAAAAGTGCGTTCGGGGCTCCAACCAAGTTTCTTCATTTTCCTGTGAGCGCTGAGCATGAGTAAGTTTGTGTGTGTGTGTGTGTGTGTGTGTGTTGGGGGGGGGGGGGGGGGGGGGGGGGGGGGGGGGGCTGGGTGTGGGTGTGGGCATGTGTGTGTGTGTGTAGGTATGTGTGTAGGTAGGTGTGTATGTGTGTGTGTGTGGATGGCGTAGAGTTACATATAGTTCAGTAGGTACTTAGCCATTTCACTTCTTACCATAACTAAATATCTTGATGGGAACTTTACACTTTACCGCCAGTTGAAAAGAAACAGTCTATAGGCACTCCATCCTGTACAGTCGGCCTAATAAGTGATGTCTCGGCACCAAGTATGTTTTGATCCATAATTGGTATCAGCAATATCTAAGCTTCATTTCTTCATATCAAGTGAAATATACAAACATATTCTTACACTTACCCAACCTATTCAACATCTGACAGACAATAATACAGCACAGGGCAAGCCAAACGTAATGACAGCTGGGAAATGACTTATTAGCGCGACCGTACACAGGCCACTCAGCCATTTCACTTTTTACCATAAGTGAATATCTTGATGGGAACTTTACACTTTACCGCCAGTTGAAAAAAAACGTCTATAGGCACTCCATCCTGTACATCTATAATAGTAGTTGCATGGTATAAAGTCTACTATGTTTATATATAATTATAATAATATATAGTCATTCTACCATTAGTAAAGAGAGAGTGAGAGAGGGAGAGAGAGAGAGAGAGAGAGTGAGTGAGTGAGTGAGTGTACAAAGGAAATCAAGCAACAACAGGTCTAGTGACTCTTCTAGGCTGCTTGTCCTCCAAAACACGGAGGATCAAGTGTCCAAACAGTGGTTTAGAGTGGGTAAGGGAACTACTGCCCTGGAACTAATGTCCATGGCAGGATTAGGAAGTTAATAGGGGACAGATGGGTTAGTAACTGAGGGGAGGATAAAATAAAGTTATTCATTTACAAACGCAGTCAGTCGCGGGTTTGATGCGAGATATTTGTCTAGCGAAGTTTAAATGAATCAACGGTGCTGCAGAGAGAGAGAGAGAGAGAGAGAGAGAGAGAGAGAGAGAGAGAGAGAGAGAGAGAGAGAGAGAGAGAGAGAGAGAGAGAGGAAGAGGAAGAAGTTTAGAAGGTAAGGGGGAGCAGAGAGGGTGAGAGTGTGTGAGTGAGAGAGTTACAAGGAGTTCCAAAAAGTAGTTAGTATCTCAAAGACCTTGCGGTCCATTCCGGGGAGATACTTGAAGTGGAAAGAGGGAGATTGTGTAGGGTACTATAAAGTAGCGCCAGCGAACTTGATAATCTTGACTCCATAACTTCTTATAACGAAATGAATGAAGGCTGCAATCGGTCTGACGTTTCTATCATTTGGGAAGAGTCCACCAGGATATAGGTGTGGATATTTTCAAGATTATTGTCAAGTTCGTTGGCGCTGCCATTTTTGTTTATATACTGCATACGCATTGCAGTGACCAAATACACTGTACTCTCTTCTTGAACTGCTCTATCGAAGATCTATTTTTCAATTTCTGAGGGAAAGGTGTTAAAATCGCTAAACTAATGGGCCGAACGTCTTAAAATGTCAAAACTAATGGGGCTGAGCACGAGGGAGAAGAGAGTCCACCCCCCCCCCCCCCCCTTGATTCACATGTACTTTGACCTCAACCTGTAACCTAAGGGGGTCCAGACAAAACAACCAAGCTAATGGGGCTAAACACGAGGGAGAAGGGGGGGGGAGACAAAACAACCATCCCCCCTTAACTAACCAAGCTAATGGGGCTAAACACGAGGGAGAAAGGGGGGGGGAGACAAACCAACCCTCCCCCCTTAACCCTCTCCGACATATGACGCGATTTTGAGCCTATTAGGGATACTTTAAAGCCTTTGTTACCATCAGGGGTATTTAGAATCCTTTAGTTTAGTTACTTCAACCTCTGCAGTTGTCTTTGAGTTAGCTGTGTTGAGCCTATTGGGGATACTTTAAAGCCTTTGTTACCATCAGGGGTATTTAGAATCCTTTAGTTTAGTTACTTCAACCTCTGCAGTTGTCTTTGAGTTAGCTGTGTTGAGCCTATTGGGGATACTTTAAAGCCTTTGTTACCATCAGGGGTATTTAGAATCCTTTAGTTTAGTTACTTCAACCTCTGCAGTTGTCTTTGAGTTAGCTGTGTTGAGCCTATTGGGGATACTTTAAAGCCTTTGTTACCATCAGGGGTATTTAGAATCCTTTAGTTTAGTTACTTCAACCTCTGCAGTTGTCTTTGAGTTAGCTGTGTTGAGCCTATTGGGGATACTTTAAAGCCTTTGTTACCATCAGGGGTATTTAGAATCCTTTAGTTTATTTACTTCAACCTCTGCAGTTGTCTTTGAGTTAGCTGTGTTGAGCCTATTGGGGATACTTTAAACCTTTGTTACCATCAGGGGTATTTAGAAACCTTTAGTTTAGTTACTTCAACCTCTGCAGTTGTCTTTGAGTTAGCTGTGTTGAGCCTATTGGGGATACTTTAAAACCTTTGTTACCATCAGGGGTATTTAGAAACCTTTAGTTTAGTTACTTCAAACCTCTGCAGTTGTCTTTGAGTTAGCTGTGTTGAGCCTATTGGGGATACTTTAAAACCTTTGTTACCATCAGGGGTATTTAGAAACCTTTAGTTTAGTTACTTCAACCTCTGCAGTTGTCTTTGAGTTAGCTGTGTTGAGCCTATTGGGATACTTTAAAACCTTTGTTACCATCAGGGGTATTAGAAACCTTAGTTTAGTTTACTTCAAGTTACTTCAACCTCTGTAGTTGTCTTTGAGTTAGCTGTGTTGAGCCTATTGGGGATACTTTAAAGCCTTTGTTACCATCAGGGGTATTTAGAAACCTTTAGTTTAGTTACTTCAACCTCTGCAGTTGTCTGTGAGTTAGCTGTGTTAGAAACCTTTAGGTGGGCAGAAAACTAATTTTGGAGAGGTAATTATAAGAGTGAAAGAACTCTATTTCTTATTGCTAATCTGGCAACCTCTGCGTCATATAAGCGTGAAAGGGTTAACTAACCAAACTAATGGGGCTAAACACGAGGGAGAAAGGGGGGTCCACCGAGTTAGTTGTAAGTCTTGTATACTTAAGGGGGAAGTACTCGCTTTTTCTAGACCCCCTTCTCCCTCATGTTTAGCATTTTAGTTTTGAGGTTTTAAGACGTTCGTTCCGTTAGCTTGGCGATTTTGAGACCTTTCGCCTCATTTTTGTGTCAATATTAAAACCTTTCGTGCCAGTTAGGTGTCGATTTTGTCCTGGCGAACGATAGCGAGCCTCTAATTCTCTCTCTCTCTCTCTCTCTCTCTCTCTCTCTCTCTCTCTCTCTCTCTCTCTCTCTCTCTCTCTCTCTCTCTCTCTCTCTCTCTCTCTCTCTCTCTCTCTCTCAAAGGAAGACAAGCAACAACAAACATAAGTCCTTACTAGGCTGCTTGTAAAAAAATTAAGGGCTTCAGCTCCAGAAAGGCTGTGGTCAGAAAACAGAATTCTAATACTATATACGATACTGATACAGTCACTTTACTCGGGCACACATGCGGTCAGTTGGGGGTTCATGGCAAGATATTTATCAAGGCGATGTTTTAACGTCTGGATTGTATGGTACTGTACAACACTTCTAGGCAATTTATATATATATATATATATATATATATATATATATATATATATATATATATATATATATATATATATATATATATATGTATGTATGTAGGCTATGTATGTATGTATGTATATGGTTCCATGTCACTTCAACCAGTAGACCATTTCAACCAGTAGCTCTCAACCAGTGCCAAATTAACCCAGACCAACCAAACCAGTGCCAAAATATAGTACTAACCTACATAACCGTATTGGTTGATTTGTGGTACTGGTTGAGAGCTACTGGTTGAAGTGACCGGTCACCTATATATATATATACAGTATATGTATATAACAAAAGACTGAATGCAAGTAGAATACAAGCTTATCCACTTCCTCTTCCTCCACTGCCAATCTAAATCAGTCTCACAATGCTCAGGGAAGGCTTCTGGGAACAGTTTGAAAGAAGTTAATAATATAAAATGAGGGTGAGAAGTGAATAGCCACACCAGGGTCCCGGGGGGGGGGGGTAGGGGGGTAGACTCTTATTAAAGGGCTGTGTAAAATGTGTGTGTATCGCGAGGCACCTGTGTATAAGTCGCATGTGTGTGTATCACGAGGCACCTGTGTATAAGTCGCATGTGTGTGTATCGCGAGGCACCTGTGTATAAGTCGCATGTGTGTGTATCGCGAGGCACCTGTGTATAAGTCGCATGTGTGTGTATCGCGAGGCACCTGTGTATAAAGTATCGCGAGGCACCTGTGTATAAGTCGCATGTGTGTGTATCGCGAGGCACCTGTGTGTAAGTCGCATGTGTGTGTATCGCGAGGCACCTGTGTATAAGTCGCATGTGTGTGTATCGCGAGGCACCTGTGTATAAGTCGCATGTGTGTGTATCGCGAGGCACCTGTGTATAAGTCGCATGTGTGTGTGTATCGCGAGGCACCTGTGTATAAGTCGCATGTTTGTGTATCGCGAGGCACCTGTGTATTAAGTCGCATGTGGGTGTATCGCGAGGCACCTGTGTATAAGTCGCATGTGTGTATCGCGAGGGGCACCTGTATAAGTCGCTGTGTGTGTATCGCGAGGCACCTGTGTATAAGTCGCATGTGTGTGTATCGCGAGGCACCTGTGTATAAGTCGCATGTGTGTGTATCGCGAGGCACCTGTGTATAAGTCGCATGTGTGTGTATCGCGAGGCACCTGTGTATAAGTCGCATGTGTGTGTATCGCGAGGCACCTGTGTATAAGTCGCATGTGTGTGTATCGCAAGGCACCTGTGTATTAGTCGCATGTGTGTGTGTATCGCGAGGCACCTGTGTATAAGTCGCATGTTTGTGTATCGCGAGGCACCTGTGTATAAGTCGCATGTGGCACACAGTTCCTTGTTCATAGTCTGTGTGATTATGGCCGGGTATCAGTGCCACGCTACGATACTCACTGTATTGCATATATTAAAAGGGGGGTGACCTGCTTTTTGTTATTTCTGTCTTTTTCTCTCTTTCTCTGGCTTGTATCCATTCGGCCCCATTCAGCCAACTATTTTAAGACGTTTATCCCCATCTAGGTGTCCATTTCTTCCTGGCGAGCGATAGCGAGCCAGCATTATATGAAGAAATCCGGCTTCGCCGGAGACATTTTTCTATCGAAAAATGTTTCAAATTTAGCCTGCTGTCAAACAAAAATAAAAAATATGCTGGCTCGCTACCGCTCACCAGTAAAAAATGGACACCTGGATGGGGATAAACGTCTTAAAACAGTAGGCTGAATGGGGCCAAATGGATACAAGCCAGAGAAAGATAGAAAAGGACAGAACAAAAACAGGTCACCCTCCTTAAGATACAAATAAATAATAACAAATATGGACCAATAAATATAGCCCCCCCCTCCCTCCCTCCTTGCTAACAAAGAAGACCTCAAAGACGCACCGTAATTGGCGCCATTACGGCATTATAACACTTCTTAATTACGACATTATAACACTTCTTAATTACGGCATTATAACACTTCTTAATTACGGCATTATAACACTTCTTAATTACGGCATTATAACACTTCTTAATTACGGCATTATAACACTTATTAATTAACCAAAAATAACGTTAAAAAGTTCAACCTTTGGCATGGGGGGGGAGGGGGGTGAGATAAGAAACGCTCGTTTTAGTTGTTGTTGTTCCCCAGTCTGTCTGGCCGAGCAGCCTTCAAGGTCCCGAGTAAGACCAAGGCCATAACCGAGCGCCCCTACAATACCCTCCCTGCTTACCACTAATAAAGCCCCAAGGTGACCGAAGCCACTCCAAGTCTGAGGAGGGTGCGGAAACGCCCGGGAAACCAAAGCCCCATACCCCCCCCCCCCCCCCGGCCCCCAATAGTAAAATAATAAATAGATGAAAAAGTCGACCAAAAAAATTACCATCACCCCTTAAAGGTAGGGGCTCATGGGTTGAGATAAACATGAAATGATAACCGCCAAGCTGTACTTAATTATCTTGCAAAATGCAATGGCACTGAAATAATTATTAACAATGGTATAAAGGATTTTGTGGATCGTCTATACCGGGCCTGTGATGTCACAAGAGTGGAAGTCCACCATCCAGTCTAGGCTAAGGATACTGGTGTGACGTCACTATGACGTCACAGGCCCGGTATAGACGATCCGCAAAATCCTTTATACCATTGTTAATAATTATTTCAGTGACATTGCATTTTACAAGATAATTATATGCAGGTTGGCGATTATTTTTCCATGTTTACCTCAACCCATGAGCCCCCACCTTTAACCCTCTGATTTCTATATACCCTTCCTAATCTGAATAACATCGTCTAATGATAGCCAGAAAACGGAAAAACAAATGCGTATCGGATCCTTCCTGTACCGGCGACGTTTATTTTTTTATTTTTTTATATTCTAGCTATATTTAGACGATTTTGTGCAGTTTAAGAAGGATCTGTGGTCGTTAAGGTGAGGTATTTAGTTTGTTCCCTAGACCACCATCAAGCTTAAAATTACACGCCCTTGAGTCCCTTTCAAGATAAATTTGTACATTTTTCGGTAGAAAAATTTCCCGGCCAAAGGCCGGTTCGTCTTAAATTACAGGCTCGCTATCGCTCGCCAGGATAAAATCGACACCTGAATTGCACGAAAGGTCTTAATATGGGGTGAAAGTTCTTAAAATCGTTAAACTAATGGGGCAAACGTTTTATAATATCAAAAGCAATAGGGCTAAACATGAGGGAGAAAGGGGTCAAGAAAAAAAATCCCTCAAGTGGAGATCTCCCCTTGAATGGGTTAGGTGAGATAGTTCGAAGCCTGGTGATTGCTGGAGGCCCTTTATTTAAACTGAATAAAATCGTCTTATGGTAGCCAGAATAAAGTTAGGTGCCGGTACAGAAGGGGTTAATTGGGATAGTCTGTAGCCATGTCACTGGTATACGTCCTTCCTAAGCTGAATATATGATGAAGATGATGTCCCTGGTATTATAATGGTTTAACCCTCTCAAGCTCCGTAGCCATGTCACTGGTATACGGCCTTCCTAAGCTGAATATATGATGAAGATGATGTCACTGGTATTATATGGTTTAACCCTCTCAAGCTCCGTAGCCATGTCACTGGTATACGTCCTTCCTAAGCTGAATATATGATGATGATGATGTCACTGGTATTATAATGGTTTAACCCTCTCAAGCTCCGTAGCCATGTCACTGGTATACGGCCTTCCTAAGCTGAATATATGATGAAGATGATGTCACTGGTATTATAATGGTTTAACCCTCTCAAGCTCCGTAGCCATGTCACTGGTATACGTCCTTCCTAAGCTGAATATATGATGAAGATGATGTCACTGGTATTATAATGGTTTAACCCTCTCAAGCTCCGTAGCCATGTCACTGGTATACGGCCTTCCTAAGCTGAATATATGATGAAGATGATGTCACTGGTATTATATGGTTTAACCCTCTCAAGCTCCGTAGCCATGTCACTGGTATACGTCCTTCCTAAGCTGAATATATGATGAAGATGATGTCCCTGGTATTATAATGGTTTAACCCTCTCAAGCTCCGTAGCCATGTCACTGGTATACGTCCTTCCTAAGCTGAATATATGATGAAGATGATGTCACTGGTATTATATAGTTTAACCCTCTCAAGCTCCAATACCCATTTTCTTTTCTGGTATATTAAACGATTTTATTCACATTTGGAAGGGTAACGGTACATGCAAGGCAGAGGGTTAAGGGGGGTGACCTGTTTTTGTTCTGTCCTTTTCTATCTCTCTCTGGCTTGTATCCATTTGGCCCCATTCAGCCTACTGTTTTAAGACGTTTATCCCCATCCAGGTGTCAATTTCTTACTGGTGAGCGGTAGCGAGCCAGCATATTTTTAATTTTTGTTAGACAGCAGGCTAAATTTGTACATTTTTCGATAGAAAAATGTCTCCGGCGAAGCCGGATTTCTTCATATAATGCTGGCTCGCTATCGCTCACCAGGAAGAAATCGACACCTAGATGGGGATAAACGTCTTAAAATAGTTGGCTGAATGGGGCCGAATGGATACAAGCCAGAGAAAGAGAGAAAAAGGACAGAAATAACAAAAAGCAGGTCATCCCCTTTAATTGAGATAGTCTTCACCTTTACATTACCCACAGATCCTTCCTAAGCTGCACAAAATCGTCTAATGATAGCCAAAATAATCTGCTAAAACGCGTCAGAGCTTCAAGGGGTTAATTACTGACGGTGCATTTAAAAAAATACTCTAATCTCGCGTTCAGTTCGAAAATATGTGAGAAAAGTTGAAAGGATGGAAAGTTTACGTAACGTTTAGCCAAGCAGGGTGGTATCACACGAGCAATTTTTCCGGCATTGATTTAGGATCGGCAACTTAAAGCCGGAGTCACATGAGCCCTTTTTCGAGCAATTTTTACGGGCAATTATGGTCTGGAAGCTTAAATAATGACACTTTATCAGAATTCAGCCGCCTAACATAACCTACCTTCAGTCTAGTTACCGATACCAGTGCGAAAATGTCCCGAAATCATACGAGAAAAAACTTGCTCATGGAAAAAAGCCCTCGTGTGACAGCGGCTTTATTCTGGCAACATTTAGCGGCAATTTTCCACTTCTATCAGGTTGAAAGGAGATTAGCTGAGGTGACGTCATTTGTAAAGCAATATTAAGGGGAGATGGGTCGTTTTTCTAGACCCCTTTCTCCCTCATGTTTAGCCCCATTAGTCTTCAGATTTTGAGATGTTTGCCCCATTATTTTGTCGATTTTAAGACCTTTCGCCCCATTTCTTTGTCAATATTAAGACCTTTCGTGCTATTTAGGTGTCAATTTTTTCCTGGCAAACGATAGTGAGCCTGTAATTTTGGAAGAATATCTCTACCGAAAAATGTACAAATTAATCTAGAAGGGGGATCTAATGGATGTTTTTTTTTTTAAAGTTTGATGGAGGTCTAGGGAAAAAAAATAAAAAAATAAATAATCAACCAATAAATACCCCCTTCCCCCTTAACCCCTTCATTACCGAGCCGTCTTTTCCATTGTATTCTGGCTATGATGAGCCGATTTTATTTAGCTTAGGAAGGACATGAAGCAATTTAATAGGCTTCAAAGTATCTCGAAGCACCCTTTTAACCCCTTCTGTACCGGCGACGTCCTTTTCATTCTATTCTGGCAACTATTAGACGATTTTATGAAGTTTAAAAAGGGTAACCAGCAATTAAGAAGCTTCGAACTATCTCACTTAACCCTTTGTACTACCACAGATCCTTCTTAAACTGCACACAATCCTCAGAATATAGCGAGAATATAATGAAAAGTACATCACCGGTAGAGAAGGGGTTGTTGTTGTTCCCCAAGCTGCCTGGCCGAACAGCCCCAAGGCCCCGAGCAAGGCCAAGGCCATAACCGAGCGCCCCCACAGAACCCTCCCTGCTGACCACAATAAAGCCTGGATGACCCAAGCCACTCCATGGCGTGGAGCTGAGGAGGGTGCGGAAACGCCCGGGAAACCAAAGCCCCACCCAGGGCCCTGTACCCCTCAGCAATTATGAAGAGAAAGTTGAGGGGCAAAGGAAAAATGTGACGCTTTGGCTTCCAATCTTGGTAGATTGGGAGGTCAATCCACGGAAGAGGAAGAGACGCAGTCACTTGAGATCTAGAAAATATATAAGTAAAAGGAACAGTCAGAGTAAGCTATGGGTATGGCAGAGATCGCTCAGTTCTCACTCTGATAGACCAGCCCATCACCACATGACTAAACCCAATCCTCTCAGCATCAGCTAGGAAAGGCCCTAGAAAGCCGCCTTTGGCGGGGGGGATATCTCCCCTATTTCAACCCCTTTCGGGGTTAAGATAGAAGCTGTCGAACCGTGTATGTCGAAAATATTTGAACAGAAGATAAAGCCGCTGTCACACGAGCGATTTTTCCGGCAATTTTCCATGAGCAAGTTTTTTCTCATGCTGTGTTGAGGCTCTTTTGCACGGGAATCGAAAACTAGATCGAAAGTAGATTATCGTAGGTGGTTTAATTCATATGGTACTTAAATTTTGATCCTACCAGACTGCAATTGCCCGTAATAATTGACGGACAAATCGCTCGTGTGACACCGCCTTAACCCCTTCTTTACCGAGATGTCATTTTAGCTTTAGTCTAGCTATATTTAGACGATTTTGTGTGGTTTAAGAAGGATCTGCGGTAGTAAAATGGGTGAAGTGAGATAGTTCGAAGCTTCTATTGGCTGGTTACCCCTTTTAAACTTAATAAAAATCATGAAAAGGATGTCGGTACAGAAGGGGTTAACTCGTGTGCATCCGCCCTTTCGAGCAATGTAAATAAGGCGTCGAAGGAAGATTACCAAAAAAAAAAAAAAAAAAAAAATCGAGTCTTAATTTGAACGAGGTCGGCGACAGCGCAGCATAAAAATAACGATTAACAAAAACTCCCAAGAAAATGGCTATAAAAAAAACTCCAAGAAAATGGTTATAAAAATGGGTTTCTTGGAGGAAGGTGAAAAGACTAAAGACTGGGAGGGGGAGGGGGGAGGGGGGCTTTATTCCTAGCTGGGGCCGGCCACTCCATCAACAAATTGATTTCTCCGTGATTGGAAAAGAACTTGGGAGAGACGCCCCCCCCCCCCTCCCCTCCTGCCACCACGCCGCCCCCCCCCCCCCCCCCGCCCTCCTCCTCCTCTTCTCCATTCTCGCCCCCTCCCCCCACCACGCCCCCCTCCTCTCCGTTCTTGCCCCTTCCTCCGCCCCCACCTCCTCTCCTCTCTCCGTTCTCGCCCCTCCCTCCTATCTTCGCACCCCCCTCCCTTCTTCGCCCGTTCCTCCGCCCCCCCCCCTCCTATCTTCGCCCCTCCCTCCTCGACCAGCTTCGCCCTCCTGCGGCCCCCCCCCCCCCTCTCCCATCTTTCCTTTGCCCCTCTCTCATCTTCACCCCCCCCTCTCCCATCTTCGAACCACCTACCTACCCCTTCCCTCCTCCCTACCTTTCCCTTTCTCCCTTCTCTCCCCCTCCCCCCCTCCCCCTATACTTCGAACCAGCTACCCCTACCCTTCCCCTCCTCCCTACCTTCCCCTCCCCTCCCCCTGTCACACCTCACCCCCCCCCCTCCCCCTGTCACACCTCACCCCCCCCCCTCTCCCTATACTTCGAACCAGCTACCCCTACCCTTCCCCTCCTCCCTACCTTCCCCTCCCCTCCCCCTGCCACACCTAACCCCCCCCCCCCTCTCCCTATACTTCGATCCAGCTACCCCTACCCTTCCCCTCCCCCCCTCCCTGCCACACTCCCTCCCTCCACCCCCTCTCCCTATACTTCGATCCAGCTACCCCTCCCCCCCTCCCTGCCACACTCCCCCCCCCACCCCCTCTCCCTATACTTCGAACCAGCTGCCTACCCCTTTCCTCCTCCCTACCTTCCCCCTCCTCCTCCTCTCCCTGCAACCCCCCCCCCCCCACTCCTCCCTACGCTTCGAAACAGCTACCTTTTCTTTTCTTCCCCTTCCTCACCAATTTCCCTGCTACCTCGTCTAAATAATAATAATAATAATAATAATAATAATAATATGCTTCCTCGTCTTAGTTATTCCTTCCTTCCTTCCTTCCTTCCTTCTATCTCGATCAAGCTACCCCTTCCTTCCCATATCCCCCTTTACACCCCCCCCACCCCCTTCTTCCCTCTAAGGCGTTGCTCTCTTTTCCCCAGATGCACGAAAGATCATTAATTTTATAGTTGTATTATATTAGTAACCAAACTGTTCCCTGCTAACACACACATATCCTAATCCTGTCATGGACCTTAAGGGGAGGTATTTAGTTTGTTCCCTAGACCTCCATCAAGCTTAAAATTACACCCCCTCGAGTCCCTTTCAAGATTAATTTGGTCCAAGGCCGGTTCCTCTTAAATTACAGGCTCGCTATCGCTCGCCAGGATAAAATCGACATCTGAATTGTACGAAAGGTCTTAATATGGGGTGAAATAATAAAATAGAGTAAAATCGAAAATAAAATAATAAAATAGAGTAAAATAGAAAATAAAAATAATAAAATAGAGTAAAATAGAAAATAAAAATAATAATAGGAAAAGTGGGGATTGGGCCTGAGCATATACATACATACATACATACATACATTAACAAAAAAAAAAAAAAATATATATATATATAATTATATATATACAGTATATTGATAGTAATACAATCATCTACCGGTACTATAAGGATAAAAGGTATATCACTATTAGTATTAACAATGATGGCATATACTTGTTTATACATTTTGATATACTTCATTACTACAACCCTATACTACTATTGTTATCTCTCTCTCTCTCTCTCTCTCTCTCTCTCTCTCTCTCTCTCTCTCTCTCTCTCCGTACCCTAATATATAGCCAATGTCCGCCTGCTCAGCGTGATAAACACCCCTTCTCACTACGTAAAGGGGAGATGGGACGTTTTTTCTGGTCCCCCTTCTTTCTCATGTTTTATTCCCGTTAGTTTTCAAATTTTAAGACGTTTGCCCCATTAGTTTGGCGATATTAAGAAGTTTCGCCACATTTCTTTGTCAATATTAAGATTGTTCGTGACATTTAGGTGTCGATTTTTTCCCGGCGAGCTATAGCGAGCTATAATTTAAGAGGAACCATTTTTGTTATCAAAAAAATCACAAATTTATCTTGAAGGAGGGTCTTGGGCGGTGTTTTTTTTAAAGCTTGGTGGAGGTCTATGGAGGGAAAACAAAAAACAAAACAAAAAAATATCTACAAATGAGCAAATATATAAGCCCACTTCGCTTTTTTTGTTTTCTCTTTCTCTCCCTCTCTCTTTGGCTTGTATCCATTCGGCCCCATTCAGCCTACTGTTTTAAGACGTTTACCCCCATCCAGGTGTCAATATTTTCCTGGCGAGTGGTAGCGAGCCAGCATATATATATTTATTTGTTTTGACAACAAGATATATTTGTAAATTTTTCAATAGAAAGATGTCTCCGGCGAAGCCGGATTTCTCCATACAATACTGGCTCGCTATCGCTCGCCAGGAAGAAATCAACACCTGGATGGGGATGAACGGCTTAAACCAGTTGGCTGAATGGGGTCGAATGGATACAAGCCAGGGAAATAGAGAAAAGGAGAGAAAGATAAAACAAAAAAACGGTGACCCCCCTTAAGGATTTTGCTTGCTTTTGACTTGATCGACCAATGTATATCACTTTGTTCCCTCGGCTAACAAAAACACCTGCCCCGACTTCCTTCAAACTAAAAATGCCGAACCAGATCCCCTGCAAGCTAAATTTGTACATTTATTAATGTACAAATGTCCCAGACGAAGGCCAGTTTCTTCTAAGTTACAGACTCTCTCTCTCTCTCTCTCTCCTCTCTCCCCTCTCCCCTCTCCCCCACCCCCCTCTCTCTCTCTCCTCTCCCCCCTCCCCTTCTCTCTCTCTCTCTCTCTCTCTCTCTCTGGTCCTGAGCCGCCTTCTTTGCTATCCTTTCCTTCCACTGTCCCTTACTCTCAGGTTAGCTATCTCTACTAGAATTAAGTCCTAACCACCTCGCTGGGATCGTAAAGTCTGTGTGGTCAGTGTATCTATGTAAATCTCGCTCTCTCTCTCTCTCTCTCTCTCTCTCTCTCATTTACCCAACTTTTCCGACTTCACTCCACTTTTTATTCCAACTTGTATTTCCTGTTTCATAGTTTCTTTTGGTTTCGCCTTTTGTTTGTTTGTCTTTCAATTTTAATTTCTTTTCTCTCGCTCAGATTGGACCCCAGAGAGGAATTGATTAAATAATTGCTAAGGTTGGGTATAATTTTAAGGCATTATTAATATATATATATATATATATATATATAAGAGAGAAAGAGAGAGAGAGAAATAAACATAGTGAGAGACAGACTGAGAGTGAGAGACTAACTAGGGATTTACATAGATTTACATATATACACTGGCCACACAGATCTTACGATCACTGCGAGGTGGCCAGGACTTAATCCTAATAGAGATAGCAACCCTAAGAGAAAGTGGAAGGAAATATTAAATATGAAGGCTCTCTCCCCACCCTCCTTTCCATCCGGCAATTTGCCGTAAATGAAAACAATTAGAATTGAATAACCTTACAGGGCTTGGAAATCGCCTGGAGGAATTATAGAATAGTTATAAATGGCAAGAAAATTATCTTTGGCTATCTTGATTAGATTATTGGAGTTTACGTTACGGTACTAAATCCTATTAGTATCTTAAAACACTATCAGCTGTCCCCTTATTCTCCGTTTCTTAAGCGAAAACAGATCGAGTTCTCTTAATCTCTCATTGTTTGGTTTATTTCTAAGGGAAGGGATCAACTTTGTTGCTCTACGCTGAACGGATTTGAGTTTCTCTGTCTTGTATTAAGGAGGGAGACCAAAACTGCACAGCATACTCCAGATGTGGCCTCATAATATTTTGTATATAATTGTACAACTATGTCTTTACTATGACAATGAAAATTTATTTGAATGAATCCTAGTGCTCTTTGCTTTGTTAGATGCTGCAGTGCATTGACTTATAGATTTGAGATTTTCGTTGATCAGCACTCCTAGGTCTTTTATCTGTGATACGCTCTTTATCTTTTCTCCATGCATGTGGTATTCGTATTTATTATTTTGGGAGCCTATTTGTAGTATCTGACATTTACTGCCTATATTCTGAGAGAGAGAGAGAGAGAGAGAGAGAGAGAGAGAGAGAGAGAGAGAGAGAGAGGAGAGAGAGGAGAGAGAGGAGAGAGGAGAGAGGAGAGAGTGAGAGGGGACGAGGAGGGGAGGAGAGACGAGGAGCGGAGATGAGAGAGAGAGAGAGGAGAGAGAGAGAGGGAGGAGAGAGAGGGGGAGAGGGGATAGAGAGAGAGAGAGAGAGGAGACGAGAGAGAGAGGAGCCGAGAGAGAGATGAGTAGAGAGAGAGGAGAGGAGAGAGAGAGAGAGGAGGAGAGAGGAGGAGGAGATGAGGAGCAAGAGAGAGAGAGAGAGGAGAGAGAGACGGAGAGGAGTGAGAGAGGGAGAGAGAGTAGATTGGTGTTACGGCAGAGAATAGATGAGAGAGAAGGAGAGAGAGAGCTAGGAGAGAGGAGACGAGAGAGGGGGAGAGAGAGAGAGAGAGAGAGAGAGAGAGAGAGAGAGAGAGAGAGAGAGAGAGAGAGAGAGCACAAGCACATAACATAACATCCGGCTATTGACATACAAGGGTCGCTTCTCTTACTTCCGGAACGGGTAGTCGATGTTTTTTTTTATCACAACCGGGTTTGGACATTTAACCCCTTCTGTACCGGCGACGTTTTTCAATACTATTCTAGCTATGTTTAAACGAGTGTGTGTAGTTTAAGAAGGACCTGTGGTAGTATAAGAGGTTAAGTGAGATAAGTTCATAGCCTGTTAATTGCTGGAGGCCCAGATTCAGCTGAATATAATGTTGTCGGTGCTTGCTTATTCTTGCTGGCAGATAAAATACAAAAACAAAATCGTCCCAGCCCTGGTTCCGGTTTGATGGGGGGGGGGGGGATTGAAGGGGTGTAATGTCCCCCATTACAACCCCCCCCCCCCAACCCCCACCCCTCCCCCCTCAAACCGGACGAATTATTTGATCTGCTTCCGAGAATGAACATTACATTTTGGTACCGGTGACGTCCCTTTCATCATATTCTGGACACTATCAGACGATTATGTTCAGCCTAGGAAGGATCTGTGGTAGCTCAACGAATTATAGGAGACAATCTGTAGCCTCTTAAGGGGAGGTTTTTAGTGCGTTTTCTAGACTTCCATCAAGCTTGAAATTACACCCCCTTGACCGCTTTTCAAGATAAATTTGTACATTTTTCGGTAGAAAAATTACCCGGCCGAAGGCCGGTTCCTCTTAAATTACAGGCTCGCTATCGCTCGCCAGGAAAAAATCGACACCTAAATGGGAGGAAAGGTCTTAAAAGTGACATAAACGGGGTGAAACTTCTTAAAATCGCCAAACTAATGGGGAAAACATCTTAAAATCTCAAAAGCAATGGGGCTAGACATGAGAGAGAAAGGGGTCCAGAAAAAAATCCCTCAAGTGGATATCTCCCCTTAACCACTTTTTTTTTTTTTACCAGCGACGTCTTATCGATTTTATTCCAGCTATATTTAGATCATTTGGTGCAGTTTAAGAAGGACCTGTGGTAGAACAAAAAAAGGGTTAAGAGAGATACTTTGAACCTGTTAATTGCTGGAGGTCACTTTTGAACTGTACAGAAATCGTCTAATAGTAGCCAGAATAAAGTCAAAAAAAGACGTAGTCGGTACAGAAAGGGTTAATGGTTAGAGGTCCCTCCTGAGGGTGTGACGGGGGGGGGAGGGGTGAAGGACTGTAATAGGGGGTGGGGAAGGGGTGTGATGGGGGGATGAGGTGTGGAGGTGGTAGGGGAGGGAGGAGGGGAGGGGTGAAGGACTGTAATAGGGGGTGGGGAAGGGGTGTGATGGGGGAGGGGAGGGAGGGGGGTTGTAAAGGGGGGAGAGGGGGGTGAAGGACTGTAATAGGGGGTGGGGAAGGGGTGTAATGGGGGGGGATTGTTATTCATGGGAGGTGGTATTGTTGCTACTGTGATTATATATGTGGCCCTGTTAAGTTTTGGGGGATTGTTGTTGTTGTTTTTGTTGGTGTTGGTGGTGGTGTTGTTGTTGTTGGTGGTGGTGTTGGTGTTGGTGGTGGTGGTGTTGTTGGTGGTGGTGGTGGTGATGATGTTGTTGGTGTTGTTGTTGGTGATGTTGTTGTTGTTGGTGTTGTTGTTGTTGGTGGTGATGTTGTTGGTGTTGGTGTTGTTGGTGTTGTTGGTGTTGGTGATGTTGTTGTTGTTGTTGTTGGTGGTGGTGTTGTTGTTGTTGTTGTTGGTGTTGGTGATGTTGTTTTTTTGTATTGTCACTGTTCATGTTTGTTGTTATTGCCAATTAATAATTCATTAATCTATCAATCAGCAAATTTGTCCAGTCTTTCTTCTACTCAACAAGTGACCTCTGAAACTCTCTCCCTCAATCAATCTTTCCTTCATCCTATGACTTAGACTGCTTTAAACTTCGTGTGTCCAGGCATTTTGACTCCAACGTCCCTTGAATTTGTGTCTGTCACTTTTTTCTTTGGGTGCATATTTTACCCCCATAGCCTGTATAAATAATCAACATACCGTATATTAGTTTGAATATTTACGTAAGCATATAAATAATATTATCTATAAATATTTCTTCTATTTGCGGATCATGCAAATTGATTTAAATCTTAACATTTAGGACTGCAGAAGGAATTAACAATTATTATATAAATTTATAATTTCTATTAATAATATATACAGTATATATATTATGTATGTATGTATGTATGTATGTATGTATGTAAGTATGTATATATATATATATATATATATATATATATATATATATATATATATAGAGAGAGAGAGAGAGAGAGAGAGAGAGAGAGAGCGAGACAGACAGACAGACAAACAGAGAGAGTAGGAAAAGCTATAGAATTAATGAGGTGGGGTTTATAGGGAGGGGAGGACAGCAGAGGGAAGGTGGTGAGGGGAGGGGGTGGGGGGGGGGTGATTCAGGAATACATAATGGTAAGAGGGGGGTGCATGGCTAACAGGAAGTAAAGAGGGGGGGAGGGGGAGGAGAGTCAGGTGTGTTGGTGGTGGTGGTGTTGGTGCCAGTTAGTTGTGGTGTTGTGGTGGTGGTGGTGGTGTTGTGGTGGTGGTGGTGGGGACTGTTATTGACCATTAGACGATTTTCCTTAGTTTTTAACCCCTTCTGTACCGGCGACGTATTTTTAACTATGTTCTGGTTACTCTTAGAGGGTTTGTATTCATTTGATAAAGGGCCTCCTGCAAGTAGAAGGCTGCGAACTATCTCTCTTGGCCCTTTTTACTGCCCCAGATTAATTTTATACTGCACACAATTACCTCAATAGTGCTAGACTAAGATTAAGGGGGGTGACCTGTATTAAGGGGGGTGACCTGTTTTAAGGGGGGTGACCTGTATTAAGGGGGGTGACCTGTATTAAGGGGGGTGACCTGTATTAAGGGGGGTGACCTGTATTAAGGGGGTGACCTGTATTAAGGGGGGTGACCTGTATTAAGGGGGGTGACCTGTATTAAGGGGGTGGCCTGTATTAAGGGGGGTGACCTGTATTAAGGGGGGTGACCTGTATTAAGGGGTGACCTGTATTAAGGGGGGTGACCTGTATTAAGGGGGGTGACCTGTATTAAGGGGGGTGACCTGTATTAAGGGGGGTGACCTGTATTAAGGGGGGTGACCTGTATTAAGGGGGGTGACCTGTATTAAGGGGGGTGACCTGTTTTTGTTCTGTCCTGTTCTCTCTTTCTCTGGCTTGTATCCATTTGGCCCCATTCAGCCTACTGTTTTAAGACGTTTATCCCCTTCCAGGTGTCAATTTTTTACTGGTGAGCGGTAGCGAGCCAGCATATTTTTTATGTTTGTTTGACAGCAGGCTAAATTTGTACATTTTTCGATAGAAAAATGTCTCCGGCGAAGCCGGATTTCTTCATATAATGGTGACTCGCTATCGCTCGCCAGGAAGAAATCGACACCTAGATGGGGATAAACGTCTTAAAATAGTTGGCTGAATGGGGCCGACTGGATACAAGCCAGAGAAAGAGAGAAAAGGACAGAAATAACAAAAAGCAGGTCACCCCCCTTAAATAGAGCTAGCATATGATTAAATAGACGTCGCCGGTACAGAGGTGGTTAATATACCTCTAGAACTCGAAGGGGTAAATACAATCTCGATAAACCCTCTGAATAACGTGTAGGTCATTCTTAAGGGGAGATCTCCACTTAAGGGATTTTTTTCTTGACCCCTTTCTCCCTCATGTTTAGCCCCATTGCTTTTGATATTATAAAACGTTTTCCCCATTAGTTTAGCGATTTTAAGAACTTTCACCCCATATTAAGACCTTTCGTGCCATTCAGGTGTCAATTTTATTCTGGCGAGCGATAGCGAGCCTGTAATTTAAGAGGAACCGGCCTTCGGCCGGGACATTTTTCTACCGAAAAATGTACAAATTTATCTTGAAAGGGACTCAAGGGGGTGTAATTTTAAGCTTGATGGAGGTCTAGGGAACAAACTAAATACCTCCTCTTAAACTACATGCAATCGTCTAACTTTAGCCAAAATGAAAGGTAAAAGACGTCATCATGCGGAAGGGGTTAATGTTGGGTGGTGTTGTTGTTATGTTGGTGGTGTTGGTGACTTGTTGTTTTTGTTGTTGGTGACTTGTTATTGTTGTTGTGGTGTTGTGTTGGTGACAGTGTTTTTGTTGTTCTTTTGTTGTGTTGGTGACTGTTTTTGTTGTGTTGGTGACTGTTTTTGTTGTGTTGGTGACAGTGTTTTTGTTGTTGTTTTGTTGTGTTGGTGACTGTTTTTGTTGTTGTTGTGTTGGTGACAGTGTTTTTGTTTTTGTTGTTGTGTTGGTGACTGTTTTTGTTGTGTTGGTGACAGTGTTTTTGTTGTTGTTGTGTTGGTGACAGTGTTTTTGTTTTTGTTGTTGTGTTGGTGACAGTGTTTTTGTTTTTGTTGTTGTGTTGGTGACTGTTTTTGTTGTTGTTGTGTTGGTGACAGTGTTTTTGTTTTTGTGTTGGTGACTTGTTATTGTTGTGTTGTGTTGGTGATGGTGTTGTTGTTGTTGTTGTTGTTGTTGTTGTTGTTGTTGTTGTTGTTGTTGTGCCCCAGGCTGTTTGACCGAACAGCCCCAAGGTCCCAAGCAAGGCCAAGGCAGTAACCGAGCGCCCCCACAGAACCTTCCCAGCTTTACCATTAAGAAAGCCCAGGTGACCGAAGCCGCTCCCGGGCGAGGGGCTGAGTAGGGTGTGGAAATTCCCGGGACACCAAAGCCCCACCCAAGGCCCTGTGCCCCTTAACAATTATGAAGGGAATGTTGAGGGGCAAAGGAAAAAATTTGATGCTTTGGCTGGACCCAGTCTGCCAACCTCTAGGTTGGCAGTAGGGAGGTCAATCCACGGAAGAGACGCCGCCACTTGAGATCATATATAAGTAAAAGGAACAGTCCGAATATGTTATGGGTATGGCAGAGATCACTCTGATAGACCAGCCCATCACCACATGACTAGAACCCAATCCTCTCAGCATCAGCTAGGAAAGGCCCTAGAAAGCCGCCTTTGGCGTAGGGATAGGTCCCCTATTTCAACCCTTTTCGGGGTTGGGCACCCGCCCTTGTGTAGTGTTGTTGTTGTCTGTTATGTTGTTGTTGTGGTGGTGTTGGTGTTGGTGACTGGGGGGGGGGGGTAGTGTTGTCTTACAATGTCAATAGCAATGGGGCTAAACATGAGGGAGAAAGGGATCCAGAAAAACATCTCTCAAGTGGAAATCTCTCTTTAACCACCAATCAGATGAATCGGACGTCAGATATCGCGCGTGAGCTGGCTTCGTGTTCGTCTAGTATCGTGCAAGGTAAGTACGATCGAACATTATACAAACGAACGATTTATTGCACCTTTTGTTACTTTTTTTTTTTTACAAAGAATGCGATGTAGTTTTCTACAAGTGATTAAACTACATAATATATAGGTCTCTCTCTCTCTCTATCTATCTATCTATCTATCTATCTATCTATCTATCTATCTATCTATCTATCTAAATAAAGTACACAGTAATACAAACGTGAACCAAATGCTGTGAGCAAATTTATTATTCGTATTATGTTACATTTACTCTGATTGTCTGTGGAACCATTTTGTTTGTCAATAAGTTGCTTTGACTGAAGGGGACAGGGGTTATTTGGGGGTCTATTTTGTTTATATATTCATATATTTTGTAGTTTCCTCGCTATTCCTTCATCAAGGTAAAAAAAAACAAAAAAAAAACACACTCCCTAGCTCCCTTTCAAGATAAGCTTGTACATTTTTCGATAACAAAAATTCCCGGTCGAAGGCCGTTTTCAATTAAAATTACAGGCTCGCTATCGCTCCCCAGGAAAGAATCGACGCCTAACTGGCATGAAAGGTCTTGCTATTGATATAGAAATGGGACGAAAGGTTTTAAAATTGACAAACTAATGGGGTTAAATTAAATTAATAATAGTTGGTCTTCATTGCGCGGCTCGCGAGCCAGAGGCGGCTGGCAATGACCTGATTGGCGGCTCGCAAGAGAGAGAGAGAGAGGGATGAATGAATGACATTATTTATTTAAAAACAAATATATTAGTAAAGTCAAGAATTTCAATATAATGTATTTGTTCTAAAGAATGTCAATATAATTTATTTGTTCTAAAGAATTTCAATATAATAATTGTTACTAGTCTTGTTCTATAAATCTGTGGCTATGGAAACCCACACAAATATGTAATTTAATTCCTCTATATGTTTTCTCCTTATCCTTGTGGCTTATGCGGCTCTCACTCTGAATATGTCCTGAACTTTTGGCTCTCCTGAAAAAAATAGTGAATAACACTCATAAAATAGTGAATAACACTCATAAAATAGTGAATAACACTCATAAAATAGTGAATAACACTCATACAATCTGAAAACTAATGGGGTTAAACATGAGGGAGAAGGGGGACCAGAAAAACTACCCATCTTCCCTTAAATTTACTCTGATTGTCTGTGGAACCATTTTGTGTGTGTGTGTTCGTGTGTTTGTGTTAAAAATCACCAGACTAACGGAACAAACGTCTTCAAATCTCAAAACTAATGGGGCTAAGCATGAGGGAGAAAGCCGTCCAGAAATTGCTCCATCTGTTTCTTATCAAGCCCTTTTGTGTTCGATGTTCTGTTTGTTCCATAACAGTGACACAAAAGATCGCCACAAAACGATCATGAAACAGAACTCAATGATCAATTATTTCATTCCTGTGTTATTGTCCCCTCGAGACCATAAGACGATTGTATACAGCTTAGGGAGGAGCTGTGGGACTTGAAAGGGTAAAGACTATCTCCACCAGCCTTCTGACTTCCATATAGCGTTCCTAATCTGAATAAAATCATCTAAAAGTATCCAGAAAACTAACAAAAGTGCGTCGTCGATCCTCAGGGGGATAAACCAACCAATTACTCCATCTGTTTCTTATCAAGCCCCTTTTGTGGTCTATGTGAAATGAGGTGATGACGAAGAAGCCTCACAAACTACAACCAGCAGGAGAGAGAGGCCCTTAGACCAATTGTTCCCTCGTTGATGAAGGGGAAAAACTCATTAGAGAACTTAAGATTGGTGTTTGTGAAGAGAAGCTTGTTGTGTGTTGGAGAGTGATAAAGGTACTAATTGTGAGTTATTAGACTGTATTAAGGCCCAGGAGCTTCCCTACTCGATTTCAACTTGATATCCTTTTCTTCTGCAACTGAGATGGGGTACTTTAGATACTCGATTCCACTGCCGTGTTATTGGGCTTAGATCCAATGCGCATTTTTTTCTTCTGTTTTCTGGCTATTATTAGACGATCATTATCAGATTAGGAAGGGTATATGGAAGTCAGGGGTTAGTTAACCCTTTCACGCATTTATGACGCAGAGGTTGCCAGATTAGCAATAAGAAAGAGTTATCTCACTCTTATAATTACCTCACCAAAATTATTTTCTGCCCACAGCTAACTCAAAGATAACTGCAGAAGTTGAAGTAACTAAACTAAAGGTTTCTAAATACCCCTGATGGTAACAAAGGCTTTAAAGTATCCCCAATAGGCTCAAAATCGCGTCACATGTCGGAGAGGGTTAAATTGTATAAAATGATAGCCAGACTAAACTGCAAACTGCGTCATAATCTTTAAGGAGTTACTAGCTGGTTATTGGAGATTAGCCAAACATCTCTCCAATAAATTTACTTCCTCGTGTATCCCTTCTCTTTTCCACTCTGACAGCGCTACCGTCATGTCTTCCTCTGACAAAGCTAAACTCTTCGCTCAAACTTTCGCCCCAAACTCCACCTTGGGTTATTTCTCTCTTTCCGCCCCTCTTTCACTTACTTATGCCTAAGATCATAATATCTTTGAAGGATGTACTTTCTGCCCTCTCATGGGGTTAACCCCTTCTGTACCGGTGATGTACTTTTCATTATATGCTGGCAACTATTAGACGATTTTGTTGAGCTTAGGAAGGACGGCTACCCATTAAAAGGCTACAGACTATATACATCAATCCTTTTAGCTACCATATATCTTTCCTAAGCTTCTCAAAATCCTTTAAATGTAGCTGAAATCAAATAAAAAAGACGTCGCCGGTACAGAAGGGGTTAATGCTAAGGTATACGGACCAGATGGTGTTCCTTCTTGCTGGAAGTTTGCTCTCATTCAACCTGCCCCAAAGAAGGGTAACTGCTCTCAACCCTCCAACTATTGTCCAATTGCTCTAATTTCTTGCAAATCTAAAGTTTTTGAAACTATTCTTAATTCGAAATTTCTTAAGCATTTATCTTCCCATAATCTACTCTAATATATATATATATATATATATTTATATTCCAAATACTCCCTCTCGGGCATAGGCTGAGGCCCTGTACATTCTACCGCTCAACACGGTGAAGCTCATGAGGTCTCGTTCCAGTCTAGGGAGTGAGACATGCGAAGCACCCATCCACGGCTCGAATCGACCCCATCTCTGAATCTGCTTCGCCTCTGCACTTCACTGTCTCACCTTCTAGACTCAGACCCTCACTCTCAGAACGCCACTGTGCTCTGTATAAGGGCACAGTACGCCCATTTATTGAGTATTGTTGGCATGTGTGGGGAGGCTCCACCCACCGGTCCGGACGGTGTTCCTCCTGTTGTTCTCAAAAACTGTGCTTCCGTGCTGACTCCCTGCCTAGGCAAACTCTTTCGTCTCTGTCTATCCTCTAACGTCTTCCCTTCATGCTGGAAGTTTGCTCACATTCAACCTGTCCCAAAGAAGGGTGACCGCTCTCAACCCTCCAACTATCGTCCAATTGCTCTCATCTCTTGTCTTTCTAAAGTTTTTGAAACTATTCTTGCTTCCCAATTTCTTAAGCATTTCTCTTCTCATAATCTGCTCTCAGATCGCCAGTATGGCTTCCTTAAGGGTCGCTCTACTGGTGATCTTCTTTCATATCTTACTAACTCTTGGTCATCCTCCTTTCGGGACTTCGGTGAGACTTTTTCTATTGCACTAGACATATCGAAAGCCTTCGATAGAGTCTGGCATAAATCTTTAATTTCTAAACTACCCTCCTTCGGTTTCTATCCCTCCATCAGTGCCTTTGTCTCTAATTTCCTTTCCGGCCGTTCCATAGCCGCGGTTGTGGACGGCCATTGTTCACTTCCTCACCCTATAAACTCCGGTGTTCCTCAGGGCTCTGTCCTATCTCCTATTCTCTTTCTAATTTTTATAAATGATCTCCTTAACTGTACCTTAATTCCCATCCATTCATACGCAGACGACTCAACCTTACACTACTCCATTAGTTTTTCAGAACGCCCCAGCCAGCAATTCCTCAACGACAAACGGAATGAAGCCATAGAACTCTTAAATTCTGATCTAAATACTATTTCCAATTGGGGCAGAGAAAACCTTGTTAACTTTAATGCTTCCAAAACCCAATTTCTCCATCTATCTACCCGTCAGGATCTCCCAGCGGACTATCCCTTATTCTTCAACAATACAAAAATCAACCCTTCATCTTCTCTCAATATTATTGGTGTCTCTTTTTCTTCTGCTCTCATTTGGAAGGACCATATTACCAGTCTTGCTAAGGCAGCCTCCCAGAAGCTGGGTGTGCTCAACCGCCTTAGGGGGTTCTTTTCCCCAGCACAGCTTCTTGCTCTGTACAGGGGCATAGTGCGCCCTTGTATTGAGTATTGTTCACATGTGTGGGAGGTTCCTCTCACACGCTCTCCTAGACAAACTTGAAAGGAAGGCCTTTCGTATCATTAACTCCCGTCCACTCACCAACTCTCTGCAATCTCTCTCTCTCTGCCGCAATGTTGCATCTCTCTCGCTATTCTATCGCTACTATAATAATCAGTGTTCCTCAGAGCTATCCCAGTGCATACCACCTCCTTTACGTAGGGCACGTGGTACCCGTCTTGCAACTCAATCCCACCCCTACTCTGTGCAACTCTCCAACCCAAGAGTGAAACGTTACTCTCAAACTTTCTTCTACTCAACAGCTGAGCTCTGGAGCTCTCTCCCAGAATCAGTCTTTCCCTCTTCCTATGACTTAAATTGCTTCAAACTCCGTGTGTCCAGGCATTTTGGCTCGAATGTCCCTTGATTTTGGCCCTGTCACTCTTTCAACTATGGGGGAGGCACTCGCTATAGGCAGTAATGCCTTTTGCCTCCCTCAATCACATGGAAAAAAAAAAAAAAACAAACAAAAAACGCACTTCACGAAAGAGTAGAGTCAAAAGCATTTCGCCTCATCAACTCGCTACCTCTTCCCTACAATCTCTTTCTTTCTACACGCCGCAATGTTGCATGTCTTTCACTCTTCTATCGCTATTACAACAATCAGTGTTCTTCAGAGCTCTCTCAGTGCTACCCCTTCCCTAGCGGCGAGTGCGAGGCACCTGCCTTTCAACATAGTCCCACTCCTATTCTGTCCAACTCTCCAATCCAAGAATTGGCAAAATTTCTCCGTCTTTCTTCTACTCAACTAGTGGACTCTGGAACTCTCTCCCTCAATCAATCTCCTCCTTCATCCTATGACTTAGACTGCTTTGAACTTTGTGTGTTCAGGCATTTTGACCACAACGTCCCTTGAGTTTGGCTCTCTGTCACTCTTTTGAATCTAGGGCAGACACTCGTTACAGGCAGCCTGTTTTTTCTCTCCTTCATACACATAACAAAAAGGCTAAAGGCTTGACCCCGTGTATAGCTCCAATTGACCACTTGCGAGTTTCAGGCTATAAGGAAGTTGGAGCCGTGAACATTGATATTAAACAAAAATGCAATAATAATGTAGGTTTCTGATCGATAAATGGTATGTTGAATTGGGTTTTACGTATTTATGTATGAACTACGACCGTATTTTAGCTGGTAATTCTGATAAATATCGTTGTCTACAGCTCCAACTTCCTTATAGAACGAAACTCGCAAGTCGGCAATTTGTGTGATTTCAAGATCTGGCTCATCGAATGGCTCAAAGATGTCGCCGATACAGAAACGGTTAAAAAAAATTAACCGGCGACGTCTTTTTAATTTTATTTATGCTGCATTTAGACGATTTTATGAACTTTAGGAAGGATATATGGTAGATGAAAAGAGTAATTGAGATAGTCTGTATCCTTTAAATGGGTAGACTTCTATCCTAAGCTGAATACAATTGTCTAATAGTTGCCAGAGTTTAACAAACAGGATGCCACCAGTACCGAAAGGGTTAACCAGAGGAAATTAACAAACAAATACGTCACCACACTCAAAGGGTTAACCAGAGGAAATAAACAAACAAATACGTCACCACACTCAAAGGGTTAACCAGAGGAAATAAACAAACAAATACGTCACCACACTCAAAGGGTTAACCAGAGGAAATAAACAAACAAATACATCACCACACTCAAAGGGTTAACTTGAGGAAATAAACAAACAAATGCGTCACCACACTCAAAGGGTTAACCAGAGGAAATTAACACACAAATACGTCACCACACTCAAAGGGTTAACCAGAGGAAATAAACAAACAAATACGTCACCACACTCAAAGGGTTAACTTGAGGAAATAAACAAACAAATACGTCACCACACTCAAAGGGTTAAGGGGAAAGGGTTATTAACTTAAGGAGGAACCATTTTTCTGCCGAAAAATGTACAAACATATCTTGGGGATATTTTTATAAGTTTGATGGAGATCTAGGGAGGAAACTAAAAATATATATAAATAAATTTAAAAAAATCGACCAAAAAATAAACCCTTCCCCCTTAAGGGAGCCCACCTCGCTTGTTTTCTCTTTTTCTCCCTCTCTCTTTGGCTTGTATCCATTCGGCCCCATTCAGACTACTGTTTTAAGACGTTTATCCCCATCCAGGTGTCAACATTTTCCTGGCGAGCGGTAGCGGGCCAGTATATATATATATTTTTGTTTTGACAGCAAGCTAAATTTGTACATTTTTCGATAGAAAAATGTCTCCGGCGAAGCCGGATTTCTCCATACAATGCGGGCTCGCTATCGCTCGCCAGGAAGAAATCGACACCTGGATGGGGATAAACGTCTTAAAACAGTTGGCTGAATGGGGCCGAATGGATACAAGCCAGAGCAAGAGAAAAGGAGAGAAAGTTAAAAAATAAACCCTTCCCCCTTAACCCGTCTAATATGAGTATAGACAGGTAAACCACTATCAATGTACAGTCGCGCTAATAAGTCATGTATCGGCGGCACCAAGTATATTTTGATCAATAACTGGTATCAGCAATATCTAAGCTTCATTTCTTCATATCGAGTGAAATATACACACATGTTCCTACACTTACCCACCCTATTCAACATCGGGCAGACATTAATACAGCACAGAGCGAGCCAAACATAATGACAGCTGGGACATGACTTATTAGCGCGACCGTACTAATATATACCATCTAATATATGGATAGACAGGTAAATCATCTAATATAATAATAGACAGGTAAATCACTATCAATATTCACAAAAATGTTAACTGCGTTGGCGGTGTAATGGTTTAAATGCTTATGTTCTGGATGTGGTGTCCCGAGTTGGAATCCCGGGAGGACCATATGTTTTCATTAGTTTATTCAAGTACACTGGGGTTTGTAATGGAGGATTAATGTTAAGAACGGGGTGTTACTTAATAAGGATAGGTGTTTAGTAGAGGTGACAAGTGTATTGTATAGGTAACTGGCGGAATAGGGTTGTATTAAGAGGATCTGGGGATGATAGTGGGGTCTTAATAAGGGCTGCTGATTACCTTAGCAACTCTTTGGATATCTCGCTCCTTCCTCCTCCTTCTTCCTTCTTCCTCCTCCTCTACCTCCCTCCTCCTCCACGTCCACCACCTCCTCCTCCTCCTCTACCTCCCTCCTCCTCCACGTCAACCACCTCCTCCTCCCCCTCCCTCCTTCACGTCCACCACCACCTCCTCCTCCTCTTATTCATCTTCTTCAGCATCATTTCCTCTTCTTCTCTTTCTTCTTCTTCCCTTTCTTCTTATTCGTCTTCTTCTTATTCGTCTTCTTCTTCTTCTTCTTCTCTTTCTTCTGCTTCGACTTCTTTTTCTTCTTGTTTTCTTTTCTTTTTCTTCGTCTTCTCTTTCTTCTGCTTCGACTTCTTTTTTTCTAGTTTTCTTTTTTTTCTTCGTCTTTTTTTTCTGTTTTCTTTGTCTTTTTTTTTTTTTCTTCTTCATCTTCTAGGTCTTTTTCTGAGTCATGTTAAAAGAAGGTTTTGATCACTGGAAAATATCAATAGTACAAAATAATGCACAAGTACAGCACACACCAAAAAAAAGGAAGAAAAGGAGATCATTAGTGATAGGAAACACACATTTATGGGGAGATTTAGACTTGAAGGATTTTTTTTTTCTGGACCCCTTTCTCCCTCATGCTTAGTCCCATTACTATTGAGATTTTAAGACGTTCGCCCCATTAGTTTGGCGATTTTAAGAAATTTCGCCTCATTTCTATTACTTTCAAGACCTTTCGTGCCACTTAGGTGTCGATTTTTTCCTGGCGAGCGATAGCGAGCATGTAATTTAAGAGGGACCGGCCTTTGGCCGGGAATTTTTTACCGAAAAATGTACACATTGATCTTGAAAGGGGGTCTTGGGGGCGTAATTTTAAGCTTGATGGAGGTCTAGGGAACAAACTAAAACCCTCAAGGGGGTCTAGGGGGTGTAATTTTAAGCTTGATGGAGGTCTAGGGAACAAACTAAAACCCTCAAGGGGGTCTAGGGGGTGTAATTTTAAGCTTGATGGAGGTCTAGGGAACAAACTAAAAACCTCAAGGGGGTCTAGGGGGTGTAATTTTAAGCTTGATGGAGGTCTAGGGAACAAACTAAAAACCTCCCCTTAACGGAAAGGATGAATAAGGAAACCAGAACAGCAGGAGGAGGTGGAGGAGACTAAGAATAAACACATCAATGGAGGAAAGACGAGAATGAGGCTGACAAAACTATAGGAGAAACGTTGGATATAAGAAAGAGAGAGAGAGAGAGAGTGTGTGAGATAGATAGAGAGAGAGAGAGAGAGAGAGAGAGAGAGGGTGAGATAGATAGATATATATATATATATATATAGAGAGAGATCTAGATCTAGATAGATAGAGAGATATAGATAGAGAGAGAGGGTGAGATAGATAGATACATAGATATATAGATACATAGATAGATAGAGATAGAGAGAGAGAGAGAGAGAGAGAGAGAATAAGGAGTACCTGAGACAATCTTAGAGAGATGAAGAGAGATATTGATTGATGGAGGGCAAATTGGTTAGGGGAGAGAGAGAGAAAGAGAGATATTTACATAGATTTACATAGATACACTGGCCACACATACCTTACGATCCAAACGAGGTGGTCAGGACTTAATTCTAGTAGAGATGGCATACCCGATAGAAAAGGAAAGTTGAAGGAAAGGATAGAAAAGAAGAAGGCTCTCTCCCCACCTTCCGAGAGAGAGAGAGAGATTGATAATAAAACTTTCTTTTCAACTGACGGTAAATTGAATCCCTTAGCAGATAATTTCTCGATACTTAACTACAATGTCTGTGCATCATATTAAGACATAATATATATATAAGTTAATCAACACCATATTTAACTTCAAAATAACTGAGAAATCATGATGAGAACTTTGCAATTTACCGTCAGTTGAAAAGAAACAGACTACTAGATTGATCAATATAAAGAAACACTACTAGATTGATCAATATAAAGAAACACTACAAGATTGATCAATATAAAGAAACAGACTACTAGATTGATCAATATAAAGAAACAGACTACTAGATTGATCAATATAAAGAAACAGACTACTAGATTGATCAATATAAAGAAACAGACTACTAGATTGATCAATATAAAGAAACAGACTACTAGATTGATCAATATAAAGAAACAGACTACTAGATTGATCAATATAAAGAAACAGACTACTAGATTGATCAATATAAAGAAACAGACTACTAGATTGATCAATATAAAGAAACAGACTACTAGATTGATCAATATAAAGAAACAGACTACTAGATTGATCAATATAAAGAAACAGACTACTAGATTGATCAATATAAAGAAACAGACTACTAGATTGATCAATATAAAGAAACAGACTACTAGATTGATCAATATAAAGAAACAGACTACTAGATTGATCAATATAAAGAAACAGACTACTAGATTGATCAATATAAAGAAACAGACTACTAGATTGATCAATATAAAGAAACAGACTACTAGATTGATCAATATAAAGAAACAGACTACTAGATTGATCAATATAAAGAAACAGACTACTAGATTGATCAATATAAAGAAACAGACTACTAGATTGATCAATATAAAGAAACAGACTACTAGATTGATCAATAAAGAAACAGACTACTAGATTGATCAATATAAAGAAACAGACTACTAGATTGATCAATACAAAGAAACAGACTACTAGATTGATCAATACAAAGAAACAGACTACTAGATTGATCAATACAAAGAAACAGACTACTAGATTGATCAATACAAAGAAACAGACTACTAGATTGATCAATACAAAGAAACAGACTACTAGATTGATCAATACAAAGAAACAGACTACTAGATTGATCAATACAAAGAAACAGACTACTAGATTGATCAATATAAAGAAACAGACTACTAGATTGATCAATAAAGAAACAGACTACTAGATTGATCAATATAAAGAAACAGACTACTAGATTGATCAATATAAAGAAACAGACTACTAGATTGATCAATATAAAGAAACAGACTACTAGATTGATCAATATAAAGAAACAGACTACTAGATTGATCAATATAAAGAAACAGACTACTAGATTGATCAATATAAAGAAACAGACTACTAGATTGATCAATATAAAGAAACAGACTACTAGATTGATCAATATAAAGAAACAGACTACTAGATTGATCAATATAAAGAAACAGACTACTAGATTGATCAATATAAAGAAACAGACTACTAGATTGATCAATATAAAGAAACAGACTACTAGATTGATCAATATAAAGAAACAGACTACTAGATTGATCAATATAAAGAAACAGACTACTAGATTGATCAATATAAAGAAACAGACTACTAGATTGATCAATATAAAGAAACAGACTACTAGATTGATCAATATAAAGAAACAGACTACTAGATTGATCAATATAAAGAAACAGACTACTAGATTGATCAATATAAAGAAACAGACTACTAGATTGATCAATATAAAGAAACAGACTACTAGATTGATCAATATAAAGAAACAGACTACTAGATTGATCAATATAAAGAAACAGACTACTAGATTGATCAATATAAAGAAACAGACTACTAGATTGATCAATATAAAGAAACAGACTACTAGATTGATCAATATAAACGTATCAGAAATAGACTTACACGACAATAACTATTCACGGGCGCGTCATCCTCACGCTGTACTCATTTATTTATCATTATTTAAGCTACCATAGCACAGTTGGAATGTATGTACAGTTGCGCTAATAAGTCATGTCCCAGCTGCCATTACGTTTGGCTCGCTCTGTGCTGTATTAATGTCTGTCAGATGTTGAATAGGGTTGGTAAGTGTAGGAACATGTTTTTATATCTCACTCGAAACGAATAAATCAAGTTTTAGATATTGCTGATACCAATTATTGATCAAAACATACTTGGTGCCGAGACATCACTTATTAACGCGAGTGTACACTCAGTCCTAAAAGTATCTGCACCCCTACGCTGATCATCTGATGTCTACAGCTCGGTAAGGTTGGCACCTCTGCCTGCAACTATATCCATGTGTCAAATACGATCGCCTCTGACACATGGATATAGTTGCAGGCAGAGGTGCCAACCCTACCGAGGTGTACACACCAGATGATCAGCGTAGGGGTGCAGATACTTCTTTGACCGAGTGTACAGTCACGCTAATAAGTCATGTCCCAGCTGTCATTACGTTTGGCTTGCTCTGTGCTGTATTGATGTCTGTCAGATGTTGAATAGGGTGGGTAAGTGTAGGAAATGTTTTGTATATTTCACTCGATATGACGAAATGAAGCTTAGATATTGCTGTTACCAATTATTGATCAAAACATGCTTGGTGCTGAGACAACACTTACTAGCGCGACTGTACATGCCCAGATTAATATGTAGGGTTCGAAACTGCATACTAAATCGTAGGCTTGTGCATCATTCTTTAACTGTCTTGATAGCGTAATGCATACATGCGCGGAATTTCTGTGTGAGTATCCTAGGTTCGAGTCCTTGGAGTGCCACATGTGTTTGTTGATTTCATTAATTGAGTTTATAAGTAAAGTTGGTGGGTATAAATATTAGCTCGATTACTCTAGTGGTTTTTGAGTTACAGAGGTCATGATTTTTTGCCTACTTACAGCGAATAGACTGTAGCCTTCGTCCTCTTGTTATATAAGATGCACTGTACACCTTAAAGGGGGTGACCTGCTTTTTGTTATTTCTGTCCTTGTCTCTCTTTCTCTGGCTTGTATCCATTCGGCCCCATTCAGCCAACTATTTTAAGACGTTTATCCCTATCTAGGTGTCGATTTCTTCCTGGCGAGCGTTAGCGAGCCAGCATTATATAAAGAAATCCGGCTTCGCCGGAATTTTTTTTCTATCGAAAAATGTACAAATTTAGCCTGCTGTCAAACAAAAACAAAACATATGCTGGCTCGCTACCGCTCACCAGTAAAAAATTGACATCTGGATGGGGATAAACGTCTTAAAACAGTAGGCTGAATGGGGCCAAATGGATACAAGCCAGAGAAAGATAGAAAAGGACAGAACAAAAACAGGTCACCCGCCTTAAGAGATTATCTACTACGGACCTAAAAAGTCTGTGACCTTGTGATATATAATAATTATGTTAATATATGTTACTATGTATGCATGTACAGTTGGACACATAAGTTCTGTTCCTCTCCGTGATATATCTATCTATATCTATCTATATATCTATATGTCTGTCTGTCTATATGTCTCTGTCTGTCTGTCTGTCTCTCTATCTATCTATATATCTATCTATATATCTATCTGTCTGTCTATCTATCTATCTATCTATCTATCTATATCTATTAATCTATCTCTCTCTCTCTCTCTCTCTCTCTCTCTCTCTCTCTCTCTCTCTCTCTCTCTCTCTCTCTCTCTCTCTCTCTCTCTCTCTCTCTCTCTCTCTGTCTGTCTGTCTAACGCACATGATTAAATTATGAGTGTAGTTTCTTATGCAGTGGTTAACTCGTCTGATTATGTACAGTCGTGCTAATAAGTGATGTCGCGGCAAAAGTATGGTTTGGCTAATAATTGTTATCAGCAATATCTAAGCTTCATTTCTTCATATCGAGTGAAATATACAAACATGTTCCTACACTTACCCACCTTATTCAACATCTGACAGACATTAATACAGCACAGAGCAAGCCAAACGTAATGACAGCTGGGACATGACTTATTAGCGCGACTGTACAGTATCACGTGTACAGTGTATGTACGGTCGAGGTTAATAAGTGTTGTCAGATATTTCACAAAATTTCGGACACTGACTAATACTCTGAGGGATAAGCACTTTTCCCAGTAACTATAAAGACACCAATAACACTTGTTGAGCGAAAACCACTGGAATCTATGACAACACTTAACCCTTTCAAGCTCCAATACGCATTTCTGTTTTGTTTTCTGGTAATTTTTAGACGATTGCATTCAGATTAGGAAGGGTATATGGAGTCCAGAGGGTTGATTGAGAGATTCTTCACCCTTTTAATACCCACAGTTCCTTCCTAAGCTGCATAAAATCGTCTAATGATAGCCAAAATAAACTGCTAAAACGCGTCAGAGCTGCAAGGGGTTAATACTCCCGAGTGTACACATATTATACACACACACGCACACTCCATATATATATGGACGTCTACACAAACACACATGATATACACAATATTCTTCATTGTTTGTGCCACCTTCCTTCCTTCCCCTCTTCTCGCTGTTCCCCAACAAATTGTTTCCCGTCAATCAATACTCTCTCTCTCTCTCTCTCTCTCTCTCTCTCTCTCTCTCTCTCTCTCTCTCTCTCTCTCTCTCTCTCTCTCTCTCTCTCTCTGTCTCTCTCTCTCTCTGTCTCTCTCTCTCTCTCTCTCTCTGACGGTGTGTTGAAATGGATAGAAAATTGGCTCAGCAACAGAAAGCAAAGGGTAGTCATAAACGGTAAGGCATCTAAATGGACCAATGTAAGTAGCGGGGTACCCCAGGGATCGGTACTAGGACCAATTCTCTTTCTAATTTACATCAACGACATAGATGAGGGTCTCACCTGCACAATCTCAAAATTTGCTGACGATACAAAAATTGCAAATAGCGTACTCTCAAAAGAACAAGTTGACGATATGCAACACAATCTAGATAAATTGTCATGTTGGGCCCAAATTTGGCAAATGAGTTTCAATGCGGATAAATGTAAAGTACTACATGTCGGATACCTAAATGAGAAAGCAAACTATTCGATGAATGGCACTCAGCTTAAGAATGTAAACAGAGAAACTGATCTGGGAGTAACAATATCGAGTAACCTAAAACCGAGTCAACAATGTTCAGAAGTTGTTAAGAAGGCAAACAAAATAATTGGCTTTATAGGCAGGTCATTTGAGCATAAATCCAAAGAAGTTATCCTAACCCTTTACAATTCCTTAGTCCGCCCTCTTCTGGAATACTGCGTTCAATCCTGGTGCCCTTATTACCAAAAAGATATAAACAAGCTAGAACGAGTTCAACGTAGAGTTACCAAAATGATACCTAACCATACGAAGAGCGTCTTAGAGAATTAAATCTATTTCCTTTAACCCAGCGCAGATTAAGAGGCGACTTAATTCAAGTGTTCAAAATCATCAAAGGCATCGACAATATGAACTGTAGTAAGTACTTCACTATCGACCAATCTAATTACACACGCGGAAACGGTTGCAAAATTATTGGTAAATCTTTTAACTCGCACGAATCTAAGAATTTCTTCTTCAATCGAGTTGTCAACTTGTGGAATGGGCTTCCCCGAGACGTTATAGACTGCAGCACCGTTGATTCATTTAAATTCCGCCTAGACAAATATCTCGCATCAAACCCGCGACTGACTGCGTTTGTAAATGAATAACTTTATCCTCCCCTCAGTTACTAACCCATATGTCCCCTACTAACTTCCTAGTCCTGCCACGTTAGTGGCAGGGCAGTAGTTCCCTTTCCAATGTTCCCTTACCCACTCTAAACCACTGTTTGGACACTTGATCCTCAGTGTTTTGGAGGACAAGCAACCTAGAAGGGTCACTAGACCTGTTGTTGCTTGATTTCCTTTGTACTCCTTTGTACTCTCTCTCTCTCTCTCTCTCTCTCTCATCATTTTCTCTTCCACGCTCACTCTCTTACTCTCTTTTGAAGGCATTGGGGGTAGTTTTTCCCAGATCAGACAGAGTGAGGATGATAATGCCATTTGAAGCTAAATCAAAGAACAGTTTATGTATTGATTAATTATATTTGTTCCCACTAATTTTACCAAATCAGACTCACCTCAACCAAAATGGTTCACAATTAGAAAGAGAAAGATTGTATAGAGAGAGAGGGCAAATGAAGTCAGGACTAAAGCTATCTAGATTCCTTCAAAAGTATGTGTAGAAGAGTGAAATCTCTTATAAAGGAAGCAAAGCGGAATGAAGAGTTAAGGGTTGCAGCCCTCTGCAAAGAGAGTCTTAATTAAAGAGCTCTTCAGCTATGTGAACAATAGAAAGCCATTCAAAAGTAGCATTTGTACTCTAATGGATCCAACAGGCCAACTACAAACCTCTGACACTGAAATAGCTAAATCCTTAAGCGACTATTTTGCCTCAGTATTCACAAGGGAAAATACCAGTGACATGCCAAGTCTAGGATTAGTGCATGAGGGTGGAGTTCTTAGCAGAATCATATGTACGCAAAAGGAGGTAGCAAAAAGAATAGGTAAGTTAAATAGGTTAAAATTATTTGGCCTAGATAGCTTTCTTGCCCGAGTTGTACGAGAAGTGTGACATGAAATCGCACCTTTCTTGGGATTAATCTTCAATAAATGACTAGAAACTGGAGAGGTCCTTGAAGACTGAAAAATGGCAAATGTGAACCCAGTCTGCTAGAAAGGAGGTTATGAGTCTCCTAAGACGATCGGCCATTTAGCTTAACTTCTATCATAGTAAAACTCTTAGAAGGGATACTAGTAGACAAGATAATCGACTACCTAGAAATCCACAATTTAATTACTGATTCCCAACATGATTCTGGTGACACCGATCATATCTTACCAATTTCCTGGAATATTTCCATGAAATGCTAAGTGAATATGACAAAAGTAGAGCCATAGACATCCTTTACTTAGATTTTCAAAACACTTTTTGACAAAGTGCCTCATTGTAGGCTAATATCAAAAGTGAGTGTGCTAGGTATCATCACAAAAGTTACAAGTTGGATTGAAAGTTGGCTAACAGGTAGACAGCATCAAGTTGTAATCAATGGTGTTTTGTCTGAGTAGACTCCAGTCACTACTGTCTTTAGCCCACTGCTGTTTATCATTTATATCAATGACATGGATATTTATCTGTTGAGTGTAGTCTCCAAGTTTGCAGATGACATTAGGCTTGTAGTGAATGTGAAGGACCCTATAAGGGGTGAATGGTCTGAGACATGACATATACCTCTAAACTTGGACAAGTGCTAAGTGATGCATATCAGCCAAGCACACCCAAATTCTGGAAGTGACTGACTTGGAAAAGGTATTGGGTGTTCAGATTAGCAGTGACCTACAGTTTTCCAAGCAGTGAATTGAAGTAGAGAAGAAAGCTCAGAAATTATTAGGCTATATTAAGAGGCAATTTAAGTATAGAAATTAGGAAATAGTCCTCACACTTTACAACGCTCTAATACGGCCTCTCCTGGAGTATGCTGTTCAATTCTGGTCTCCAGCACTCAGGAAAGATATAGAGCGACTGGAAAGAGTACAAGCTAGGGCTACAAAACTTATTTCATTGATTAGAAGACCAAGTTATGAGGACCGGTTGAGAGCTCTTGATCTCTTTCTGTAGGAAAGATGCAGACTACGAGGTCAACTCGTTGAAGTTATTAAAGTACTAATTGGGTTTGCCAATGTGTATTACAGTAAAATGCTTAGCCTCAAAATGAATACAACACACAACCTTGGCTGCAAGTTAGAATGGTAAAAGGTTCAGCACTAGTAAACTGTGGAAACTTTTTCACATAATATAAGATCTGTTTTACCTGGAACAAACTTTCCTCGGAAGTTGTAAATAGTTCTTCAGTAGAGCAGTTCAAGAAGAGAGTAGAGTGTATATTTTACACTCTGTAATGAGCGTAGTGCAGTACACAATCTCCCTCTTTTAATTTCAAGTATCTCCCCGGAATGGACGGCAAGGTCTTTGAGATACTATATATGCCTTGTAACTCTCAACAATATTCTTACTCACTCACTTTCTATCTAAACTTCTCACCCCCTCTCTGTACTCCTAACTCTAACTCTCTCTCTCTCTCTCTCTCTCTCTCGCTCTCGCTCTCTCTCCCTCTCCCCCCCTCTCCCCCCTAACCAATTTGCCTCCCATCAATCAATATCTCTCTTCATCTCTCTAAGATTGTCTCAGGTACTCCGTATTCTCTCTCTCTCTCTCTCTCTCTCTCTCTCTCTCTCTCTCTCTCTCTCTCTCTCTCTCTCTCCTTATTATTTTTCTTCTTCATCTTCGTCTTCGTCTTCTTATTTTATCATCTCTCATGCATTCCTTATTCATTTTCTTGATCTCCCATTTTATCCCTCCTTTATTTTTGTATGTAGCATTTTATCCCCCTTATAATTTGTTCCCATTATTTATTAAGCATTCTCGTTCCAATTATAGGATTCTTTATGCTTATCAATTCATTATATATATTCTGTTCAGTTATAAAAACCTATTTATCTTTTGTTTTCGATCATCACAATCTAGATTTTATTTTTTTCATATTTACTGTAAATGCGTTTATCTTAACCCTATTAGGTGCAGGGCTGGCCAAATTGGATCCTCCCAGTTTTACTCCATTAGCTTTGAGATATTAAGACGTTTCCTCTCATTAGTTTGACGATTATATGATGCTTCAACCCAATAAGGTGTCGATTTTTCCTGGGCGAACGATAGAGAGCCTACAATTTTAGAGAAACCGGCCTTTGGCCTGGAAAGTTTTCTACCGAAAACTGTACATATTTAACTTGAAGGGGGCTGGGGCATTTTTTTTTTTTTAGTTTGAAGGGGGTTTGGAGAGGCGTTTTTCCAAGTCTTGGGGGTAAACTAAAAACACATTGTTCGAAAATGGCAAAAACAATGAAAACCCTCAATAATAATTAAACAAAATACCATAATAAACCCCCGAGACGTTGCACCAGAGAGTGTTAACCCTTTTAGTACCGGCAACGTCCTTTTAACTTTATTCTGGCTACTATTAGACCATTTTCTTCAGTCCCAAAGGGGCCTCCAACATCTAACAGACTTCGAACTATCTCACTTAACCTATTTTACTATCACAGATCCTTCTTAAACTGCACAAAATCGTCTACATATATAGCTAGAATTAAATTATATAGACGTCACCGGTACAGAAGGGGTTAATGGTGGTAACAGTATAATGGTGGTAACAGTATAATGGTGGTAACGGTATAATGGTGGTAACAGTATAATGGTGGTAACAGTATAATGGTGGTAACAGTATAATGGTGGTAACGGTATAATGGTGGTAACGGTATAATGGTGGTAACAGTATAATGGTGGTAACAGTATAATGGTGGTAACGGTATAATGGTGGTAACGGTATAATGGTGGTAACAGTATAATGGTGGTAACAGTATAATGGTGGTAACAGTATAATGGTGGTAACAGTATAATGGTGGTAACGGTATAATGGTGGTAACGGTATAATGGTGGTAACAGTATAATGGTGGTAACAGTATAATGGTGGTAACAGTATAATGGTGGTAACAGTATAATGGTGGTAACGGTATAATGGTGGTAACGGTATAATGGTGGTAACGGTATAATGGTGGTAACAGTATAATGGTGGTAACAGTATAATGGTGGTAACGGTATAATGGTGGTAACGGTATAATGGTGGTAACGGTATATGGTGGTAACAGTATAATGGTGGTAACAGTATAATGGTGGTAACAGTATAATGGTGGTAACAGTATAATGGTGGTAACAGTATAATGGTGGTAACAGTATAATGGTGGTAACGGTATAATGGTGGTAACGGTATAATGGTGGTAACGGTATAATGGTGGTAACGGTATAATGGTGGTAACGGTATAATGGTGGTAACGGTATAATGGTGGTAACGGTATAATGGTGGTAACAGTATAATGGTGGTAACGGTATAATGGTGGTAACGGTATAATGGTGGTAACAGTATAATGGTGGTAACAGTATAATGGTGGTAACAGTATAATGGTTGTAACAGTATAATGGTGGTAACAGTATAATGGTGGTAACAGTATAATGGTGGTAACAGTATAATGGTGGTAACAGTATAATGGTGGTAACAGTATAATGGTGGTAACAGTATAATGGTGGTAACAGTATAATGGTGGTAACAGTATAATGGTGGTAACAGTATAATGGTGGTAACAGTATAATGGTGGTAACAGTATAATGGTGGTAACAGTATAATGGTGGTAACAGTATAATGGTGGTAACAGTATAATGGTGGTAACAGTATAATGGTGGTAACAGTATAATGGTGGTAACAGTATAATGGTGGTAACAGTATAATGGTGGTAACGGTATAATGGTGGTAACAGTATAATGGTGGTAACAGTATAATGGTGGTAACGGTATAATGGTTGTAACAGTATAATGGTGGTAACGGTATAATGGTGGTAACAGTATAATGGTGGTAACAGTATAATGGTGGTAACAGTATAATGCGGTGTAACAGTATAATGGTGGTAACAGTGTAATGGTGGTCACAGTATAATGGTGGTAACAGTATAATGGTGGTAACAGTGTAATGGTGGTAACAGTATAATGGTGGTAACAGTATAATGGTGGTAACAGTATAATGGTGGTAACAGTATAATGGTGGTAACAGTATAATGGTGGTAACAGTATAATGGTGGTAACAGTATAATGGTGGTAACAGTATAATGGTGGTAACAGTATAATGGTGGTAAGTAACGGTATAATGGTGGTAACGGTATAATGGTGGTAACAGTATAATGGTGGTAACAGTATAATGGTGGTAACAGTATAATGGTGGTAACAGTGTAATGGTTGTAACAGTGTAATGGTGGTAACAGTATAATGGTGGTAACAGTATAATGGTGGTAACAGTATAATGGTGGTAACAGTATAATGGTGGTAACAGTATAATGGTGGTAACAGTATAATGGTGGTAACGGTATAATGGTGGTAACGGTATAATGGTGGTAACGGTATAATGGTGGTAACAGTATAATGGTGGTAACAGTATAATTCCCATGATTTTCATAACCGATACAATGTTATCCCCTTGAAGATTTTGACCCATTTTTAACAGGTAATTCTGCCTATCATTAGCACTCTCACGTTCTTGACGCGATTTTGAGCCTATTGGGGATACTTTAAACCCTTTGTTACCATCAGGGGTATTTAGAAACCTTTAGTTTAGTTACTTCAACCTCTGCAGTTGTCTTTGAGTTTGCTGTGGGCAGAAAACTAATTTTGGAGAAGTAATTATAAGAGTGAGAGAACTCTATTTATTATTGCTAATCTGGCAACCTCTGCGTCATAAAAACGTGAAAGGGTTAAACGATTTGATTCAGCTTAGGAAGGAAGTGTGAGAGTCGGAGGGCTAATTATAATGTAACACTTGCAAAATATACAAACCAAAACTTATACGAACACAGTCAAAAGGCCAAACGACTAATCAAAATCGCTATGTGGAAATAACGCTAAGTAAAATAATAATTTATAAACACAAGAACAAAGGTAGACTTTATCCCTTTGAATCCCATGGCGCTTTCCGACTGGTTATACAAATGTCTTCTTATTAGCCAGAGGTAAATAAAGAAACGTCACATCGAATATTGATAGGGTTAAAAATATAATGTTGTTGAACCCTTTAAAACAAATACCCGGTACTATAAACCTGACTTTGTTCTGTCTAAAACTAGACAAAGGTTGTTTACAAAAATGACCTATGTATCGGCCTTTTATTCTGATATATATATATATATATATATATATATATATATATATATATATATATATATATACACAGTATATATATATATACACAGTATATATATATATATATACCGGTATATATGCAATAAAGTCACAGCAACACGTGAACCAACAGATGCAGGAAAATCCACAAGGAAAGAAGAAAAACACGGAGTCCCAAGCGCTTTCGTGTATACAAATGCGTATAAATATTTCGTGTATATTCTCACTGAGTATTTTTATGTATGTGCCTTCACTCTGTCTGACCTCCACTGAAGATGTAATAATACACGAAAGCGCTTGGGACTCCGTGTTTTTATTCTTTCCTTGTGTGGATTTTCATATATATATATATATATATATATATATATATATATATATATATATATATATATATATATATATATATATATATATATATATATATACCATCCCGTCATGGTTGGCTGTTGTAAATCGTCTTTCCCGGGACGGTCGATAATTTATTGATCATTGGGGGAGACACTGGGTCGAGAGAGAGAGAGAGAGAGAGAGAGCTCTTGCCAAGAAATAAGAAAGACTTCAGTAATGTTGGACTAGTGGTAAATATTATAATGATTTACAGTATACACACACACACACATACACACACACGCTAACACACACACACACATTCACACTAACACACACACAAACACTAACATACACACACACACACACACTAACACACACACACACACACACACACTAACACACACACGTATGTGATATATTATATTACCAGCACCTTCTCCTAGGTTCAAACCCCCATGATACAGGATATGCGATGGTTTTAGTTAAAGCATTCGTTCCCAGCAGGGATACAATTATACAGATTAATAAAATTCCGAAGATACTTACAATTTCCGAGATACATACAATTCCAAGGATACATACAATTCCAAGGATACATACAATTCCAATTATACATACAATTTCCGAGATACATACAATTCCGAGATACATACAATTCCAAGGATACATACAATTCCAAGGATACATACAATTCCAAGGATACATACAATTCCAATTATACATACAATTTCCGAGATACATACAATTCCGAGATACATACAATTCCAAGGATACATACAATTCCAAGGATACATACAATTCCAAGGATACATACAATTTCCGAGATACATACAATTTCCGAGATACATACAATTCCAAGGATACATACAATTCCAAGGATACATACAATTTCCGAGATACCTACAATTCCAAGGATACATACAATTTCCGAGATACATACAATTCCAAGGATACATACAATTCCAAGGATACATACAATTCCAAGGATACATACAATTTCCGAGATACATACAATTCTAAGGATACATACAATTCTAAGGATACATACAATTCTAAGGATACATACAATTCCAAGGATACATACAATTTCAGAGATACATTCAATTCCAAGGATACATACAATTTCCGAGATACATACAATTCCAAGGATACATTCATTTCACAGATATTTTACATACAATGTCAAATATACGTAGTTTCAGAGATACATACACGTTCAGAGACATACACATCTATTAGTTACATACAATTTCAGACATACATACAATTTAAAACATATATACAATTTCAGAAATACAGACAATTTCATAGATACTCTCATAAAATAGTATCCCCTTTCGCTTAAGGGGAGGTTTCTAGTTTGTTTCCTACTCCTCCAGCAATCTTAAAATGTCACCCCCTTGACCCCCTTTCAAGATAAATTTGTACATTTTTCGGTAGAAAAATGTCCCGGCCCAAGGCCGGTTACTCTTAAATTACAGGCTCGCTATCGCTGGCCAGGATAAAATCGACACCTAAATTGCACGAAAGGTCTTAAAATTGACAGAATGGGGCGGAAATTCTTAAAATCACCAAACTTATGGGGGAAAACGTCTTAAAATCTCAAAAACAATGGGGCTAACCATGAGGGAGAAAGGGGTCAAGAAGAAAAACCCTCAAGTGGAGACCTCCCCTTAAGCATTAGGCTGTTCATATACTCCGTTTTTTCCCAGCTGATGTTAAATTGCCTTATGACCACGCTATTACCATAAGTTGTTAGTGAAATATGTTGCTAATTATGCAAACTTGGCAATAATATGATGCACAGACATAGCAGTATCAAATATGTTTCCAGTTAACCCTCTCCGACATATGACGCGATTTTGAGCCTATTAGGGATACTTTAAAGCCTTTGTTACCATCAGGAGTATTTAGAAACCTTTAGTTTAGTTACTTCAACCTCTGCATTTGTCCTTGAGTTAGCTGTGTTGAGCCTATTGGGGATATAGTCCATGAGCCAGGCCAGATATCGGTACCACCTGGGGTGACTAAACACGAATGGTACTAAAATGTTTATAGAGTGACTGTAAGTACATTAAGATATGATAGCCTTCTCGCACTGGTAGCTTAGTCTAATTTTTTTGATGCAATAGGGGCGCTACCCAAAAATAAAGATTTTTAGCGTGACGCTCGGCGTTTTCCTCATTTTCTTTAAAATCCATCACACAATCATCGCGAAACTTTGAACACCTATGTAGAATTATATTCTCTACCAGAGTTGTTCCTAGGTATTTTTCAAATTTCCTCATATTTCGGAATATACTCTATATTTTGGGTATTTTCCTCTAAATCTAGAATAAATCCTTAAATATGGGGAACATTGAAAAATATATTCTAACAGCTCTTGTAGCTTATTTGATTCTCTACAAGAATTATTCCGATGTGTATTTCAAGTTTCTCCATATTTAGGGGTTTATTTCATATTTGGGGATTTTTTGTTATATTTTGGGGATAATTTATTATTGGAAGGAGCAAACATATGTAGAGTGGTTTCCATGTAATGTGTTTGTTTGTTCATGGTTTAATGGTGATATTTTTTGCAGGTGTGTGTCGACTGTTTGACGGCAGGATGGAACCATCTGCGAGGAAGAGAGCACGGATCGACTGTATCATCCACTGCTCTGATGATGACAGCGATGCTCTGGTGTCACCACAGGATTTGGACTCCTGGAACACATTGCTCAGGGCTGCAGAAATCAGGCAGCATGATCCAGTCCTGGAAGCAGCCAAGGGCCTTGAAGAAGGAGGAATACCACACATACATTATCACCGTAAATGTCGTAGTCTCTTTACAATGAAGAAGTCACTGGATTCTATCCTTGCCAAGGGTGTCAAGATAGAATCAGCAAGCGTCGACCCCAGGAGGAGGGCATCAAGGGATGCCCCTAGTACTAGCAGGGTGTATGCCAAAGTATGTATCTTCTGCGAGAAGTCAAGCAAGTACATAAAAACAACAAAGACAAGGGAGCCACTCATACAGTGTGTTGAGCTACGAGCAGATGAGAAGATTCGCAGAGCAGCAATAAGGAAACTCAACCAGAGAATCCTTGGTTTAGTTAGCAGAGACCTTGTTGCTGCAGAGGGTCACTACCACAAGTCGTGCTACAAACTCTTCACAAAAGATGATTTCCCAGCGGCCGCCAGGTCGGGTGCAGGTGAAAATCAGGAAGAAAGCGAGGAAGCACGCTACGAAGAGGTTGAGACAGAAGCCCTCGAGGAACTCTGCTTGTATATAAGGACCAAATTATTCCCCAACCCAGAGGTACTGCCTATGACAAACCTCACATCTAGGCTTGAGAGATCCATGATGTCCCGTGGTATTATCCAACTGAAACCAGCGACAAAGAAACATGTTCGCCGAAAGATTGAAACCGAGTTTGGAGAATCACTACGCTTTGTCCCAGATGAGAAAGGAAAGCTTCTAATCTATCCACGCAGCCTCTCAATGGACGACCTTGCCCGGCAAGCACACAAAATGGCAAAAGACCTGCAAGAAGCAAGAGCAGCTAACTCTGAAGATGTCTTAACCAAAGCAGGAATGCAGCTGAGGAATGAGATCAATAAACAAGATGTGAGTCAGCCATGGCCTCCCGATACAGATCAGAATGTCATTCCTGCAGCAGTCACTCAATTCCTGCACACCCTGCTGACAGGAAGAGCTGAACGTCTTGCCACTTCCTTTGGCAGTGACTTGGTCTTTGCTGTTACCAGTGGCAAGACAAAACCACCCAAGCACGTACTGCTGACCAATGCTGTAAAGTCTTTGACAGGAAACACAGAACTGATCCGAACTCTGAATCGTCTTGGTCACTGTGTGTCTTACTCAATGTTTGAGGAGATCGATACAGCCCTTTGTATCCAGAAGCTGGAATGCTCAAAGGATGACATTCCAGTGCCAGCAAACATCTACCCTGGTGTGTTCACAACCCTGGCCTGGGATAACATTGACCGACTTGAAGAGACCCTAAGTGGAGCAGGTACTTCTCATAGAGTCAATGGCATTGCTGTCCAGTCCAAGGTTGCAGGCTCTGTGCCAGAGAAAGTCCTGCCAGAGATTACCAAGTCCAAGATAAGAAGCATCACTCAGACATCATCAATGCTGCCAATATACAATGTTGGGCGGCGGGCAGGGCCACCTAGGATTGAGACTGCGTATGTCGACACTACCAAGGAAGTCCAGGATTCAAAGACAAAGAACCATATCTGGCTTCTTACTCGAATGTCAGACCATGAGGACCAGTCCATCAGCAGTTGGACTGGGTCCAACATCAAAATGCGCAGAGACATTGCAGTGGTTCAGGACACTGTAAGCTACCTGCCCACTATCAATGCTCCCGCAACAGAAATGTCCACCGTTAATGAAATCTTGGAACAAACGCATGCTATCATGCAGTCCTTACAGCTTAACAAGATTGGGTGCGTGTTTGATCAAGCACTCTATGCCAAAGCTGCCGAAGTTATCTGGAAACAAGAGAAGTTCAAGAACATTATCATCAGGATGGGCGTCTTCCACACAATCTGTAATCTCATCTCCACCATAGGAAAGAGGTTTCAAGATGCAGGTCTTAGAGATCTGTGTGTGGAATCAGGTATCATCGCAGAAGGATCAGTGTCAGGAGTGATGAACGGCAAGAGGTACAACAGAGCAGTGAGACTACACAAGCTCGTGTATGAAGCACTGATGAGGCTTGCATGGAAAGGCTTCCTTTCATGGCTAGAAGAAAACCATTCAAGGGACATACACCATCTAGATGAAACACTGAAGGACATCAACAGCTTTCACAGCAATGTGTCTCAGGGACTCTTTCAAGAGCTGATGGAGAGTGAATCATGCACACATATCATGAAGCTTTTCCAAGTTTATCTTGAGACCCTCAGAGATGAACACAACCTCTCAGCATTCTGGATGTCATACCTGGACATGGTTGAGATCATGCTGGACTTAATTCGAGCCTCCAGAGAAGGCAACTGGATGCTCCACCTAGGAGCAATCCGACAGATGATACCGTGGTGTTTTGCCTATGACAAAGTGAACTATGCCCGGTTCCTAACCTACTACTATGCCTTGATGTCTCGACTGCCCATTGAACACCCAGAGGTCCATGAACACTTCATGCAAGGTGGCTTTTCGGTCCAGATCGGTAGCAAGAATCCCTTTGGACGGATCCCTGTGGACCAGACAATCGAAGAGACGATCAACAAAGACACCCAGACACCAGGGGGCACAAAAGGCTTCAGCCTGAAAGGCGGAGCTGTCGCCAGGTACTACCTGACATCGGAGTATCGCAGCAGGTACTTAAGGCAGCTCAGGACTATGGTAGTAGGCAAAAAGTATACTGACTTCAGCCACCCAGACCTACAGATGCCCAGGATTAGAAGAGATGAGGCCGATGTCCAATCTTTAGTTCAACTGATGGAGACCAGCTGGTTGAACCCCTTCAACGCAGAACAAGAAGATCTTGTCAGTTTGTCAACTGCGACTATGGCACCACCAGAAGTTGTCAAGCAACTTCTGGGGGCCTACAGAATAGGAGAGGATGCATATCAACCCTCCAAGGAAGAGCGCCTGGAGATCGATACGCCAACTATACAGTTTCATGACACGATGACGAAGACAAAAACTGAGAACGTTCACTAACATCAGAATGAAGCCACGCTCACAAGACCATGCCAAGGAGGTTAGCTTAAAGGCTGACAGGAACCTATTTGGCCAGATGATCCTTGTTGCCGAGAACAGAAAGCTCAAAATGAGTGATGTCTTGGCTCATCCCCTGGGGCCTTTGCCTTGGGCACTTGCCAGCGGTGATGGGTCTCTCCGCAAGACCAACAAGGCTGCCCTCGCAAAGGAGTTAGAGAGGAATGTTTCTCCTGCAGAAGTGATACCCGAGCCCTCTGCTACCATAATTGATGGGATGAGCCTGGTCCACAAACTGAAGGGAAACGACAAAACTTTTTCACAGCTTGCAGGTACAGCACTGAGTCACGCTGTTCATGAAGGTGCTAAGAGCTGGCGCATTGATGTTGTGTTTGATATCTACAAGGAGACATCCATCAAGGATGCAGAACGAGCCAAAAGAAGTGCAGGCACAGGAATTCATTTCAAGAACATTCAACCTGGGCACAACATCCAGCAGTGGAGAAAGTTACTCGGTAGTTCCTCCAACAAGGCAAGTCTTATCAAGTTCTTGGTAGAAGAATGGAAGGCACCACAGCACAGGGAGAAGCTCAAGGACAAGGAGCTGTATGTCACATGTGAGCAGCGCTGCTTCAAGATCACCAAAGAGCAGTGGAAAGAGGCTCCTGAGCTTAAGTCAACTCAAGAAGAAGCAGACACACGCCTTCTTCTCCATGCACTTCATGCAGCAGAATCTGGGACCAAGTCTGTCATCATCACTGCAGAAGATACAGACGTCATGGTGTTGTGTCTTGGCATGTGCCACAAGATCCCATCCCATCTGTTCCAGAAGTGCGGGACGAAGAACCGGACAAGATTCCTGGATATCACCACACTGAGCCGCACACTGGGAGGCAGCGTGTGTGATTCATTGATTGGTATGCATGCCTTTACAGGCTGTGATACCGTCAGTGCATTCGCTGGCCGAGGGAAGATGACGACACTCAAGCAGGTGAAGATGGACAAGACATACCAGCATGCTTTTCACGAACTTGGACGCTCATGGGAAGTGTCTCCTGAACTCTTTGAGAAGCTACAGGAAATCACCTGCCACATGTACCTACCATCTACCCACACAACTAAGGTAAACAAGCTTCGGTATGAGCTGTTCTGTGCAAGACGTGGAGAGGTAGAGTCAAGTCAACTCCCTCCTTGTGAGGACTGCCTCTTCATGCATGCACTGCGTGCAAACTACCAGGCTGCGATCTGGAGGAGAAGTCTTCAGAGCCAGCCATTTGTTGCGAACCCAACAGACTGCGGTTTGGATGACAGATGAGGACGGTAAGCTTGCCGTCAACTGGATGCGAGGCTCACCAGCACCAGATGCTGTTATGCAGCTACTGTCTTGCAAGTGTGTGCGGTCATGCGAACTCCCTAAGTGTACTTGCCTCAGCAATGGTCTAAAATGCACGGACATGTGCAGGTTACAGACATGTCAGAACAAGGCTATTGAAGAAGAGCCGGTGGCACAACAGTCAGATTCCGAGTCTGACGTAGATGATATTTAGGAGTAGTAATTTGCCATAATAGTATGTACAAGCCCATGGCATGCTTAGTGTGTATTTACAGGACTTGTATTAAATGTGACAATTACTATATGCATTTTGTTGACATTTAGGCATTCCTGTCCCCAAATTTGACATTTTATTTCGGAATTTTCGGTAGGGTATGTCTATTCAAGAAGTGATAACGACCATTAAGCTACCAATGTGCAAGGGCTATCATATCAAAACATAAACTAGAGACATGTAGCAAGCTAAAAACACCTAAGAGAATTAGTCACCCCGGGTGGTACCGATATCCCAAAATTCGGGTCTTGGCTCATGGACTAATACTTTAAAGCCTTTGTTACCATCAGGGGTATTTAGAAACCTTTAGTTTAGTTACTTCAACCTCTGCAGTTGTCTTTGAGTTATCTTTGTTGAGCCTATTAGGGATACTTTAAAGCCTTTGTTACCATCAGGGGTATTTAGAAACCTTTAGTTTAGTTACTTCAACCTCTGCAGTTGTCTTTGAGTAGCTGTGTTGAGCCTATTGGGGATACTTTAAAGCCTTTGTTACCATCAGGGGTATTTAGAAACCTTTAGTTTAGTTACTTCAACCTCTGCAGTTGTCTTTGAGTTAGCTGTGTTGAGCCTATTGGGGATACTTTAAAGCCTTTGTTACCATCAGGGGTATTTAGAAACCTTTAGTTTAGTTACTTCAACCTCTGCAGTTGTCTTTGAGTTAGCTGTGTTGAGCCTATTGGGGATACTTTAAAGCCTTTGTTACCATCAGGGGTATTTAGAAACCTTTAGTTTAGTTACTTCAACCTCTGCAGTTGTCTTTTGAGTTAGCTGTGTTGAGCCTATTAGTGATACTTTAAAGCCTTTGTTACCATCAGGGGTATTTAGAAACCTTTAGTTTAGTTACTTCAACCTCTGCAGTTGTCTTTGAGTTAGCTGTGTTGAGCCTATTGGGGATACTTTAAAGCCTTTGTTACCATCAGGGGTATTTAGAAACCTTTAGTTTAGTTACTTCAACCTCTGCAGTTGTCTTTGAGTTAGCTGTGTTGAGCCTATTGGGGATACTTTAAAGCCTTTGTTACCATCAGGGGTATTAGAAACCTTTAGTTTTAGTTACTTCAACCTCTGCAGTTGTCTTTGAGTTAGCTGTGTTGAGCCTATTGGGGATACTTTAAAGCCTTTGTTACCATCAGGGGTAATTAGAAACCTTTAGTTTAGTTACTTCAACCTCTGCAGTTGTCTTTGAGTTAGCTGTGGGCAGAAAACTAATTTTGGATAGGTATTTATAAGAGTGAGAGAACTCTATTTCTTATTGCTAATCTGGCAACCCCTGCGTCATATGTGCGTGAAAGGGTTAAAATGAAGAAATCAGAGGCTAAAGGATTCAATTTATCATCAGCTGGGACATACTAGACTATAGTGCAGTTTGGGTGCAGTAATTAATTGGAATGATATCTAGTATTCGATAAATGGATTCCAGTCGTGGTCATGTGCTGTACTTATAACTGTCTTGATGGTGTAATAGTTAGTGTTTAAGATCTGTGTGTGGTAACCCAGGTTCCAATCCCGGTAGGATCATATGCTTTCATTAATTTCATTGGGGGATGTTTGGTGTTGGGAGTGAAATAATTACACACAATTTCAGAGACATTCAATTGTATAGATGCATATAATTTCATAAACACATATAATTTCAGAGATATATACAATTTCTTGAGTAAATCGGTAATACTAGGAAAGAATGAAGGTAACCATGCAGATAGATTTCTTTCCAAAAATCTGTAACTATTGTTTTTATAATTGACCCAGGTGTTTCAACTTTCGAATTCTGGTGTATGGACTTTTCCACACACACACACACACACACACCCCTCTCTCACACACACACACACACACACACACACACACACACACACCCCTCTCACACATACAGATACACGCTCGCACACACCCACTTACACACACACACGCACACAGATACCCAAACACACACACACACAGATATCCACATACATACACAGACACATCTCTAACACATACACACACCCCTACCTACACCCACACACACACAGATACCCAAACACACACACACACAGATATCCACATACATACACAGACACACCTCTCACACATACACCCCCCCCCTTACCTACACACACACACACCCACCCACCCACCCACTTACACACACACACACACAGATATCCACATACATACACAGACACACCTCTCACACATACACCCCCCTACCTACACACACACACACCTACCCACCCACTTACACACACACACACACAGATATCCACATACATACACAGACACACCTCTCACACATACACACCCCCTACCTACACACACACACACACACATACACCCACACACCCACTTACACACACACACACACACATATATCCACATACATACACAGACACACCTCTAACACATACACACCCCCTACCTACACGCACACAGATACCCACACACACAGATACCCACACACAGACACACCTCTAACACATACACACCCCCTACCTACACACACACAGACACACCTCTAACACATACACCCCCCCCCTACCTACACACACAGATACCCAAGATACCCACACACAGACACACCTCTAACACATACACACCCCCTACCTACACACACACAGATACCCACACACAGACACACCTCTAACACATACACCCCCCCCCCACCCCCCCCCCTACCTACACACCACACCCACCACAGACATACCACCACCAGACACACCTCTAACACATACACCCCCCCCCTACCTACACACACACACACACACACACACAGATACCCACACACAGACACACCTCTAACACATACACACCCCCTACCTACACCCACACACACACAGATACCCACACACAGACACACCTCTAACACATACACACCCCCTACCTACACCCACACACACACAGATACCCACACACAGACACACCTTTAACACATACACCCCCCCCCCTACCTACACACACACACACACAGATACCCACATACATACACAGACACACCTCTAACACATACACACACCCCCTACCTACACACACACACACACACACACACACACACACACACACACACACACACACACACACACACACAGATATCCACATACATACACAGACACACATACATAGATATACACAAACAAACTTGCAATACAAGCCTAATCTTTTTTATAGAATTTAGTCCATTTTCCATATTTATTGTCTTGACTATTGTAAGATCCATCACCATATACTTATATATCAACTATGGCTTTCATTAAGGGGGTGTCACCGGCTTGTTTTTATCTTTCTCTCCCTCTCGCTTTGGCTTGTATCCATTTGTCCCCATTCAGCCTACTGTTTTAAGACGTTTATCCCTATCCAGGTGTCGATTACTTCCTGGCGAGCGATAGCGAGCCAGCATTGTAGGGAGAAATCCGGCTTCGCCATAGACAATTTTCTATCGAAAAATGTACACATTTAGCTTGCTGTCAAAACAAAACAAATATATATGCTGGTTCGCTACCGCTCGCCAGGAAAATATTGACACCTGGATGGGGGTAAACGTCTTAAAACAGTAGGCTGAATGGGGCCGAATGGATACAAGCCAAAGAGTGAGGGAGAGGAGGAGAAAAAAAAAGCGAGGTGGGCTCCCTTAATTAACTATGGCTTTCATTAATATAATTAATTTCATTGGGAGGTGTTTGGTGTTGGAGTGAAATTAATAAAAATACATTAAAAATTAAATATTCTACCAGTACATTCTTCGCGCTCTCTCTCTCTCTCTCTCTCTCTCTCTCTCTCTCTCTCTCTCTCTCTCTCTCTCTCTCTCTCTCTCTCTCTCTTACATTAGGCCGCCGTCACCCCCGTTTTGCCTCTTCCTAATTGGTCGCCAAAAATAAAGGGGCGGGGCCAAGTGAGTGACGTCATCTTTAGAGGTACCTGAGGACGTCAATCTCTCTCTCTCTCTTCTTCTTCTTTGCTATCCTTTTCTTCCACTGTCCTTTATTCTTGGGTTAGCTATCTCTACTAGAATTAAGTCCTGACCAGCTCGCCGGGATCGTAAGTGTTGTGTGGTCAGTGTATCTATGTAATCTATGTAAATCTCTCTCCATCTCTCTCTCTCTCTCTCATCTCTCTCTCTTACCCTCTCTCTCTACTCTCTCTCTCTCTCTCTATATCTCTCTCTCTCTCTCTCTCTCCTCTCTACTCTCTCTCTCTGCTCTCTCTCTCTTCCCTACTTCTTGCTCTTCTATCTCCCAATTTGGTTGGGTGGCAGAAACCTTCTGTTCTGCTATCCTAAATTCCACTTAGTAGCATATAGTTAGATTACGTCCGGACTTCCTAGTAGGGCCCGCAAATGTCTGTGATATATGTAACTCTGTGTAAAGTCTCTTCTTGATGGTCATATCTTACGGGACCTCAACCAGTAGACCATTTCAACCAGTAGCTCTCAACCAGTACAAATCACCAATACGGTGTTAGGTTAGTATATATTTTGGCACTGGGGTTAATTGGAAGGTAGGTGAATGTTAGTAGCTATTTTGGCACTGGTTTGGTTGGTATGGGTTAATTGGCACTGGTTGAGAGCTACTGTTGAAATGTTAGGTTAGGTTAGGTTAGTACTATATTTTGGCACTGGTTGGTGGTCTGGGTTAATTTGGCACTGGTGAGAGTAATGGTTGAAATGGTTAGGTTAGGTTAGGTTAGGTTAGTACTATATTTTGGCAGGTTGGTTGGTCTGGGTAATTTGGCATGGTTGAGAGCTATGGTTGAAATAGGTTAGGTTAGGTTGACTATATTTTTGGCACTGGTTTGGTTGGTCTGGGTTAATTTGGCACTGGTTGAGAGCTACTGGTTGAAATGGTTAGGTTAGGTTAGGTTAGTACTATATTTTGGCACTGGTTTGGTTGGTCTGGGTTAATTTGGCACTGGTTGAGAGCTACTGGTTGAAATGGTCTACTGGTTGAGATGACATGGAACCCTATCTTCCAAATCACAACCACACTATTCTTCTATCATTATAGATACATTAAGGGGAGATCTCTACTTGAGGGATTTTTTCTGGACCCCTTTCTCCCTCATGTTTAGCCCCATATTGCTTTTGAGATTTTAAGATGTTCGCCCCATTAGTTTGGCGATTTTAAGAACTTTTGCCCCATTTTAAAACCTTTCGTCCCATTTAGGTGTCATTTTTTTCCTGGCGAGCGATAGCTTGCCTGTAATCTAAGAGGAACCGGCCTTTGGCCGGGAAATTTTTCTACCGAAAAATGTACAAATTTATCTAGAAAGGGAGCCTAGGGGGTGTAATTTTAAGCATGATTGAGGACTAGGGAACAAACTAAAAACCTCCCCTTAAGGGGGGGGGGGTTTATCTTTTTGTTTTGTTCCTTGTTCCTCGGGGGCTTTCCTTTTGTTCGTTGTGGGGGTCTTAATTAAATGTGTTATTTTAGTTACAATCTACCTCTACAACTCAAATGGGTAAATACGATCACAATAAACAAACCTCTTGATAACATAGAGGTCGTTCTTAAACTGTATAAAATCGTCAACTTGTAGCCAGAATCAAAGGCAAAAAGGCGTCATGGTGCTGAAGGGGTTAAGGGGAGATTTCCACTTGGGGGATTTTTTTCTGGACCCCTTTCTCCCTCATGTTTAGCCCTATTACTTTTGAATTTTAAGACGTTCGGCCCATTAGTTTGGTGATTGATTTTAACACATTTCGCCCCATTTCTTTGTCAATTTTATGACCTTTCGTGGCATTTAGGTTTCGATCTTTTCCTGGCGAGCAATAGCGAGCCTGAAATCTAAGAGGAACCGGTCTATGGCCGGGACATTTTTCTATCGAAAATGTACAAAAATATCTTGAAGTGGTTTTTGTTTAAGCTTGATGGAAGTCTAGTGAGGAAACTAAGACATAAAGGAATGAATGACCAAACAAACGGCTCGTCTCCCCTTAAATACATCAATGCAAGATAGACAGCCAAATCTTCCACAAATACACAGAGAACATCTAAAACACAAATATCTAGAAGCATATTACATTACCAATATTATCATTAGGCTTAACCCTATTAGGTGCAGGGCGGGCCAATTTAGATCCTCACAGTTTTACTCCATTACCTTGGAAATGTTAAGACGTTTCATTATCTAAGTTTGGCTGAATTATATGATGCTCCACCCCATTTTGGTGTCGATTTTTCCGGGGCGGGCGAAGGCGACCCTGCAATTTGGGAGAAGGAAAAACCGGGCCTTTTGGCCTTGGGAAAATTTTTCTATCCGAAAAATGTTTACTCATTTAGCTTGACAGGGGGGTGCTGGGGGACGTTTTTTTTTTTAGTTTGAAGGGGATTTGGAGAAGAAGAAGCGTTTTCCAAAATTCTCGGCGTTAAACTAAAACACCATTGTGTCGAAAAATGGCAAACGCCAAATCTTTTAAACCCTCTTATAATAATTAACACATAAATACCATAAGACTCCTGATCGTGGCAAACAGATAGTGTTAACCCCTTCAGCACCATGACGGCCTTTTACCTTTGATTGTGGCTAAAGGTAGGCGATTTCATGAAGCTTAAGAAGGACCTTTGTTTTATTAAGAGCGTTTATTGAGCTTGTATTTACCCCTTTGAGTCCTAAAGATACATTAAAAACTAAAGCTGTACGTTCTAATGGTAACCAAAAAAAACGTAATGGTGGTGAAGGGCAAAATTGATACTACCGAAAAATGTACAAATTATATCTTGAAGGTTGATCCTGGGTTGTATATTTAAGTTTGATGGAGGTTTAGCGAGGAAACCAGAAAAGTAATGAATAAATGACAAAACAAAAAATCGACCAAAAAGTAAATCATTCCCCCTTAAATGTATCTAGCAAAATATGGAAAAGACGTCGCCGGTACAGAAAGGGTTAATGGAGTGCCTAGTAAGTTAGAAGGAACCTCCCCCCCCCCCCCCCCGCTGCCTATTTCCTATCTGCATACTGAACCTACCTGTTTACTAACCAACCTACCTACGAGGACGGTCTACTAAATAACTGGCCCTTACCTACCTACCGGCTTACCTACCTACCGGCCTACGAGCCTACCACCTATCGTCTGTCCGACTACCTACCAGTACCACTACCGACCTGCCTCCTACCTCCCGCCCTCCAGAATTACCAACCTAACAGCCAACGACAAACTAAGGGGCACCTACGACCGATACCGACCGGGCCCTACCGCCCAGACAGCACGCAATACCGCAATCAGGAAATACACTAACGCCCTACTACTTATCCACCCTACTACCCTAACTATCCGGCCCGCCCTACCTACCTACCCGAACTAACTACAAACCTAACTACCTCACTCCCTCACTCCAACCGCACTAACTAAACGTAACTCCGGGACTTATCCAAAGACATACCTAAAGAACTCCCTCCACAATACCCTACACATACCTAACATCCCTCCCTCCCTCCCTCCCTCCCTCCCCTCCTCCTCCCTCCCTACCTACTACTACCTAACTACTTATCCACATACGACCTACCGTCCCTCCCTACCACTCCCTACCTACCTATCTACCTCCTACCTACCTACATACTTATCCACCGACCTACTCCCTCCCTCCCTCCCTCCCTCCCTCCCTACCTCCTCCTCCCTACCTACCTACTCCATACATACCTGACATACCTCCCTCCCTCCATCCTCCCTCCCCCCTCCCTCCTACATACCTACCTACCTACCTCACTACCTATATCACAACCTACATACCTCCCTCCATCCCTACCTCCCTCCAATCCATACCATAACAACTTATACACCTACATACCTCAATGTACCTACCACCTACATCCATATACTACATAATTATCCACCTAAATCCTACCCTACCTAAATAACGTATCCACATACCTACCTCCCTACCAACTATACCTACCTCCCTACGTACCTTACCTAAATACATCCCTACCTACTTATCCACCGACCTACCTCACCTACATTATCACTACAGACCTCCTACATATTATCCAAACAAACCACTAACCTTAACCCCCTTACCCACACAAACGAAGTATCCACCTACCTACCATAAATACCGAGTTGGTTCACAACTACCTCCCTACCTACCTAACCTAATTATCCACATGTACCTACTCCCTACGACAGAAGTGGTCCTAAATAACCTCCAGACGTGAAGCCAGACGACCGACCGCCCGACATAACCGACGGAGGCCAACTACCGACATATTTCCACCTACCTACAGGCACGACCTACGACTATCCCCTACCTACCTCCCTACCACCTACCTACTTATCCAACCTAACCTACCTCCCTTACCTACACTTATCCACCTACCTACCTAGCTACCTCCCTCCTACCTACATACCCTACCTACCAACCTACCTACCTACCGATCCACCCATAATCCACCGAACCTATACTACCTACTTATCCACTACTACTTTTTCTACCTACTACCTACTAAGTAGCACCTACTACATCCTACCTACTATCCACCTACCTAACCCCGCCCTGACCTACCTAACCTCCCTACCTACAGTACCTCCTACCTACCTAACCTACGACTTTCCACCTACCTACCTACCTACCTACTTACTTATCACCTACCTACCTACCTACCTACCTATCCACCTAACTACCTACCTACCTATCTACTTATAACTAACCTACCGCACTACCTACTCCCGACCTACCTACTTATCCACCTACCTACCTCTACCTAACCTACTACTTATCCACATACCTACCTACCTACTCCTACCTACTATCACCTACCTTACCCTCCCTACCTACTTATCCTCCCTAAATTCCCTACCTACCCTCCCTACTTATCCATACCTACCTACCTACCTACCTACCTACTTCCACCGCACCTACCCTACCTACCTACTTATCCACCTACCTACATCCCTACCAACCTACCCTTAGCCACTACCTACCTCCCTACACCATACCTACCTACTTATCCACCTACCTAACCTCCCTACATACCTACTTAATCAACCTAATTATCCACCGACTTATCCAACTACTACTATCTAATACCTGCCTACCTACTGTATCCACCTCACTACCTCACTAACGACCTACCTCTATACCTACTTATGCCAACCTACTACCTGCCATACCTACCGACCTCCCTACCTACGTATCCACCAGGAACTAAATCCTCCCTACCTACCTACCGTTACCTAACTAAACCTACTTATCCACCTACCTACCTACTTGGTCCAAAATACATACCCTCGCCCCTACACTACCGACCTATCTTATCCCCTACCTAACTCCATCCTACACTACCTACTTATTCCACCTACCTACCTACCACCTACTTGTTCCAACCGACCGACCTACCTCCCTTCCTACATACCTACCTCCATCATCCAGTGCACTACCTCACATACCTACCTAAAACCTTAACTCCTCGACTAGACTACCTAATCACTCCCTGACTACCTACCACCTCCCTGGACCTACCTACCTACCTCCCTGACTACCTACCTTTGACTACCTACCTACCTAGCTCACCTCCCTACCTACCACCTAACTACATACCTACCTAATTACCTACATGTACCTACCTACCTATATCGAGGAGGGTCCTATCTGGGTGACCGCGTCATATAGCCCAAAGTCGGTCCCCCCCCCGAACAGGCCACTTCGACGAAATTGTTACACGGAATCCCTTTGTAACGGATGATTTGATACTTAACCCATTCAGCACCCCCCCCCCCCCCCGTGCCGTCCTGTAACTTTACTCTGGCTACTATTAGACGATTGTATTCAGCTTAAGAAGGGCCTCCAGCAATTAAACCCTCTCCGACATATGACGCGATTTTGAGCCTATGAGGGATACATTAAAGCCTTTGTTACACATCCAGGGGTATCCATAAACCTTTAGGTTTAGTTACGTCAACCTCTGCAGTTGTCTTTGAGGTAGCTGTGTTGAGCCTATTGGGGATAGATTAAACCCTTTGTTAACATCACGGGAATGTAGAAAACGTTAGTTGAGTTACTGCAACCTCTGCAGTGGTCTTTGAGTTAGCTGTGTTGAGCCTATTAGGGCTACTTTAAAGCCTTTGTTAACATCAGGGGCATTCAAAAACCTTTAGTTTAGTTACTTCAACCTCTGCAGGGGTGTCTTTGGGTTAGCCTGTGTTGAGCCTATTGGGGATACTTTACAGCCTTTGTTACCATCAGGGGGAAGTTAGAAACCTTTAGTTTAGTTACTTCAACCCTCTGCCATTGGTCACTTTGAGTTAGCTGTGTTGAGCACTATTAGGGATACTTTAAAGACTTCGTTACCATAAGGGGTATTTAGAAACCGTTAGTTTAGTTACTTCAACCTCTCAAGTTGTCTTTGAGGTTAGCTGTGTTTTGCCTATTAGGGTACTTTAAAGCCTTTGTTTACCATCAGGGGTATTTAGAAAACCTTTAGTTTAGTTAATTACAACCTCGGCCGTTGTCTTTGAGTTAGCATTCTTTGTGTTTGAGCCTATTCGGGATACTTTTAAGCATTTGTTACCAATCAGGGGTATTTAGAAACCTTCTAGTTTTAAGTTACTTCAAACCTCTGCAGTTGTCTTTGAGTTAGCTGTGTTGAGCCTATTAGGGATACTTTAAAGCCTTTGTTACCATCAGGGGTATCTATAAACCTTTAGTTTAGTTACTTCAACCTCTGCAGTTGTCTTTGAGTTAGCTGTGGGCAGAAAACTGGTTTTGGAGAGGTAATTATAAGAGTGAGAGAACTCTATTCTTATGCGCTATTGGCAACCTCTGCGTCATATGAGCGTGAAAGGGTTATAAAGAGGTCACCGATAGATAAAGGGTTAATAAAAGAAAATATGAAACTACTACGTCCCTGCGTCATATTACTACCAAGTTTTGATTACCACCCTATCTATTATTATTATTAATTAGATATTATTAATTTATTATTATTTATTAGTATGATATATTAATTATTATATTTATTATAATTATATATTTATTTGTATTATTATTATTATGATTTATTTGTATTATTATTATTTATTTGTATTATTATTATTATTATTATTTATTTGTATTATTATTATTATTATTATTATTTATTTATTTTTGTTATTATTATTATTATTATTATTACCCTTTCAACACGAAGACGCGTTTTTACCATTGTTTCTGGCTATAATTGGGCGATTTTATGCAGTTTATGAAGGACCTGTGTTAATCAGAGGGACGGCACGAAATGACTGATGAGCAAACCGACCGTGACCTCTGCCTTGTGCCCCAACCCCCCCCCCCTTTCACTCTCCCTTTCCCCCAATTGACCTAGGGCAGTATGTGTCCCGGGTAGGGGGGAGGTAGGGGGTCGTCAAAGGGTGGGGGTAGGGGGGGTCTAGCTCATTGTTGTGGTCCAGCCCCCGCACATCACCAACCCAGTAATTAACACCGTGATTACTGAAGCACCCACGACTCCCCCCCCCACCCCCCTCCCGCCTCTTTTGTGGTGGGGGGGGGGCGGAGGTTGTGTTGTGTATGGAAGCTATGGGGTTAGTTTGGGAGTTGTGCGAGGCTGAGGTTGTGGGGTTTGGCAGTTGTGGGAGGGGTCTGCGGAGTGTGGGGTTGGGAAGCTATGGGGTGTTAGTTTGAGAGCTGTGGGAGGAGTGGGGTTGTTGGGTTTGACAGTTGTGGGGGGCTTTGGGGTTTGCGAAGCTATGGGGGATAGTTGATAGTTTTGTGAGAGGCTTGGGTTGTGGGGTTGAAAGTTTGTGGGAGCTTGGGGTTTGTTGGAAGCTATGGGGGTCGTTTGAGAGTTGTGGGAGGCTTGGGGTTGTTGGGTTGGACAGTTGTGGGGGCTTGGGGTTTGTGGAAGATATGGGGGGGTTGGTTTGAGAGTTGGGGGAAGGCTTGGGGTTGGTGGGGTTTTGAAAGTTGTGGGGGGCTTGGGGTTTTGTGGAAGCTATGGGGGTTAGTTTGGGAGTTGTGGGCAGGCTTGGGGTTGTGGGGTTTGACAGTTTTGGGGGGGGGGCGTCTGGGGGGTGTGGGGGCTGGGGAAGCTATGGGGGTGAGTTTGGGAGTTGTGGGAGGCTTGGGGTTGTGGGGTTTTGACAGTTGTGGGGGGGGGTGCGCTTGGGGTGGTGGGGTTTGTGGAAGCTATGGGGGTTAGGGGGAGGCAGACCGTTTGTTTGGTCTATAAGGAAGTTGGAGTGCGATATTAATTCATTTACTTATATATTTCGTGTTTCTCCCATAGACCTCCATCAAGCTTAGAAAACACACCCGGGAACCCACTCAAGGATAAAATGTCGAAAAATTTTTTTTTTTTTTTCGGATAGAAAAATATGTCCGGCCGAAGGCCGGATCCTGTTAAAATTGCAGGCTCCGCTAGCGCTCGGCCAGGAAAAAAATCGACAACTAAAATGGCACGAAGAGGTCTTAAA
>CM064503.1:68282207-68297964 GCA_032716605.1 Paralithodes platypus | reverse complement strand
GAGTCAGGTGTGTAGAGTCAGGTGTGTAGAGTTAGGTGTGTAGAGTCAGGTATGTAGAGTCAGGTGTGTAGAGTCAGGTGTGTAGAGTCAGGTGTGTATAGAGACTGGTGTCGAGTCACGAGTTCAGTGTTTATCATTATGTTATAATTATATTATTGGAGTTTTTGTGTGATTGTGTGTGTGTCTGTACAGTGGCGCTAATAAGTCATGTCCCAGCTATCATTACGTTTGGCTCGCTCTGTGCAGTATTAATGTCTGCCAGATGTTGAATATGGTGGGTAAGTATAGGATCACGTTTGTATATCTAGAATAGCATAAAATAGAATCAAGCTCGAAAACGAATTCACCCCTGTTCCCGCCCCACCCCCCCCCCCCCGTCCGACATATTATGACGCGAATTTTGAAGCTTTCATTGGGGGATACTTTAAAAGCACTTTGTCACCATCAGGGGTATTTAGAAACCATTAGTTTAGTTACTTCAACCTCTGCATGTCTGTGTCTTTGAGGTTAGGCACTGTGTTGAGCCTATTGGGGACTACTTTTAAAGCCTTTGTTACCATGCAGGGCCGTATTTAGACCACTACGGTATTTAGAACCCTTTAGTTTAGTTACCTTTCAACTGCGCATGCAGTTGTCTTTGAGTTAGCTGTGGTTTTGAGCCCTATTGGGGATTACTTTTAAAGCCCTTTGTTAACCATCAGGGGTATTTAGAAACCTTTATAGTTTTAGTTACTTCAACCTCTGCAGTTGTCTTTGAGTTAGCTGTGTTGAGTCCTATTGGGGGATACTTTTAAAGCCTTTGTTACCATCAGGGGTATTTAGAAACCTTTAGTTTAGTTACTTCAACCTCTGCAGTTGTCTTTGAGTTAGCTGTGTTGAGCCTATTGGGGATACTTTAAAGCCTTTGTTACCATCAGGGGTATTTAGAAACCTTTAGTTTAGTTACTTCAACCTCTGCAGTTGTCTTTGAGTTAGCTGTGGGCAGAAAACTAATTTTGGAGAGGTAATTATACGAGTGAGAGAACTCTATTTCTTATTGCTAATCTGGCAACCTCTGCGCCATAAAAACGTGAAAGGGTTAAGTGGGGGTGGGGGGCCGGGGGGGGGGGGGGGGGCCCGGGAGGCGTATTTGTATATATTAGTTTTTAGTTTCCTCCCTAGACCCCCATCCAGCTTAAGGGGGGGGTCACCGTTTTTTTTTTTTATCTTTCTCTCCTTTTCTCTCTTTCCCTGGCTTGTATCCATTCGGCCCCATTCAGCCAACTGTTTTAAGACGTTTATCCCCATCCAGGTGTCGATATTTTCCTGGCGAGCGATAGCGAGCCAGCGTTGTATGGAGATATCCGGCTTTGCCTGAGAAATTTTTCTATCGAAAAATGTAAAAATTTAGCTTGCTGACAAAAGCAAAGTATATATATATATATATATATATATATATATGGAGTGGTCATGCCACTGGATTGGTAATCCAGTGGACCCGGGTTCAAATCCCGATATGTCAATGGGAAGATATTATTGGGATTGAATTTGTGCTGTACCTAGTATCAGTGCATTAACACAAAGCCCACCGAAATGCCAAAAAAATACCCTCATTGTTCCCTGATTAAATAACACTGTATGAATATTCCCATATTCAAAATATGTTACAGGGGGACAATGCCTAGTGAGTTCACTGCTCAATAGGTGGCGTTCTGAGAGTGAGGGTCTGAGTCTGGAGGGTGAGACAGTGAAGCACTTGAGCGAAGCAACCAGCCGCTTCAGAGATGGAGCTGCTTCGAGCCATGATGGATGCTTCGCATGTCTCACTCTCCAGACTGGAACAAGACCTCACGGGCTTCACCGTGTTGAGCGGTGGAATGTACAGGCTCTCAGCCTATGCCCGAGAAGGAGTAGTTGGAATATAGAAGAAAAAAAAAAAAATATATATATATATATATGCTGGCTCGCTACCGCTCGCCAGGAAAATATTGACACCTGGATGCGTGTAAACGTCTTGCAACAGTAGGCTGAATGGGGCAGAATGGATACAAGCCAAAGAGAGAGGGAGAGAAAGAAAAAAACAAGCGAGATGGGCTCCCTTAAATAAAACACCTCCCAAGACCCTCCTTCAAGATAAATTTGTACATTTTTTGATAGAAATTTTGTCCTCTTAGATTACAAACTCGCTATTGCTCGCCAGGAAAAAATCGACACCTAAATGACATATGTGAAAGAAGGGGGACCAGAAAAAAGACCCATCTCCCCTTAAGGGGAGGTTTTTAGTGTGTTTCGTAGACTTCCATCAAGCTTGAAATTACACCCCCTTGGCCCCCTTTCAAGATAAATTTGTAAATTTTTCGGTAGAAAAATGTCCTGGCCGAAGGCCGATTCCTCTTAAATTACAGGCTCGCTATCGCTCGCCAGGAAAAGATCGACACCTAAATGGCACTAAAGTTCTTAAAAGTGACATAAATGGGGTGAAAGTTCTTAAAATCACCAAACTAATGGGGCGAACGTCTTAAAATTTCAAAAGCAATGGGGCTAAACATGAGGGAGAAAGGGGTAAAGAAAAAAAATCCCTCAAGTGGAAATCTCCCCTTACTGTTAGTCAGATGTTGACTTCGGGTGGATAAGTGTAGGAACATGTTTGGATATTATTGATCAAATATATATATATAACTAAGGTGACGAGACACACACGACTTATTTGGACGACTGTACCCTTGAGTTATTCAAAATATTAACCATCCTGTCATTATCCAGACCACTCGAATTGCCCCCCCCCCCTCTCTCTCTCTGTCTCTCTCTCTCTCTCTCTCTCTCTCTCTCTCTCTCTCTCTCTCTCTCACACACACTCAGACACACACGCGCACACACAGACACGCACACGCACACACAGACACAAACACACACACACCTGTGGTTGTAGTTGAGGGCTAACAGCTATCACCTCGTGGTCCACGCCGTTGTGACGCCGCCACACACACACACACACACACACACACATAGTCACACACAAACACACACACACAGACAGACACACACACACATACACACACCACACACAACCACTCTCAGTTTCCCACAGAGTCCAATTGCCATGTATAGGATATTTACATGTTTGGCCGCGGCACCTTTGACTCGGGTGGATAGTGAGGTGGATGGGTGGATGGAGGTGGAGAGTGGTATGTGGATGGTGGATGGTTGGATGTGGATGGGTGTATGTGGATGGACAGTGGCATGTGGATAGTGAGGTGAATGGACAGTGGTATGTGGATAGTGAGGTGGATGGTTGGATGTGGATGGGTGGATGTGGATGGACAGTGGTGTGTGGATAGTGAGGTGGATGGTTGGATGTGGATGGACAGTGGTATGTGGATAGTGAGGTGAATGGACAGTGGTATGTGGATAGTGAGGTGGATGGTTGGATGTGGATGGACAGTGGTATGTGGGTAGTGAGGTGGATGGTTGGATGTAGATGGACAGTGGTATGTGGATAGTGAGGTGAATGGACAGTGGTATGTGGATAGTGAGGTGGATGGTTGGATGTGGATGGACAGTGGTTTGTGGATAGTGAGGTGGATGGACAGTGGTATGTGGATAGTGAAGTGGATGGACAGTGGAATGTGGATGGACAGCGGGATGTGGGATGAACAGTGGTATATGGATAGTGAGGTGGATGGACAGTGGTATGTGGATAGTGAAGTGGATGGACAGTGGAATGTGGATGGACAGCGGGATGTGGATGGACAGTGGTATATGGATAGTGAGGTGGATGGACAGTGGTATGTGGATAGTGAAGTGGATGGTTGGATGTGGATGGACAGTGGAATGTGGATGGACAGCGGGATGTGGATGGTGGATGGTTGGATGGATATACAGATCAGAACAAGATAAAGGAGAGAACAGGTGAATAGTTTGATACTTGTCTAAAGCCGGAGTCACACGAACCTTTTTTCGAGCAATGTTTACGAGCAAGTATGGCCAGGAAGCTTTAAAAAATACACTTTATCAGAATTCAGCCGCCTAACATAATCTACCTTCAGTCTAGTTACCGATACCAGTGCCAAAATGTCCCGAAATAAAACGAGAACAAACTTACTGATGGAAAATTGACGGAAAAAGCGCTCATGTGACAGCGGCTTAAATACCGTCTAAATATAGCTAGAATAAAAATGTAAAACTTGCAAACAAAGCAAACCAAAACTGGGACAAAGACAATAGAAAGTCAAAGTAACTTATCAGAATCGCTGTGTGGAAACAACGCTTACTAAAATTAAATGTATGAAATAAAAGAACACAATCCACCACATAGGGTGTACATTACTACATGAGCAAGTTAAGGGGAGATTTCCACTGGAGGGATTTTTTTCTTGACGCCTTTCTCCCTCATGTTTAGCCCCATTGTTTTTTGTTTTCTAATTTTAAGACATTCGCCCCATTATTTTGACGATTTTAAGAACTTTCAACCCATTTCTATCAATTTTAAGACCTTTCGTGCCATTTAGGTGTCGATTTTATCCTGGCGAGTGACAGCGAGCCTGTAACTTAGGAGGAACCGACTTTCGGCCGGGATAGTATTCGACCAAAAAATTTACAAATCAATCTCGGAGGGGAATCTTAGGGGTGTTTTGAAAGCTTTATGGAGTCTTAGGGAAGAAACTACAAATTATAATATATTCTTCTCCTGGGTGACCTAGATGTGTGTGAATTTGTGCCTTGTCTGTGTTTGTTCGTTGTCTTATGTTGTGTTTTGGGTTTTCCCTGTTCTTGCTCTGTCTTGGGTCGGCCACCCCCAAGAAAAAAGGGGGAAACAAAAAAAAACATAATAAAATCAAACAAAATCGAAAATAAAAATAAAAATAGAAAAAATGGGGATTGGGCCTGAGCAGATAGATAGATAGATAGATAGATAGATAGATAGATAGAGAGATAGATAGATAGAAACACATCGACTAATAGATAAATCCTATCCCCATAAAAAAAAAAAAATGGCAGAGACGACATAGCCTAGATTGCGTATAAAGAGAACTATTCAGGACGCCTTAAGGGGAGGTATTTAGTTTGTTCCCTAAACCTCCATCAAGCTGAAAATTACACCCCCTTGAGTCCCTTTCAAGATAAATTTGTACATTTTTCGGTAGAAAAATGTCCCGGCCGAAGTTCCCGTTCCTCTTAAATTACAGGTTCGCTATCGCTCGCCAGGATAAAATCGACACCTAAATGGCACAAATGATCTTAAAATTGACAGAAATGGGGCGAAAGTTCTTAAAATCGCCAAAGTAATGGGGCAAGAGTCTTTAAATCTCACAAGCAATGGGGCTAAACATGAGGGAGAAAGAGGTTCAGAAAAAAATCCTCCAGGTGGAAACTCCCCTCAAAGTAATCCTATATATAAGGCGGCTGCAGGGGGCTGGGGGGGGGGGGGGCTTAAGGGGGGTGACCTGCCTTTTGTTATTTCTCTCTCCTTTTCTCCCTTTCTCTGACTTGTATCCATTCGGCCCCATTCAGCCTACTGTTTTAAGACGTTTATCCCCATCCAGGTGTCAATTTTGTACTGGTGAGCGGTAGCGAACCAGCATTTTTTTTTTTTTTTACAGCAGGCTAAATTTGTAAATTTTTTGATAGAAAAATTTCTCCGGCGAAGCCGGATTTCTTCATATAATGCTGGCTCGCTATCGCTCGCCAGGAAAAAATCGACACCTAGATGGGGATAAACGTCTTAAAAATAGTTGGCTGAATGAGGCCGAATGGATACAAGCCAGAGAAAGAGAGAAAAGGACAGAAATAACAAAAAGCAGGTAACCCCCCTTAAGGACAGATGGGTCGTTATTTCAGGTCCCCCTTCTTCCTCATGTTTAGCCCCATTACCTTCTTCCTCATGTTTAGCCCCATTAGTTTTCAGATTACTTTAAGGCGTTCGGTCCATTAATTTTGGCGATTTTAAGACCTTTCGCCAGATTTCTTTGTTAATATTATGACTTTTCGTGTCATTTAGGTGACGATTTTTATAGCGAGCCTGTAATTCAACAGGAACCGGCATTCGGCCGGGAAATTTTTCTATCGAAAAATATACAAATATATGTTGAAGAAGGGTGTTTTTAAGCTTGATAATTAATTAAAGATTAAATACTACTACTACTATTGCTGCTACTACTACTACTACTACTACTACTAATAATAATAATAATAATAATAATAATAATAATGATAATAATAACAATAATAATAATAATAATAATAATAATAATGATGATAATAATATAAAGATACATAAATGAACAAATAAATGAGGAAATCCCCTCAATGTGAATATCTGACGAGGAATGGATTACTGAAGGAGGTGTAGGGGATGGATGTGCGGTGATCCTAAGTATTCTATTCTGATGTGACGGTGGTAATTTATATCTAGACGTATGATATGGTCTGATGCCTTGATAGTAGTTCTCTCTCTCTCTCTCTCTCTCTCTCTCTCTCTCTCTCTCTCTCTCTCACTTACTCATTCACTCACTCTCTCTCTCTCTCGCACTTACTCACCCACTCACTCGCTCGCTCACTCACACTCTCACTCTCTCTCTCTCTCTCTCTCACTTACTCACCCACTCACTCGCTCGCTCACTCACACTCTCACTCTCTCTCTCTCACCCAGGCAGTAATCTCCTTGGCATCCATCATCCCCCAGCCACCACCACCACCACCAGCGCCAGCATTTCCACCGATATATTCTGCAGTGATTGAAAAGTCGCCACTCAGAAATATTTCCTGATATGCTAACGTGACTTAATTAAAGCCGTTGTCACACTAGCGGTTTTTCAGGCAATTTCGATGAGCAAATTTGTTCTCGTAATGTTTTGAGGCTTTTGCACATTGGAATCGGAAACTAGACTGAAGGTAGATGATGTTCGGTGGCTGATTTCTGATATAACTTGAATTTTGAAGCTGCCAGACAACAATTGCCCGTAAAAATTGACGGAAAAAGAGCTCGTGTGACACCGCCTTAACGCCCGACTACCGCCCGGAAATGGTGGCAAGAAATGGAACTGGAAAGGAATAGAGCGTTGGGGAAGATCGAAAAATATCTTGGGGGAAAATTAGGAACATTTTTATTGTCGCGCAGATATTGGAAACGGAGTATAGAGATATTGAAAATGTGGCTATAATTATTAAATCACCCCTCCCCCATTCATTAAATCACCCCTCCCCCATTCATTAAATCACCCCTCCCCCATTCATTAAATCACCCTCTCCCATTCATTAAATCACCCCTCCCCCATTCATTAAATCACCCCTCCCCCATTCATTAAATCACCCCTCCCCCATTCATTAAATCCCCTCCCCCATTCATTAAATCACCCCTCCCCCATTCTTTAAATCACCCCTCCCCCATTCATTAAATCACCCCTCCCCCATTCATTAAATCACCCCTCCCCCATTCATTAAATCACCCCTCCCCCATTCATTAAATCACCCTCTCCCACTCATTAAATCACTCCTCCCCCCTTCATTAAATCACCCATCCCCCATTCATTAAATCACCCTCCCCCATTCATTAAATCACCTCTCCCCCATTCATTAAATCACCCCTCCCCCATTCATTAAATCACCCCTCCCCCATTCATTAAATCACCCCTCCCCCATTCATTAAATCACTCCTCCCCCATTCATTAAATCACCCTCCCCCATTCATTAAATCACTCCTCCCCCATTCATTAAATCACCCCTCCCCCATTCATTAAATCACTCCTCCCCCATTCATTAAATCACCCCTCCCCCATTCATTAATCCCCCCCCCATTCATTAAATCACCCCTCCCCCATTCATTAAATCACCCCTCCCCCAGTCATTAAATCGTATCCTTTCACTCCCATTCAGCCTACTGTTTTAAGACGTTTATCCCCATCCAGATGTTAATTTTTTCCTGGCGAGCGATATTAAGCCAGCATTGCATGGAGAAATCCGGCTTCGCCGGACACATTTTTCTATCGAAAAATTTACAAATTTAGCCTGCAGTCAAAAACATTGCAATCAAACATATTGGCTCGCTTCCGCTCGCCAGGAAAAAATAGACACCAGGCTGGGAATAAACGTCTTAAAACAGTAGGCTGAATGGATACAACCCAGAGAAAGAGGGAAAAGGAGAAAACAAAACGAGGTGGGCCCCCTTAAATCAACTACAACCCCCCACCCCAATTCTTTAACCCCCCCTCCCCTCCCCTCCCCCTTCCCCCTTCTACCCCCCCCCCCCCCTGGCGGCCTCTAATTAAAAGCCCCCCCCCAACGTTTCAAAGGCCTCAAAATCCCCCCTTCTGCCTAATGTTTAGCGCCATTAGATTTAAAAAAAATTATACTTTCGCCTATGTCTTTGTCAATATTAAGACCTTTCGTGTCACTTAGGTGTTTGAAATTTTAGGAGGAGTCGGCAAATACATACGCCCCCCCCCCCCCCCAGTTGCCTCTAATACCTACCCCCCCCCCCCCCACCACCACCACCAACGTTTCAAAGGCCTCAAAATCCCATATATGGAGGTTTTAATTGCCGAGCCTCCGCCCCCCACCACCACCACCACCCCCCAACACCACCACCATCACCACTCAACACCACCACCATCACCACTATCACTATCACTACCACCACCACCACCACCACTAACACCACAACGATAGTGAACGATAGTAAGTCTAGGAGGCCTCGACCTTCGGCCGAGATATTTTTCTACAGAAAAATGTACAAATTTACCTTGAAAAGGGTCTAGAGGGGTGTTTTCTTAGTTTGATGGAAGTCTACATAGGAAACTAATATATATACAGTGTGTATATAAATATATATATATATATATATATATATATATATATATATATATACCTGTATATATATACCAACAAATAACCACTACCCCCTTAGCCAGGACCGCCGCATCTGTTGATTAATAATATCACCTCGATGACGCCTTCCCTTATATTTATTCAGGCTCCCATTAGACGATTGTATTCAGTTATATTCAGGCTCCCATTAGACGATTGTATTCAGTTATATTCAGGCTCCCATTAGACGATTGTATTCAGTTATATTCAGGCTCCCATTAGACGATTGTATTCAGTTATATTCAGGCTACCATTAGACGATTGTATTCAGTTATATTCAGGCTCCCATTAGACGATTGTATTCAGTTATATTCAGGCTACCATTAGACGATTGTATTCAGTTATATTCAGGCTCCCATTAGACGATTGTATTCAGTTATATTCAGGCTCCCATTAGACGATTGTATTCAGTTATATTCAGGCTCCCATTAGACGATTGTATTCAGTTATATTCAGGCTCCCATTAGACGATTGTATTCAGTTATATTCAGGCTCCCATTAGACGATTGTATTCAGTTATATTCAGGCTCCCATTAGACGATTGTATTCAGTTATATTCAGGCTCCCATTAGACGATTGTATTCAGTTATATTCAGGCTACCATTAGACGATTGTATTCAGTTATATTCAGGCTCCCATTAGACGATTGTATTCAGTTATATTCAGGCTCCCATTAGACGATTGTATTCAGTTATATTCAGGCTCCCATTAGACGATTGTATTCAGTTATATTCAGGCTCCCATTAGACGATTGTATTCAGTTATATTCAGGCTCCCATTAGACGATTGTATTCAGTTATATTCAGGCTCCCATTAGACGATTGTATTCAGTTATATTCAGGCTACCATTAGACGATTGTATTCAGTTATATTCAGGCTCCCATTAGACGATTGTATTCAGTTATATTCAGGCTCCCATTAGACGATTGTATTCAGTTATATTCAGGCTACCATTAGACGATCAGTTATATTCAGGCTCCCATTAGACGATTGTATTCAGTTATATTCAGGCTCCCATTAGACGATTGTATTCAGTTATATTCAGGCTCCCATTAGACGATTGTATTCAGTTATATTCAGGCTCCCATTAGACGATTGTATTCAGTTATATTCAGGCTCCCATTAGACGATTGTATTCAGTTATATTCAGGCTCCCATTAGACGATTGTATTCAGTTATATTCAGGCTCCCATTAGACGATTGTATTCAGTTATATTCAGGCTCCCATTAGACGATTGTATTCAGTTATATTCAGGCTCCCATTAGACGATTGTATTCAGTTATATTCAGGCTCCCATTAGACGATTGTATTCAGTTATATTCAGGCTCCCATTAGACGATTGTATTCAGTTATATTCAGGCTCCCATTAGACGATTGTATTCAGTTATATTCAGGCTCCCATTAGACGATTGTATTCAGTTATATTCAGGCTCCCATTAGACGATTGTATTCAGTTATATTCAGGCTCCCATTAGACGATTGTATTCAGTTATATTCAGGCTCCCATTAGACGATTGTATTCAGTTATATTCAGGCTCCCATTAGACGATTGTATTCAGTTATATTCAGGCTCCCATTAGACGATTGTATTCAGTTATATTCAGGCTCCCATTAGACGATTGTATTCAGTTATATTCAGGCTCCCATTAGAAGATTGTATTCAGTTATATTCAGGCTCCCATTAGACGATTGTATTCAGTTATATTCAGGCTCCCATTAGACGATTGTATTCAGTTATATTCAGGCTCCCATTAGACGATTGTATTCAGTTATATTCAGGCTCCCATTAGACGATTGTATTCAGTTATATTCAGGCTCCCATTAGACGATTGTATTCAGTTATATTCAGGCTCCCATTAGACGATTGTATTCAGTTATATTCAGGCTCCCATTAGACGATTGTATTCAGTTATATTCAGGCTCCCATTAGACGATTGTATTCAGTTATATTCAGGCTCCCATTAGACGATTGTATTCAGTTATATTCAGGCTCCCATTAGACGATTGTATTCAGTTATATTCAGGCTCCCATTAGACGATTGTATTCAGTTATATTCAGGCTCCCATTAGACGATTGTATTCAGTTATATTCAGGCTCCCATTAGACGATTGTATTCAGTTATATTCAGGCTCCCATTAGACGATTGTATTCAGTTATATTCAGGCTCCCATTAGACGATTGTATTCAGTTATATTCAGGCTCCCATTAGACGATTGTATTCAGTTATATTCAGGCTACCATTAGACGATTGTATTCAGTTATATTCAGGCTCCCATTACACGATTGTATTCAGTTATATTCAGGCTCCCATTAGACGATTGTATTCAGTTATAGCGTTTCCATTTATAATAAGTTACGTTCACCTTAACCCCTTCTGTACCGGCGACGTTATTTTTGCTTTATTCTGGCTACTATTAGACGATTGTATGTAGTTTATAAAGGGCCCCCAAGCCATTAAGGGGAGGTTTTTAGTGTGTTCCCTTGACCTCCATCAAGCTTAAAATTACACTCCCTAGACCCCCTTTCTAGACAAATTTGTACATTTTTCAGTAGAAAAATGTCCCGGCCGAAGGCCGATTCCAAATTACAGTCTTGCTAATGCTCGCCAGTAAAAAATCGACACCTAAATGGCATGAAAGGTCTTAAATTAACAGACATGGGCGAAAGTTCTTAAAATCGCCAAACTAATGGGGCGAACGTATTAAAATCTCTCTCCTAAGTAAAACAAGGGGGACTTCCCAAGATTTTCTTACTTAAGGGGGGGAGTTGCTTTTTCTGGACCCCCTTCTCCCTCATGCTTAGCATATTGGTTTTGAATTGTTAAGCCGTTATTTACGTTAGTTTGGCGATTTTGAGACCTTTCGACCCATTTCCTAGTCAATATTAAGGGGAGGTATTTAGTTTGTTCCCTAGACCTCCATTAAGCTTAAAATTACACCCCCTTGAGTCCCTTTCAAGATAAATTTGTACATTTTTCGGCAGAAAAATGTCCCGGCCGAAGGCCGGTTCCTCTTAAATTACAGGCTCGCTATCGCTCGCCAGGATAAAATCGACACCTGAATTGCACAAAAGGTCTTAATATGGGGTGAAAGTTCTTAAAATCGCTAAACTAATGGGGCAAACGTTTTATAATATCAAAAGCAATGGGGCTAAACATGAGGGAGAAAGGAGTCAAGAAAAAAATCCCTGAAGTGGAGATCTCCCCTTAAGACCTTTCGTGTCATTTAGGTGTCGATTTTTTCCCTGGCGGGCGATACCGAGCCTGTGATTTTAGAAGGAACCGGCCTTTTTATACCGAAAACTGTACAAATTTATCTTGAAAAGGGGTCTAGGCGGTATGTTTTAATATTTTTATTTTTTGTTTAAGCTTGATGGAGGTCTAGCGAGGAAACTAAACAAAAATATTAACCCTTTCAAGCTCCAATACGCGTTTCTGTTCAGTTTTCTGGTTACTATTAGACGCTTTTATTCAGATTAGTAACATTATATGAAAGTCAGAGGGTTGATTGAGATAGTATTTACCGTTTTAATACCCACAGATCCTTCCTAAGCTGCATCAAATCGTCTAATGATAGCCAAAATAAACTGCTAAAACACGTCAGAGCTTCAAGGGGTTAATAGATAAAAATAAAGCCCCCCCCAAAAAAACAGCACTACCCCTCCTAATTACGCCGGCGTCAAAAATAAATGCTTATAATAGGGTAAAGGTTAAAAAAGGAGGGGCCGTTTTTAAGGCTCTCAACACTAGGTAGTATTTTATTTGGGTCCTTTTAATAAACTTGCTGGGGAGGGTTCATCATTTTCCATTATAGCAGCCTTAAGGGGGGACGAGCGTTTTTATTTGCTTAATTGTATATCACTTTTATTATAATTTTTAGTTTCCTCCCTAGACCTCCATCACACTTAAAAAACACCCCCAAAGACCCCTATTAATTGAATTGATAAAACTTAGTCACAAAGGCCAAGCAAAGACCACCCATGAAGCTAAATTTGTACATTTTTCGATAGAAAATGTTCTCGGCCGAAGGCCGGTTACTACTATATTATAGGTTCGCTATCGCTCGCCATGAAAAAATCGACACCTAACTTGTACGAAAGGTCTCAATATTGACAAAGATATGGGACGAAAGTTCTTAAAATCGCTAAACTAATGGGGCGAACGTCTTACAATCTCAAAAACTATTGGTGCTAAACATGAGGGAGAAGGGGACCAGAAAAAAGCAACTATCCCCCTTAACAACCCTTCGAGGCCCCTTAATATAATAATAATAATAATAATAATAATAATAATAATAATAATAATAATAGTAATAATAGTAATAATAATAATAGTAATAATGAAACAATGGAATACCAAGCTTTCGTCTATGCTCTCAAGACATCTTCAGGGTAATAAAAGAATATAGCTGAAGATGGTGGCTTACATATACCCCTCCTATATCATTGTCAGATGCTAATTTTCATATAATAATAATAATAATAATAATAATAATAATAATAATAATAATGTATGTATGTATAATACTCAGGCACATGCCCCATTACTGGGGATGGCCGACACGAGACAGAGCCCGAACAGAAACAACATTTAAAGTTTCTATTCTCAGAGTTCGGAACCACTTTCGCGTTCTAATTCATCTTCAAGGAGTTTTTTTTTTTTTTTTTTTTTTTTTTTTTTTTTTTAAAGCTTGATTAGGTTTAGGGAGGATACTAAAAAATGTAAAAATATAATAAAAATATACACAAATGAGCAAATAAATACACCCATCCCCCCATAAGGCGCTTTACATTATCATCTACCTTAGTCAAGGCAGTAATAGTCGAAGCGTGGGTAGAGCTCTTAGCGGCATGTGTGTAGGTGTGATTGATTGGGATGTGAGTGTGTGAGAGTGGGTGTATGTGTGTGTGTGAGTGTGTGTGTGAGTGAGTGTGTGTGTGAGTGAGTGTGTGTGTGGGTGTACGTGGGTTTATGTTTGTGTATGTGTGTGTGTGTGAGTGAGCGTGTGTGCGTGCGTGTGCTTGTGTGAGTGAGCGTGTGTGTGTGTGTGTGTGCTTGTGTGAGTGAGTGAGTGTGTGGATATTTGTGTGGGTTTGGGTGTGTGTGTGTGTGGTTGATTGGGATGTGACAGTGTGGATGAATGTGCGTGTGTGTGTGTGTTTTGTTTTGTTTTGTGTTCTATGTGGATGAAGGAGACAAAAGACAAAACTGTCTGTGACGAGTGCCTCCCCCAGTAATTTTCATCATATTCTGGTTACCATTAGACGATTTTCTCTCATTTGTAATCTACCTCTACGACTCAAATGGGTAAACACGGTCTCCATAAACCCTCTTAGTAACGAAGGTCCTTCGTAAACTGCATAAAATAATTTAGTGTTAGCCATAATCCAGGGTAAAAAAAGGCGTCATGGTGCTGAAGGGGTTAATAATTTGGCGCTAATAAATCATGTCTCACCTGTCATTACGTTTGGCTTGCTCTGTGCTGTATTACTGTCTGTCAGATGTTGAATAGGGTGGGTAAGTGTAGGAACATGTTTGTATATTTCACTCGATATGAAGAAATGAAGGTTAGATAATGCTGATACCAATTATTGATCAAAACATACTTAGTACCGAGCCATCACTTATTAGCGCGACTGTACATTGCTATATTTTGTAAGCCTTGTATTTTTGTATATAATTATTTAATGGGGGATGGTTCTTTTCGTCCGGTCCCTCCTTCTCCCTCATATTTAGCCTCATTAGTTATATAGCCGGTATCACACGAGAGCTTTTCCCCTCAACATTTATCCTTAACACTGGTCTGGCAGCTTATGAGGTAAACATTTATAATATTTCTGTCATCTAAATTCACCTACCATCAGTCTAGTTTCCGATACCAGAGCAAAATATTTCAGAAATGTTGTCAGAAAAATGCTGATCATCGAATGTTGACTATAAAAGCTCTCGTGTGATACCGGCTTAAGTAACACCCCGTTCTTAACATTAATCATTAATTACAAACCCCAATGTACTTGAATAAACTAATGAAAGCATATGGTCCTCCCGGGTTTCCAACTCGGGACACCACACCCACAACATAAGCACCTAAACCATTACACCACCATTTCAGATGTTAGGCCCATTAATTTGGCGATTTTTAAGACCTCTCGTCCCATTTCTTTATCAATATCAAGACCTTTCGTGCCATATAGGAGTCTATTTTATCCTGGCGAGCGATAGCGAGCCTGACGTATGTTAGGAGGAATCGGCATTTTTCTACCGAAAAATATACAAATTAATCTACAAGGGGGATCTTGGGGATGTGTTTGTTTAGCTTGATGGAGGTCTAGGAAGGAAACGAAAAAATATATAAATAAATACATATACAGTACATATACAGTACATAATATACTGTATATATATACATATATACAGTACATATACAGTACATAATATACTGTATATATACATATATACAGTACATATACAGTACATAATATACTGTATATATATACATATATACAGTACATATACAGTACATAATATACTGTATATATACATATATACAGTACATATACAGTACATAATATACTGTATATATATACATATATACAGTACATATACAGTACATAATATACTGTATATATACATATATACAGTACATATACAGTACATAATATACTGTATATATATACATATATACAGTACATATACAGTACATAATATACTGTATATATACATATATACAGTACATATACAGTACATAATATACTGTATATATATACATATATACAGTACATATACAGTACATAATATACTGTATTTATACATATATACAGTACATATACAGTACATAATATACTGTATATATACATATATACAGTACATATACATATATTCTCCTGGATGTGTGTGAATTTGTGTTTTTATCTGT
>CM064503.1:68272207-68277207 GCA_032716605.1 Paralithodes platypus | reverse complement strand
AACTGCATACACCTCTCTAAATATAGGTAGAATAAACTGCATACACCTCTCTAACTGCATACACCTCTCTAACTACATACACCTCTCTAACTGCATACACCTCTCTAACTACATACACCTCTCTAAATATAGGTAGAATAAACTGCATACACCTCTCTAACTGCATACACCTCTCTAACTGCATACACCTCTCTAAATATAGGTAGAATAAACTGCATACACCTCTCTAACTGCATACACCTCTCTAACTGCATACACCTCTCTAACTGCATACACCTCTCTAAATATAGGTAGAATAAACTGCATACACCTCTCTAACTGCATACACCTCTCTAACTACATACACCTCTCTAACTGCATACACCTCTCTAACTGCATACACCTCTCTAACTGCATACACCTCTCTAACTGCATACACCTCTCTAACTGCATACACCTCTCTAAATATAGGTAGAATAAACTGCATACACCTCTCTAACTGCATACACCTCTCTAACTGCATACACCTCTCTAACTGCATACACCTCTCTAACTGCATACACCTCTCTAACTGCATACACCTCTCTAAATATAGGTAGAATAAACTGCATACACCTCTCTAACTGCATACACCTCTCTAACTGCATACACCTCTCTAACTGCATACACCTCTCTAACTGCATATACCTCTCTAAATATAGGTAGAATAAACTGCATACACCTCTCTAACTGCATACACCTCTCTAACTGCATACACCTCTCTAACTGCATACACCTCTCTAAATACAGGTAGAATAAAAATAAAAAGACGGCGTCGGTAAAGAAAGACTTAAGGGGAGGTTTTTAGTTTGTTTCCTACTCCTCCAGCAATCTAAGAAATTCATCCCCTTTACCCCCTTTCAAGATGAATTTGTACATTTTTCGGTAGAAAAACTTCCCGGCCGAAGGCCGGTTCCTCTTAAATTACAGGCTCGCTATCGCTCGCCAGGATAAAATCGACACCTAAATGGCACGAAAGATCTTAAAATTGACAGAATGGGGCGTAGATTATTAAAATTGCCAAACTAATGGGGCGAACGTCTTAAAATCTCAAAAGCAAGGGGGCTAGACATGAGGGAGAAAGGAGTCAAGAAAAAAGTCCCTCAAGTGGAAATATCCCCTTAAGGATCAGTTTATGAATATATTTACTATTTTTTTTAGTTTCCTCCCTAGACCTCCGTCAAGCTTTAAAAAAAAAAAAAAAAAAAAAAAAAAAAAAAAATCAAGACCCTCCAAGAAAAATGTCCTGGCTGCAGTCTGTTTACTACTATATTACAGGCTCGCTATCGCTCGCCAGGAAACAAAATGACACCTAAATTGCACGAAAGGTCTTATTATTTACAATGTTTTTTTTGTTTTTTATGTGTTCCAACTTACTCCCTCTCGGCCATAGGCTGAGGGCCTGTACATTCAACCGCTATACATTCAACGGTGAAGCCCAGGTCTCGTTCCAGTCAAGGTAGTGAGACATGTGAAGCATATAGAGCTGCAACCAGCCTTTGCCATCTTGTCTTCGCAAGATGCACGGCGCTTGGTTGCTCACTCACGGCTCGAAGCAGCCCCCTCTCTGAAGCTGCTTCGCTCCAGTGCTTCACTGTCTCACCTAGACTCGGACTCTCACTCTCAGAATGCCACCTATTGCCCAATTTGTTTGCCGATTTTAAGACCTTTCGTCCCATGTCTGTATCACTATTAAGACCTTTTGTGCCATTTAGGTGTCGAGCGATAGTATTTCTGTATCACTATTAAGACCTTCTGTGCCATTTAGGTGTCGAGCGATAGTGATCCTGTAATGTTGTAGGAATGGAGGTTCAGGGGGAGGAAACTAAAACAATGCAGATTACATAAATAACTAAACTAATAAATGACCCCTAACTACCTTAAGGGGAGATCTCCACTCGAGGGATTGTTTTCCTTGACCCCTTTCTCCCTCATGTTTAGCCCCATTGCTTTTGATATTATAAAACGTTTGCCCAATTAGTTTAGCAATTTTAAGAACTTTCACCCCATATTAAGACCTTTCATGCCATTCAGGTGTCGATTTGATCCTGCCGAGCGATAGCGAGCCTGTAATTTAAGAGGAACCGGCCTTCGGCCGGGACATTTTTCTACCGAAAAATGTACAAATTTATCTTGAAAGGGACTCAAGGGGGTGTAATTTTAAGCTTGATGGAGGTCTAGGGAACAAACTAAATACCTCCCCTTAAGGGGGGTCACCTGCTTTTTTCTCTTTCTCTCCTTTTCTCTCTTCCTCTGGCTTGTATCCATTAGGCCCCATTCAGCCAACTATTTTAAGACGTTTATCCGCATCCATGGCAGGTGTCAATTTCTTCCTAGCGAGCGATAGGGAGCCAGCATTATATGGAGAAATCCGGCTTCGCCGGAGACATTTTTCTATCGAAAAATGTAAAAATTTAGCTTACTGTCTAAACAAATATATATATACAATATGCTGGCTCGCTACCGCTCGCCAGAAAAATATTAACACCTGGATGGGGTAAACGTCTTAAAACAGTAGGCTGAATGGGGCTGAATGGGGCCGAATGGATACTAGCCAAAGAGAGAGGGAGAGAAACAGAAAAAAGCGAGGTGGGCTCCCTTAAAGGGGATACTGTTGTTGTTGTTGTTGTTGTTGTTGTTGTTTCCTTGGTCTCAGCGGGGTGATCACGGGCATATACTGAACAACCTTATTTGACGCTTAGGTGACCACCCCACACACACACACACACACACACACGTAGGCTACACACACACACACACATACACACATACACTTACTTGAAGACATAAATACACACCCCTATACACGCACACACACACATAAACAGACACGCGCATACATACGCACAATGACACACACACACAAACACTTCCACGGACACACATAATAACATAGTAACGCACGAATAATAATACTATATCTTATATATATATATAATTATATATATATATATATATATATATATATAGTAACGCACGAATAATAATACTTTATCTCTCATATATATATATATATATATATATATATATATATATACCGGGTATATATATATATATATATGAACATATTTCGCTATAAATCTTGGAAATAGCTAAGCAAACAAGATGAGGAGATAACCATTTAACCACAGGTGAAAAACAAAACAAAACCGACAACAAACACCGGAGGTCTTCATTGTGCGCAGTGCCTTTTCCTTCCGAGTTCACTTCCCCCCCCCCCCCCTCTCTCTCTCTCTCCCTCACCCGTAACTTAAGGGGAGGCAGACCGTTTTTCTGGACCCCCTATTCTCTAATGTTTAGCCCCACTAGTTTTGATATTATAAGACGTTCGGCCCATTAGTTTGGCGATTTGAACACCTTTCGCCCCATTTCGTTGTAAATTTTAAGACCTTTTGTGCCATTTAGGTGTCGATTTTTTCCTGGCGAGCGAAAGCCAGCCTGCAATTTTAAGAGGAACCGGCCTTTGGCCGGGAAATTTTTCTACCTAAAAATGTACAAATTTATCTTGAAGGGGGTCTAGGGGGTGTTTTTCAAAGCTTGATGGAGGCCTAGGGAGGAAACTAAACAAATATATGAATAAATTAATTAATAGACCAAACAAACTGTCAGTCTCCCCTTAAGCCGGTATCACACGATATGATGATCAATTTGTCTGGCAACATTTTTGCAATATTTTGCACTGGGCTCGGATACTAGACTGATGATGGTTTTCTTTGTGGATGAGGGAGACAAAAGGCAAAACGAGTGCCTCCCGTTGGAAGATGGATACATGACTGTAGAACAGGCAAGAGCAGTGGTGATATATAGTAATGAATGGGGAGATGGGCGTATTGATTTGGTAATTTATGTATTTTTGTTATTATTTTCTTAAGTTTCCTCCCAAGACCTCTAACAAGATTACTCCCCCCCCCACCCTCCCCCCTCCCTCCAAGACCCTCCTGCAAGATACATTTGTACAGTCGAGGTTAATAAGTGTTGTCAGATATTTCACAAAGTTTCGGACACTGACTAATACTCTGAGGGATAAGCACTTTTCCCAGTAACTATAAAGATACCAATAACACTTGTTGAGCGAAAACCACTGGAATCTATGACAACACTTAATACCCCCGATTGTAGAAGCGTTGGAAGATAGAGGAATGACTATAGATCAGGCAAGAGAGGTGATAATAAATAGGGATGAATGGAGAATGCTAGTGAATAGATGAGTGGTAAGGCGGTTAGATCATGCGTCAGTTGGTCCGTCAGGCGCCTGGCCCGGGGAGCCGGTGTATACAGAGCGATCCTTAAATAGATGAGTGGTAAGGCGGTTAGATCATGCGTCAGTTGGTCCGTCAGGCGCCTGGCCCGGGGAGCCGGTGTATACAGAGCGATCCTTAAATAGATGAGTGGTAAGGCGGTTAGATCATGCGTCAGTTGGTCCGTCAGGCGCCTGGCCCGGGGAGCCGGTGTATACAGAGCGATCCTTAAATAGATGAGTGGTAAGGCGGTTAGATCATGCGTCAGTTGGTCCGTCAGGCGCCTGGCCCGGGGAGCCGGTGTATACAGAGCGATCCTTAAATAGATGAGTGGTAAGGCGGTTAGATCATGCGTCAGTTGGTCCGTCAGGCGCCTGGCCCGGGGAGCTGGTGTATACAGAGCGATCCTTAAATAATTGCCCATAGGAATCCCTTGCATTTCATTATGGTGATAGAAGTAGTGATGATGATAGTAGTAGTGATTATGGTAATATCTCTTATGATTAATTACATGGGAAATCCCTATGGGCAATTATTTAAGGGGAGATCTCCACTCGAGGGATTTTTTTCTTGACCCCTTTCTCCCTCATGTTTAGCCCCATTGTTTTTGATATTATAAAACGTTTGCCCCATTAGTTTAGCTATTTTAAGAACTTTCACCCCATAGTAAGACCTTTCGTGCCATTCAGGTGTCAATTTTATCCTGGCGAGCGATAATTTAAGAGGAAGCGGCCTTCGGCCGGG
>CM064503.1:68257207-68269707 GCA_032716605.1 Paralithodes platypus | reverse complement strand
TCACTCTTATAATTACCTCTCCAAAATTAGTTTTCTGCCCACAGCTAACTCAAAGACAACTACAGAGGTTGAAGTAACTAAACTAAAGGTTTCTAAATACCCCTGATGGTAACAAAGGCTTTAAGTATCCCTAATAGGCTCAACACAGCTAACTCAAAGACAACTGCAGAGGTTGAAGTAACTAAACTAAAGGATTCTAAATACCCCTGATGGTAACAAAGGCTTTAAAGTATCCCTAATAGGCTCAACACAGCTAACTCAAAGACAACTGCAGAGGTTGAAGTAACTAAACTAAAGGATTCTAAATACCCCTGATGGTAACAAAGGCTTTAAAGTATCCCCAATAGGCTCAAAATCGCGTCATATGTCGGAGAGGGTTAATCCCTTCTGTGCCGGCGACGTCTGTGTCATTTATAGTATAGCTATGTTAAAGACGATATGGTGCAGTTGAAGAAGGCTAGTCAAAACGGTTTAGGGGAGGTGGGTCGTTTTTCTGGTCCCCTTTCTCCCTCATGTTTAGCCGCATTAGTTTTGAGATTTTAAGATGTTTGCCCCATTAGTTTGTCGATTGTAAGATCCATCGTCCCATTTCTTTGTCAATATTCAGACCTTTTGTGCTATTTAGGTATCAATTATTTTCCTGGCGAACGATAGTGAGCCTGTAATCTTGGAAGAACCGGCCTTCGGACAAATAATTATGGAGCGGTAATTATGAGATTGAGAGAACTTTATTTCTTAATGATAAATAATATGGTAGCTAAGACGATTAATTGACATAGTCTGTAGCCTCTTAACCCTCTCAGACATATGACGCGATTTTGAGCCTATTAGGGATACTTTAAAGCCTTTGTTACCATCAGGGGTATTTAGAAACCTTTAGTTTAGTTACTTCAACCTCTGCAGTTGTCTTTGAGTTAGCTGTGTTGAGCCTATTAGGGATACTTTAAAGCCTTTGTTACCATCAGGGGTATTTAGAAACCTTTAGTTTAGTTACTTCAACCTCTGCAGTTGTCTTTGAGTTAGCTGTGTTGAGCCTATTGGGGATACTTTAAAGCCTTTGTTACCATCAGGGGTATTTAGAAACCTTTAGTTTAGTTACTTCAACCTCTGCAGTTGTCTTTGAGTTAGATGTGGGCAGAAAACTAATTTTGGAGAGGTAATTATAAGAGTGAGAGAACTGTATTTCTTATTGCTAATCTGGCAACCTCTGCGCCATATGAGTCTGAAGGGGTTAATTGGTAGACATCCTTCCTAAGCTGCACAAAGTCGTGTAAATACAACAGATTTCACCGGTACAGAGGGGTTAATAATTGACCACTTGCGAGTTTCAGGCTATAAGGAAGTTGGAGCCGTAAACACTTAACCCCTTCAGACTCATATGACGCAGAGGTTGCCAGATTAGCAATAAGAAATAGAGTTCTCTCACTCTTATAATTACCTCTCCAAAATTGGTTTTCTGCCCACAGCTAACTCAAAGACAACTGCAGAGGTTGAAGTAACTAAACTAAAGGTTTCTAAATACCCCTGATGGTAACAAAGGCTTTAAAGTATCCCTAATAGGCTCAACACAGCTAACTCAAAGACAACTGCAGAGGTTGAAGTAACTAAACTAAAGGTTTCTAAATACCCCTGATGGTAACAAAGGCTTTAAAGTATCCCTAATAGGCTCAACACAGCTAACTCAAAGACAACTGCAGAGGTTGAAGTAACTAAACTAAAGGTTTCTAAATACCCCTGATGGTAACAAAGGCTTTAAAGTATCCCTAATAGGCTCAACACAGCTAACTCAAAGACAACTGCAGAGGTTGAAGTAACTAAACTAAAGGTTTCTAAATACCCCTGATGGTAACAAAGGCTTTAAAGTATCCCTAATAGGCTCAACACAGCTAACTCAAAGACAACTGCAGAGGTTGAAGTAACTAAACTAAAGGTTTCTAAATACCCCTGATGGTAACAAAGGCTTTAAGTATCCCTAATAGGCTCAACACAGCTAACTCAAAGACAACTGCAGAGGTTGAAGTAACTAAACTAAAGGTTTCTAAATACCCCTGATGGTAACAAAGGCTTTAAAGTATCCCTAATAGGCTCAACACAGCTAACTCAAAGACAACTGCAGAGGTTGAAGTAACTAAACTAAAGGTTTCTAAATACCCCTGATGGTAACAAAGGCTTTAAAGTATCCCTAATAGGCTCAACACAGCTAACTCAAAGACAACTGCAGAGGTTGAAGTAACTAAACTAAAGGTTTCTAAATACCCCTGATGGTAACAAAGGCTTTAAAGTATCCCTAATAGGCTCAACACTGCTAACTCAAAGACAACTGCAGAGGTTGAAGTACCTAAACTAAAGGTTTCTAAATACCCCTGATGGTAACAAAGGCTTTAAAGTATCCCTAATAGGCTCAACACAGCTAACTCAAAGACAACTGCAGAGGTTGAAGTAACTAAACTAAAGGTTTCTAAATACCCCTGATGGTAACAAAGGCTTTAAAGTATCCCTAATCGGCTCACAATAGCGTCATATGTCGTAAACACTTAATGTCAATAATAATGTAGGTTTCTGGTGGATAACAAAAGTATGTTGCATTGTTTCATGTGTTTATAAATGTACTACAACCGTATTTTATCAGGTAATGCTGCTAAATGTCGATATCTACAGCTCCAACTTCCTAAAAAAGTATGTTGCATTGTATTTCATGTGTTTATAAATGTACAACAACCGTATTTTATCAGGTAATTCTGCTAAATGTCGATGTCTACAGCTCCAACTTCCTTATAGCATGAAACTCGCAAGAGGTCAAATGAGGGGAAAAATCGCTGGTGTGACAAAGCGGGAACAGGTGTCCAGTGAGTGGTAATCCTGGTGTCTGTGTCCCTGCATAACTGCCACTTATTATAACCGGTGGTGGTGAACACTGGCAAATCAATACATTACACTTCACCACCTCAGCCAACATTGTCTTTTTGTCTCTTTTCCTGGCGAGCGATAGCGAGCCAGCATATATTTTTGTTTTGACAGCAAGCTAAATTTGTACATTTTTCGATAGAAGAATGTCTCCGGCGAAGCCGGAATTCTCCACACAATGTTGGCTCGCTATCGCTCGCCAGGAAGAAATCAACACCTGGATGGGGATAAACGTCTTAAAATAGTTGGCTGAATGGGGCCGAATGTTATAGACTGCAGCACCGTTGATTCATTTAAACTCCGCCTAGACAAATATCTCGCTTCAAACCCGCGACTGACTGCGTTTGTAAATTAATAACTTTATTTTATCCCCCCCTCAGTTACTAACCCATCTGTCCCCTACTAACTTCCTAATCCTGCCACGGACATTAGTTCCAGGGCAGTAATTCCCTTTCCAATGTTCCCTTACCCACTCTGAATCACTGTTTGGACACTTGATCCTCAGTGTTTTGGAGGACAAGCAACCTAGAAGGGTCACTAGATCTGTTGTTGCTTGATTTCCTTTGTACTCCTTTGAATGGATACAAGCCAGGGAAAGAGAGAAAAGGAGGAGAGGTAAGATTAATAAACCATCTCTAACATCACACATCACAAGTTATTAGACACCATACATTATTACTCATTAATTCATCACACTTCACCACATCAAACAATATAACACATCACAAGTTATTAGACAAGTTCTATGGGGGCGCTCGGTTATGGTCTTGGCCTTGCTCGGGACCTTGGGGTTGCTCGGTCAGACAGCCTGGGGAACAACAACAACAACAACAACAACAACAACAACAACTACTACTACTACTCAAATCATCACATCAAACATCATAACACATTACAAAAAACATCATAAAAAAATAACCTCCTCAAGATCCCCCTTCCAGATTAATTTGTACATTTTTCGACAACGTGCAGTACATAACTACTAATCAATTCATCACATTTCACCACATCAGTCAACACAACACACACCATCCCTAACATCACTCTACATCTACATCACACAGCGGCAGACCACCACCATCATCTACACGCCAAAAACTTCATTAGAATGCAAATTACAAATCATATTCAATAATTGCCGACTTGCGAGTTTCGTTCTATAAGGAAGTTGGAGCCGTGAACATCGATATTAAACAGAAATACAATAAAAATAATGTAGCTTTCTGATGGATAAAAAGTATGTTGAATTGCGTTTTATGTATATATATAAATGTACTAACTACAACAGTATTTTAACAGGTCATTCTGATAAATATCGATGTCTACAACTCCAACTGTTGTCCTTATAGACCAAAACTCGCAAGTGGCCAATTACACACTCAAACTCTCAAATATTTCGGAAAAAAAAAAAACGAGCGAGGAAAGAAGAAAAAATGAAAACAACAATTCCGTCCATATTTAAGGGGAGGCGGACCGTTTTTCTGGACCCCCTTCTCCCTAAAGTTTAGCCCCACTAGTTTTGAGATTATAAGACGTTCGGCCCATTCATTTGGCGATTTTAACACCTTTCGCCCTATTTCGTTGTCAATTTTAAGACCTTTCGTGCCATTTAGGTGTCGATTTTTTCCTGGCGAGCGATAGCGAGCCTGCAATTTTAACAGGAATCGGCCTTCGGCCATGATATTTTTCTACCGAAAAATTTAGACATTTATCTTGAAGGGGGGTCAAGGGGGTGTTTTTCTAAGCTTGATGGAGGTCTAGGGAGGAAACTAAGAAAATATATAAGTAAATGAATGAATATCTACAACTCCAACTTCCTTATAGACCAAACAAACGGTCTGCCTCCCCCTAACCCCCATAGCTTCCACAGACCCCACAACCCCAAGCGCACCCCCCCCCACAACTGTCAAACCCCACAACCCCAAGCCTCCCACAACTCCCAAACTAACCCCCATAGCTTCCACAGACCCCACAACCCCAAGCGCACCCCCCCCCACAACTGTCAAACCCCACAACCCCAAGCCTCCCACAACTCCCAAACTAACCCCCATAGCTTCCACAAACCCCAAGCCCCCACAACTGTCAAACCCCACAACCCCAAGCCTCCCACAACTCTCAAACTAACCCCCATAGCTTCCACAAACCCCAAGCCCCCACAACTGTCCAAACCCCACAACCCCAAGCCTCCCACAACTCTCAAACTAACCCCCATAGCTTCCACAAACCCCAAGCCCCCACAACTGTCAAACCCCACAACCCCAAGCCTCTCACAACTCTCAAACTAACCCCCATAGCTTCCACAAACCCCAAGCCCCCACAACTGTCAAACCCCACAACCCCAAGCCTCCCACAACTCTCAAACTAACCCCCATAGTTTCCACAGACCCCACAACTCCGCAGACCCCTCCCACAACTGCCAAACCCCACAACCTCAGCCTCCCACAACTCCCAAACTAACCCCATAGCTTCCATACACAACACAACCTCCGCCCCCCCCCCACCAGCAAAGAGGAGGGAGGGGGGGGGGGGGGGGAGTCGTGGGGGGCTTCAGTAATCACGGTGTTAATTACGGGTTGGTGAGGTGCGGGGGGCTGGACCACAACAATGAGCTAGACCCCCCCTACCCCCACCCTTTGACGACCCCCTACCTCCCCCCTACCCGGGACACATACTGCCCTAGGTCAATTTGGGGGAAGGGAGAGGGGAAGGGGGGGGGGGGGGGGGGCACAAGGCAGAGGTCACGGTCGGTTTGCTCATCAGTCATTTCGTGCCGTCCCTCTGATTAACACAGGTCCTTCATAAACTGCATAAAATCGCCCAATTATAGCCAGAAACAATGGTAAAAACGCGTCTTCGTGCTGAAAGGGTAATAATAATAATAATAATAATAATAATAATAATAATAATAATAATATTAAAATAAATAATAATAATAATAATAATATTAATAATAATAATAAAAATAAACAAATAATAATAATAATACAAATAAATAATAATAATAATAATAATAAATATAATAATAATAATAATAGATAGGGTGGTAATCAAAACTTGGTAGTAATATGACGCAGGGAAAGTCGTTTTTTATAACCCGCTATCTATCGGTGACCTCTTTATAACCCTTTCAGTCTCATATGACGCAGAGGTTGCCAGATCAGCAATAAGAAATAGAGTTCTCTCACTCTTATAATTACCTCTCCAAAACCAGTTTTCTGCCCACAGCTAACTCAAAGACAACTGCAGAGGTTGAAGTAACTAAACTAAAGGTTTATAGATACCCCTGATGGTAAACAAAGGCTTTTAAAGTATCCCTAATAGGCTCAACACAGCTAACTCAAAGACAACTGCAGAGGTTGAAGTAACTAAACTAAAGGTTTCTAAATACCCCTGATGGTAACAAAGGCTTTAAAGTATCCCTAATAGGCTCAACACAGCTAACTCAAAGACAACTGCAGAGGTTGAAGTAACTAAACTAAAGGTTTCTAAATACCCCCTGATGGTAACAAAGGCTTTAAAGTATCCCTAATAGGCTCAACACAGCTAACTCAAAGACAACTGGAGAGGTTGAAGTAACTAAACTAAAGGTTTCTAAATACCCCTGATGGTAACAAAGGCTTTAAAGTATCCCTAATAGGCTCAACACAGCTAACTCAAAGACAACTGCAGAGGTTGAAGTAAACTAAAAACTAAAGGTTTCTAAATACCCCTGATGGTAACAAAGGCTTTAAAGTATCCCCAATAGGCTCAACACAGCTAACTCAAAGACAACTGCAGAGGTTGAAGTAACTAAACTAAAGGTTTATAGATAGCCCTGATGGTAACAAAGGCTTTAAAGTATCCCTAATAGGCTCAACACAGCTAACTTAAAGACAACTGCAGAGGTTGAAGTAACTAAACTAAAGGTTTCTAAATACCCCTGATGGTAACAAAGGGTTTAAAGTATCCCTAATAGGCTCAACACAGCTAACTCAAAGACAACTGCAGAGGTTGAAGTAACTAAACTAAAGGTTTATAGATACCCCTGATGGTAACAAAGGCTTTAATGTATCCCTAATAGGCTCAAAATCGCGTCATATGTCGGAGAGGGTTAATTGCTGGAGGCCCTTCTTAAGCTGAATACAATCGTCTAATAGTAGCCAGAGTAAAGTTAAAAGGACGGCACCGGTACTGAATGGGTTAAGTATAAAATCATCCGTTACAAAGGGATTCAGTTTACAATGCGGGCGAAGTGGCCTGTTAGCGAACCGACTTGTGGGCTATATGACCGGTCACCCGAGATAGGACCCGCCTCGATATAGGTAGGTAGGTACAGGTAGGTAAGTAGGTAGGTAGGTAGGTAGGTAGGTAGGTAGGGAGGGAGCTAGGTAGGTAGGTAGTCAGGGAGGTAGGTAGGTAGTCAGGGAGGTAGGTAGGTAGTCAGGGAGTGAGGTAGGTAGGTAGGTAGGTAGTCAGGGAGGTAGGTAGGTAGGGAGGTAGGTAGGAAGGGAGGGAGGGAGGTAGGTAGGTAGGAAGGGAGGTAGGTAGGTAGGTTGGAACAAGTAGGTTGGTAGGTAGGTAGGTGGATAAGTAGGTAGGTAGGGAGGGAGGTAGGTAGGTGGATAAGTAGGTAGGTAGTTAAGAAGGTAGGTAGGTAGGTGAACAAGTAGGTAGGTAGGTGGATAAGTAGGTAGGTAGGTAGGTAGGTAGGTAGGTAGGTAGGGAGGTAGGTAGGTGGATAAGTAGGTAGGGAGGTAGGTAGGTAGGGAGGTAGGTAGGTGGATAAGTAGGTAGAGAGGTAGGTAGGTAGGGAGGTAGGTAGGTGGATAAGTAGGTAGGCAGGTAGGTAGATAGGTAGGTAGGTGGATAAGTAGGTGGATAAGTAGGTGGATAAGTAGGTAGGTAGGGAGGTAGGTAGGTGGATAAGTAGGTAGGTAGGTAGGGAGGTAGGTAGGTGGATAAGTAGGTAGGTAGGTAGGGAGGTAGGTAGGTGGATAAGTAGGTAGGGAGGTAGGTAGGTGGATAAGTAGGTAGGTAGGTAGGGAGGTAGGTAGGTGGATAAGTAGGTAGGTAGGGAGGTAGGTAGGTGGATAAGTAGGTAGGGAGGTAGGTAGGTGGATAAGTAGGTAGGGAGGTAGGTAGGTAGGTAGGGAGGTAGGTAGGTAGGGAGGTAGGTAGGTGGATAAGTAGGTAGGTAGGTAGGTAGGGAGGGAGGTAGGTAGGTGGATAAGTAGGTAGGTAGGGAGGTAGGGAGACAGGTAGGGAGGTAGGTTGGTAGGTAGGTAGGCAGGCAGGTAGGTAGGTAGGGAGGTAGGTAGGGAGTCGGTAGGTAGGGTAGGTGGGGAGGTAGGGCGTAGTAGGGTAGTAGGTAGGTAGGTAGGTAGGTAGGATAACAAGTAGGTAGGAGGTAAGTAGGTAGGTAGGCAGGTAGGTAGTGTAGGGGAGGTAGGATAGGTAGGGAGGTAGTAGGTAGGGGAGGGAGGTAGGGATAAGTATGGAACAGTAGGTTAGGTAGGGAGGGATAAAGTTAGGTAGGAATAGGTATGTGGTAGGTAGGGAGGTAGTGGGAGCGTGGTAGTAGCGTAGGTAGGATGGTGGAGTGGATGGTAGGTAGGGAGGTAGTAGGTAGGTAGGGTAGGTAGGTAGGGAGTGAGGGTTGCGGTAGTGGATAAGGAGGTAGTAGGTGGGTAGGTAGGTGATAGGTAGGGAGGGATGTGGAGGTAGTTAGTAGATTAAGGAGGTAGGTAGGTCGGTTGGTAGGGAGGTAGGTAGGTGGAGAAGTGGATGGATTAAGTAGTAGGGTAGGGAGGGAGGTAGGGTCAGATAGGTAGGTAGGTAGGGTGGGAGGGAAGTAGGTAGGTAGGGTAGGGTAGGTTAGGTAGGTATACAGTAGGCCGAGGTATGGGGTAGGAACAAACTAGGTATGGGAGGGAGGATAGTGAGGGGGTAGGGGATAGGTAGGTGCGGTCGGTAGGGATGGTAGGTTGGAAACACAACTGGTAAGGTCGGTAGGTAGGGAGGTGACTAAATTATTAGGTGGATAATATGGTAGGGAGGTAGGTAGGTAGGGGGAATAAGTAGGTAGGTAGGGAGGGTCTGGCGGGCGGGTAGGTAGGTTCAGGTTAGGTGGATAAGTATGGTAGGGAGGTAGGTAGGTAGAAAAGTAGGTAGGGAAGGAGGGAGGTAAGTAGGTAGGTAGGTAGGGGGGGAGGTAGGGAGTTAGGTTGGTAGGGAGGTAGGTAGGATGGAAAGGAGGTAGGCTACGGTAGGTAGGGACGGTAGGTAGGGTGGATAAGTAGGGGTAGGTAGGGAAGGTATAAGGTAGTGGTCGGGTTAGGTAGGGAGGTAGGTAGGTGGATAAGTCAAAGGGTAGGTTAGGGAGGGAGGGAGGTAGGGGGAGGGGAGGGAGGCTAGGTAGGGTAGGTAGGTGGGATAAAGTAGGGAGGGAGGGTAGGGGTAGGAGGTAGGTGGGTAGGGAGGGAGGAGGGAGGAGGGAGGGAGGGTGATGGGGGCAGGGAGGGAGGGGGTTAGGTAGGGTACGGTAGGTAGGTGGTAGGTGGTAGGGGAGGGAGCGGACAGGTTAGGAGGGGGAGGGAGGGAGGGAGGGGAGGGGAGGGAGGGGAGGGAGGGAGGGTAGGTAGGGTGGAATAAAGTAGGGAGGTAGGGGTAGGTAGGGAGGGAGGTAGGTAGGGTAGGGAGGTAGGGAGGGGAGGTAGTTAGGTAGCGTGGATTAAGTAGGTAGGTAGGTAGGTAGGTAGGGAGGGAGGGAGGGAGGGAGGGATGGGAGGGACGGGAGGGGAGGGAGGGAGGTAGGTATGGTCGGGAAGGGAGGTAGGTGAGGTAGGTAGGTGATAAGTACGTAGGTAGGGAGGGAGGGGAGGGAGGGAGGGAGGGCAGGGACGGGAGGTAGGTAGGTAGGGGAGGTAGGTAGGTAGGTTAGGGAGGAGGTAGGAGGGTAGGTAGGGTGGATATACGTACCGGTGGGGAAGGTTGAGGTAGGGGGTATAAGTATGGAGGGAGGGAGGGAGGGAGGTAGGGACAGGTAGGTAGGTAGGTAGGGACAAGTAGGTAGGTAGGGAGGTAGGTAGGTAAGTATGGAGGGAGGGAGGTAGGTAGGTAGGCAGGTAAGTAGGTAGGTAGTTAGGTAGGGACAGACAGATAGGTAGGTAGGAAAGTAGGCCGGTAGGTAGGTAAGCCGGTAGGTAGGTAAGCCAGTAGGTAGGTAAGCAGTCTAGGTAGGTAGGTTGGTTAGTAAACAGGTAGGTTCAGTATGCAGGTAGGAAATAGGCAGCCGGGGGGGGGCGGGGGCGGGGGGCGGGTGGGGGGGGAATTCCTTCTAAATTCTAGGCACCATAGTGTGTGGGGGGGGGGGGGGGAGGGGGGGGGGGGAGAGTTCCTTCTAACTTACTAGGCACTCCATTAACCTTTCGGTTACCGGCGACGTGCTTTTCCAAATGTTGCTAGGATAAATTTAAGGGGGAAATGGTTACTTTTTGGTCGATTTTTTGTTTTGTCATTTATTCATTACTTTTCTGGTTTCCTCGCTAAACCTCCATCAAACTTAAATATACAACCCAGGATCAACCTTCAAGATATAATTTGTACATTTTTCGGTAGTATCAATTTTGCCCTTCACCACCATTACGTTTTTTTTGGTTAGCATTAGACGACTATCTTTAGTTTTTAATGTATCTTTAGGACTCAAAGGGGTAAATACAAGCTCAATAAACGCTCTTAATAAAACAAAGGTCCTTCTTAAGCTTCAATCAGTGTGATTTTATCGCCTGACCTTTTAGAGCCACAAGCAAAGAGGTAAAAGGGCTTGCCCGTCATGGTTGTCTGCCTGAACTGGGGTTTGTTAACACTATCTGGCTGCTCAACCGTCATTGGAGGTCATTATGGTATTTTGTTTAATTATTATAGAGGGTTTAAATTGCGTTTGCCATTTTCGAACAATGTGTTTTAGTTTACCCCGAGATTTGGAAAACGCTTCTCCAAATCCCCTTCAAACTAAAAAAAAAAACGTCCTCCCCCAGGGGACCCCATTTCAAGCTAAAATGAGTACATTTTTCGGTCGGAAAAATTTCCCGGCACAAAGGCCGGGGTTTCTCCCAAATTGCAGGCCCGATTTCGGCATTTCTTTATCGCTCGCCCAGGAAAAAAAAAATCGACACCAAATTTGGGTTTGAAGCATCATATCAATCAGCCAAAACTACCTGAGATGAAACGTCTTAACATATTTTCCAAGGTGAATGGAAGTACAAATAGAGTAAAAGTAGGTAAATGGTAAAACTGTGAGGCTCTAAATTGGCCCGCCCTGCACCTAATAGGGTTAAGCCTAATGATAATATTCGTAATGTAATATGCTTCTAGATATTTGTGTTTTAGATGTTCTCTGTGTATTTGTGGAAGATTTGGCTGTCTATCTTGCATTGAATGGTATGTACAGGGGGAGCCTACGAGCCGTTTTGTTTGGTCATTCATATAATTTATGTATTTAGTTTTCCTTCACTACGACCTCCCATCAAGCTTAAAAACAAAAACCAATAGACCCCCTGTCAGATATAAAATTTGTACATTTTTTTTTTCGATAGAAAAAATTTCCCGGACAAAGGCCGGTTCCTGTTAAAATTTCAGGCTCGCTATTGCTTCGCCAGGGAAAAGGAAGAAAAGATCGAAAACCTAAAAGGCAAAGACGAAAGGGTCATAAAATTGACAAACAACAAAGACAAAAGAAAATGGGGCGAAATGTGTTAAAAATCAAATCACCCAAACTAATGGGCCGAATTGGGGGCCGAATACGTCATTAAAAATTCAAAAAAAGTAATAGGGCCCTCCTCTAAACATGAGGGGGAGAGAACCAGAAAGGGGTCCCGAAAAAAATCCCACAAGTGGAAATCTCCCCTGAACAAACCCCTTCATGCCAACAGCCTTGGATTAAAGTCCAGCCCACACCATGACGTGGGGCCTTTTTGTTTTTTGCCTTTGATTCTGGCTACAAGTTAGATTACCTCTCTAACTGCATACACCTCTCTAAATAGGTAGCTGCATACACCTCTCTAACTGCATACACCTCTCTAACTGCATACACCTCTCTAACTGCATACACTCTCTAACTGCATATACCTCTCTAAATATAGGTAGAATAAAAAATTTCCCGGCCAAAGGCCGGTTCCTCTTAGTTACAGGCAAGCTATCGCTCGCCAGGGAAAAAAATGACACCTAAATGGGACGAATGAGGGAGAAAGGAGTCAAGAAAAAGTCCCTCAAGTGGAAATATCCCCTTAACCCAGACCAACCAAACCATTACATAAATAACTAAACTAATAATTCTCAACCAGTGCCAAATTAACCCAGACCAACCAAACCAGTGCCAACTAAACAAATATATATTACAATATGCTGCTCGCTACAGCTCTCAACCAGTTCTAGGGGGTGTTTGTTTTCAAAGCTTGATAAATTAACCCAGACCAACCAAAAACCAGTGCCAAAATATAGTACTAACCTAACCTAACCATCTCAACCAGTAGCTCTCAACCAGTGCCATATTAACCCAGACCAACCAAACCAGTGCCAAAATATAGTACTAACCTAGCCTACCTAACCGTATTGGTTGA
>CM064503.1:68154885-68257107 GCA_032716605.1 Paralithodes platypus | reverse complement strand
TTTTACACCATGGCTTGCTGTAAATTTTTATACTTTCTCACCATTTTGATTACTTTGGCTCAATGAAGAGTTTGCAGTTTGTCTTATGTAGTGAATTTGTTATATTTGGGTAGCGGTCGTCTAGACGCTAAGAAACAAGCGACACTCGTCCGCTGATCAAACTCGCATTTTTAATCATATTTTACGTTATTATTTACATCTCGTAACTAAGACTTGGCTTGGGTTTCCTTATTTAATTACTTTTAAAGCTTTAGGCTATCTATCTATTGCCTGACGCCCTGACCCCCGAAGGGGTTGCCACGAACAAAACCCCCCCCTGCACTTCTGTCCCCAGTCAGTCGATTTTTGACTTGAATGATTGTCAAGAAATGTAAACAAATGAACATTGATAATAGCATAGTTTTGGCCATTTTATAATTTCCAAAGAAATGATATCGAACGATAAACGATAATCCGCACGCTCAGTGTCATGTTCCCGTCTTCGATATCATTAAAGACTGTCTTGCGCCGCTCTATTAGACCCAATTTATTTAGGGAAAATAGGGAGCACTAGACTCGTCCTATTTTTCTTAATACAGTCCGCATGGAGGATTTTTTTTATCGTATATCATTGAACAAAACCCGCTTGCCCCGAAATATAATACCAAAAATATTCGTAAGTCCCGAATGTGAACAAAGCATTCTGTCAACATGACCTTCTTGTTTTCGTGAGGAAGCGGCGCTGATCCCCCCAATAAATGGCTGAAGCATTACGCTCCCCGAAACAAAGTATCGGCAACCTGTTTTTGCCCCCCTACAGATCAACATATATGAGGATGACAATAATTCAAGGCGCTGCCCCCCCTCAACCCATCATGTAATACCAATTTTCCCCACAATTTGGCTTACCTACTGTAAAAACAACGGCCGGAAGATTCGGTCCAATAAATGACACCATTTGACGCTCCTAATCTTCAGATTAATGAATAATGGGTAAGATATAATGCAAATCCTCTCACACACACACTCCCACTCACACTCTGTCTCCCGCTCTCTCTCTCCTCTCCTCTCTACTCACACCATGAAAAACAACAATACTGTCTAACACTATATTCCTATGAATTTGTTTTCAAGAAAACTTTGGTAGGCCTCTAATACGGTTGCTCTTAACTTGTCTTGAATGGTACCCCTCTCTCTCTTTTTGTGGACCTGGAGTGCCTAACAATACTAGATTGAGGGGGGCATTGACTCCCTTTCAACCCCCCATGTTTGCGTCTGCTGCCGCCGCCCAGCCAACAACATTTGAACGAAACCCGAAGTAGTGCAGTACTGGCAAATGAGCTGGATACACCAGGCCTAGTTTGCCTTTTTCCAGAGGAATCTAACTACTGTAAGGAAACTGTAAGACTGTTATCATCATATATACCCGTACATGTATTACCAGCAGGGGGCAAATAACAGAAATAGCCGTCAAAATAGACAGTACGGTAATGTAAATCGTGAGTGCACGACGCTATGTAAACATGCGACCGTACGCGCCTGATGCTACAATACCTTCCTCCCGAATTACCTAGCCATAGGGTAACTGCTGGCGGTGGGATAATTTAAGATGAAAAGCGTTTGAATCGTGATGCATAGCGGGTTGGCGAATATCGGCGCGCGCCATTTTTCTTTAACATTATCAAAATTCTTCGAGCAATGGCTACTAAAAAACCAATTTTAGCATTAGCCTAATTCATTTTTCAATTCCTTAGTGCTTTCCTAGATAGCTTAGGCTATTTCATGCATTTTTTTTTTTTCTATAGCTATTAACCCATTGCCTTCGGCGTGAGACGTTCGCAAAAACCCCGCCCCCAAACGCCATGGCAATTTACAGGCCTTTTAGAGCCCCTTAAGCCTGTAGAATCGAGTGCGAGGGAGCGGGAGCAGTCAAATCCCCGCCACCTTTGGTCTTGGGCCGGAACGACTTGTCAGCACGCCCCCTGCCTATTCCTCGACAGATTGATATTTTTATTACTAAGACCAACAACTATAATAAATTATATATATCTTTTTTCTTTTTGACCCCATTATGAGTTGGTTTGTTTGATACTCTAATGGAATAATGTGGAACCCTACCAAATTTGCTTCACATTAAGCCATAGTTTCATCCAATTTAAAAAAGCGCAAAATATGTAGCAATGAAATCTTTGTAGATAAGTAAGTAATAAACATGGGTATAATTACTATTAAGATAACCAAAAAACAATAAAAATAAAAAAAAAATCCTATAAAAAAAAAAAAAAAAATGAAAAATAAAAACATACCATAAGCTGGGAAAAAACAACCACGCAGACTATTCCGCATGATTATTCGCCATGTCGCCTTAATCTCTACTAGAATTACAGTAGGAGGGTACCTGTACAGTAGGAGGGTCTACTGTACAGTAGGAGGGCTACTGTCAAACAGTATGGAGGGGTATACTGTCACAGTAGGAGGGGTATACTGTACAGTGAGGAGGGTATACGGGACAGTCGGAGGGTATTACTGTACAGTAGGAGGGTATATCTGTACAGTAGGAAGGGTGCTACTGTACCAGTAAGGAGGGTATACTGTACAGTCAGGAGGGTTAGACTGTACGTAGGAGGGTATATCTGTACAGTAGGAGGGTGATACTGTACAGTAGGATGGGTAGATACTGTACAGGAGTCTGGTGGATGGGCTGGTCTATCACGAGTGAGAACTGGGCGAGTCTCTGCCACTACCCATAGCTTACTCTGACTGTTCCTTTTACGCTTTTGTATTTTTCCTTAGATCTCAAGCATGACGGCGTCTCTTCTCTTCGTGGATTGACCGTCCCCAGTCTACCTATATTGGAAGCCAAAGGGTCACAATTTTTTCCTTTGCCCCTCAACTTTTCCTCTTCATAATTGGCTGGAGGGGCACTGGGCCCTGGGTGGGGCTTTGGGTTTCACTGGGCGTTTCCGCACCCTCCTCAGCTCCCAAACGCCATGGAGGGGGGTTCTTCGGGAGTCACCCAGGCTTTCATTTGTGGTCCGGCAGTGAGGGTTTCTGTGGGGGCGCACGGTTAGTGGGCCTTGGCCTATGCTCTTGGCCTTGGGGGCTGTTTGGCCAGGCAGCTTGGGGAACAACAACAACAACAACCACATACTGTAAGCAGTAGTTTGCTTGGATATATATATATATTAGTTTATTATTTTTATTATTTATTATTATTATTTTTTATTAATTAATGGTGATTTTTTAGGTATGGAAAAAAAAAAAAAAAAAAAATACGCTATGTATGGAAAAAGCCTGCTTCGCCGGAGAAATTTTTCTAATCGGAAAATGTACAATTTAGCTTGCTGGTCAAAACAAAAAATATGTATTGCTGGCTTGCTCCGCTCGGCGCAGGAAAATATGGGACACCCTGATGGTGGTAAACTGTCTTAGACAGTAGACTGAATGGGGCCGAATGGATAAAAGCCCAAAGAGAGAGGGAAAAGAAAAAGAAACAAAGCGAGGTGGGCCTCTCTTTTATATATCCAACAGGACAGAGCCGGTCGTTTCCATATGGTGTGCAGTACGTTTGATTACAACATGTGATCTATCCAAATCCTTTTCTCTCTCAAGTTTGCTGTTCTGTATCGCTAGGTTTCAGTATTCAAATTTAAGCACACTCCTCCTTTGTGATCACTGTGTACTACCTATATCTCTCTCTCGATATGGTTTTAGCTGCAATTACTCAGTTTACCTCAGTGTACCTGTGGTGTGTATGTGTATGTGTGTGTATGTATTTGTATGTATGTGTGTATGTATGTTGTGTGTGTGACAGATTGGTATGAAGCAGGACAGGCGCTCGTTTTTCATATGGTAACTGTTCCCCTGTGTGTTTGGATTGCAGAGATACTACAGCACCTCTCCCATTCCCGTCTTCTCGTCCCTACAGATGGCTGGAAGACGACAGTGATGACGATGACTAAGGAGGGGCTGGATGAGGAGAGGTGGAAAGGAAGATGAATGGATGATGAGGGGTGTGGGGTTGATAGGGAGGAAGAAAAGAGGATAGGGGAGGAGCCAGAATCAGTCAGGGGGCGGTTGAGAGGTGGCATTTGCCGCAAGGTTGACCCCCAACACCCCACTAGAGGTCAGGGGGCAGGGGAGGACACAGGGATTTACGACGGCGGCAAAACGGTTGCCCTATCTCCTCCCACGATCCCCACTTCCTCCCCCAGTCCCCCCCACCTTGCTCCCAACACCCCTCCCAGTCCTCCCAATACCCCGTTGCCGTGATTGCCCAAAATCCCAGTCAGATGCAACCACCTCCTCTCGCTCACCAATTCACCAGCGTTGCACACGGGCCACTAGTCGGGCTAACTCACACAGCCTTCTCCCTCGCACAACCATAATCTCTGAATCATACCACATACGCATCCCTCTCAGTGTCAAGCCTCACAGTTTATAAGGCATATTCGAATCGCGAAAGGCAAGAAAGGCGAAGGAAGGGAGGGAGGTTAGTTAGAGGAAAGCAGAGAGCATCACGTGTGGTGGTGGTGTTGGGTGCCGTGACAGCAGAACAAGGTTAGTGAGAATGTTGGCCTGCAGCGTGTTGGGTGATTTATCGTGCAAGGTGATGATACTGAGATACATTAAGCGTGGTGACGGAGAACAATGAGACCCTACCCATTAAGAGTGTAATTGAGAACAGTGAGACTATCGTAACAGAGGGTACAAGTGAGAGTTACAATTGAGCGTTCTAAAACAAGCAACACTTGAGAGTTGTTGCGGTGATACAGTAACAGAGAGGTCGGTGTGTTAAGGAGTAGAGTGAGCCAGGAGTAGTGCCAGGGGGAGTGCCATGGTTGCCCGGACTGACAACCAACCCGAACGGGAGGTGGGGGCAATAGACAAGGTCGCGGTGGTGTCCTCCCTGATGATGACCTCCAGGCCCCCCTTACCCCCATGATGCAGGTCAAGCAGGAAGCCGATATGACCCCTGTGCGTGAGAATGACCTAGCATTGACCTCGTTGACGGTCTACGGATGAAAGTTGGTAATATAACTAGTGCTCTTGGAGAGGTTAAAAGGTGCCAGTGTTGATGATAGACGGTGAATACTGGAGATATCCCAGGGTTGTGATGAAATGAGCGCCATTGGAGATGCTAAGGGTGGCCACGATGATAGAGAGTGGCATAACTGATCGTGGAAAAAGTGCCACTGAAAATGAAGGAGGTATTTGTGGTGAAGAAAAAGGGGTAACTGATCTCAAAAAAGGGTATTACTGTGATGCAAAGGGTACCTGTTGGAGATAATAAATGTTGCCAGTGAAAAGAAATGAGTGCCACTAGTTAACGACATCGGTGGGCCAGTGTGAAACCAATAGATGCCACTACAAGCCCAACCTGTGGCACTAGTGGGAAAGATCCTAGTTTTCCTCCGGAGAACCACTGAGCGACGAAGACACCCTCTCCACCCCTTCCACCTCTCATGGCAGTGGTGGAGAGTTGGAGGTGGAGAGCAAAAAAGCAGCCCAGGGCTCTCCACCCAATTCTGGATTTCTCCACTCATCCACGTTTCTCAGGTACGTTCTCTATAATCTTTCGGCAGGTGTTGGTATAGGCTATTATGGTCTCAAAATGTTTACCCCTTAATTGCAATGCCTCCATTATCATTGTATTTAGGCTATCATTAGACCATCCATTGCAGATTAAAATCATACGTTTGGAGTCGGAGGAAGGGAGTCGAACTGGGACATTTTAGCCTATATAATATACTGTATATGAAATTACATTATTTTGGTAATTCTATTACTTCTAAAGACATATTACAAACTGTAAACTGTAAAGTATAGTTTTAACTTTGGCATATATAATGATAAGGACCGAAACAATGGGCTCTGGTTTACATCTGGTTCTGTATAGTATTAATTGTGTGAGCCTGGTCGGAAGGTTATCTGACACGTGCCATTTGTAAGCTGAATACACTGGTCAAATTATAGTATGAATATAATGAAAATGACGCCATTGTATTTAAGGGGTTAAGATAAAAATATATAAATCCTTTAATTAATTACCATTTTCACGATAGACCAATTAGTTCGATCACATTTAAAGTATGGCCATTGTATGTTAATTAAGTTATTGTGTTACGCCAATTATATTAATGGTGATTACATTCAAAGGTACCGGTAAGTGTGCAAATATTCCCCCATAAGAATGTTGTGTGTATTGATTCACAACAACTCTCTAGCAATGTTGTGTGTATTGATTCACAACAACTCTCTAGCAATGTTGTGTGTATTGATTCACAACAACTCTCTAGCAATGTTGTGTGTATTGATTTCCCACAACTCTCTAGCAATGTTGTGTGTATTGATTCACAACAACTCTCTAGCAATGTTGTGTGTATTGATTCACAACAACTCTCTAGCAATGTTGTGTGTATTGATTCACAACAACTCTCTAGCAATGTTGTGTGTATTGATTCACAACAACTCTCTAGCAATGTTGTGTGTATTGATTCACAACAACTTTCTAGCAATGTTGTGTGTATTGATTCACAACAACTCTCTAGCAATGTTGTGTGTATTGATTCACAACAACTCTAGCAATGTTGTGTGTATTGATTCACAACAACTCTCTAGCAATGTTGTGTTTATTGATTCACAACAACTCTCTAGCAATGTTGTGTGTATTGATTCACAACAACTCTCTAGCAATGTTGTGTGTATTGATTCACAACAACTCTCTAGCAATGTTGTGTGTATTGATTCACAACAACTCTCTAGCAATGTTGTGTGTATTGATTCACAACAACTCTCTAGCAATGTTGTGTATTGATTCACACTCTCTAGCAATGTATAAGCACATTTTGAAAAACAACATAAACTTTCTACTATAAGATAATTAGGACGCGTAAGAACAAATAACCCTTTCACGTTTTTATGACGCAGAGGTTGACAGATTAGCAATAATAGAGTTCTCTCACTCTTATAATTACCTCTCCAAAATTAGTTTTCTGCCCACAGCTAACTCAAAGACAACTGCAGAGGTTGAAGTAACTAAACTAAAGGTTTCTAAAATCCCCTGATGGTAACAAAGGCTTTAAAGTATCCCCAATAGGCTCAACACAGCTAACTCAAAGACAACTGCAGAGGTTGAAGTAACTAAACTAAAGGTTTCTAAATACCCCTGATGGTAACAAGGCTTTAAAGTATATATCCCAATAGGCACAACACAGCTAACTCAAAGACAACTGCAGAGGTTGAAGTAACTAACTAAAGGTTTGTAAATCCCCCTGATGGTAACAAGGCCTTAAAGTACCCCCAATAGGCCCAACACAGCTAACTCAAAGACAACTGCAGAGGTTGAAGTAACTAACTAAAGGTTTATAAAATACCCCTGATGGTAACAAAAGCTTTAAAGTATCCCCAATAGGCTCAACACAGCTAACTCAAAGACAACTGCAGAGGTTGAAGTAACTAAACTAAAGGTTTCTAAATACCCCTGATGGTAAACAAAGGCTTTACAGTATCCCCAATAGGCTCACACAGCTAACTCAAAGACAACTGCAGAGGTTGAAGTAACTAAAGAGATTTCTAAATACCCCTGGTAACAACGGCTTTAAAGTATCCCCAATAGGCTCAAAATCGCGTCATATGTCGGAGAGGGTTATAAGTAATCAACTGGTGGCCGTAGTCTGTTTGTCTTCAGCTGACGGTAAATTGTCATGTCCCCGTCTTGATTATTTTCCTATTACGAAGATTTTGGAGCGAAATATATTGCTAATTATATAACCTTACCATTAATGTGATAAGACATGACAGTTTCATATTGTTCCATTAAAGTGTCGATAAATATGTTGCTAATTATATAACCTTACCATTAATGTGATAAGACATGACAGTTTCATATTGTTCCATTAAAGTGTCGATAAATATGTTGGTAATTATATAACCTTACCATTAATGTGATAAGACATGACAGTTTCATATTGTTCCATTAAAGTGTCGATATGTTGGATTATATCCCCTTACCATTATGGTGATAAGACATGACAGTTTCATATTTGTTCCACTAAAGTGTCGATAATTGTGGGTAATTATAACCTTACCATAAATGTGATAAGACATGACAGTTCATATTGTTCCACTAAAGTGTCGATAAATATGTTGCTTTATTCACCTTACCATTAATGTGATAAGACATGACAGTTTCATATTGTTCCACTAAAGTGTCGATAAATCAGCTACTAATGGATTCAATTTTCCGTCAGTTGAAAACAAAACTAAACAAAAACCTATCGTTATAAATATACACTTCCTAGGAGGGTTATCATTATTCCATGGGTTCAACAGGATTTAACCCCTTCTGTACCGTCGACGTCTTTTGTATTTTATTCTAGCTATAATTAGATGATTTTGTGTAATTTAAGAAGGGTCTGTGGTACAAGAAAGGGCTAAGTGAGGTACCGGTAGGTCGATGCCTTATATTTGCTGGAGGCCTCTTTTTAAGGGGGGTGACCTGCTTTTTTTTTATTTCTTTCCTTTTTTCTCTTTCGCTGGCTTGTATCCATTCGGCCCCATTCAGCCAACTATTTTAAGACGTTTATCCCCATCTAGGTGTCGATTTCTTCCTGGCGAGCGATAGCGAGCCAGCATTATATGAAGAAATCCGGCTTCGCCGGAGAAATTTTTCTGTCGAAAAATGTACAAATTTAGCCTGCTGTCAAACAAAAATTAAAAATATGCTGGCTCGCTACCGCTCACCAGTAAAAAATCGACACCTGGATGGGGATAAACGTCTTAAAACAGTAGGCTGAATGGGGCCAAATGAATACAAACCAGAGAAAGATAGAAAGGGAGAGAACAAAAACAGGTGACCCCCCTTAAACTGAATAACACCGTCTAATAATAGCCAGATCAAAATAAACAAACACGTGGCCGGTACAGAAGGGTGTTAATATAGGATCCGCCTCTCCTTGCAGTTGACCTCCGCCTGACCGTGGGTAGACAAAGTGACCACGAATACTGTAATGAGTGTGTGTTTCTGCGTCCTTCTTTGCTGGGGTGTAATATAGGATCCGCCTCTCCTTGCAGTTGACCTCGCATGACCCTGGGTAGACAAAGTGACCACGAATACTGTAATGAGTGTGTGTTTCTGCGTCCTTCCTTGCTGGGGTGTAATATAGGATCCGCCTCTCTTTGCAGTTGACCTCGCATGACCCTGGGTAGACAAAGTGACCACGAATACTGTAATGAGTGTGTGTTTCTGCGTCCTTCCTTGCTGGGGCGTAATATAGGATCCGCCTCTCCTTGCAGTTGACCTCGCATGACCCTGGGTAGACAAAGTGACCACGAATACTGTAATGAGTGTGTGTTTCTGCGTCCTTCCTTGCTGGGGCGTAATTAGGCCAACGAATTGAAGCGTCTCTTGGCTATCTGGTAATTCGATGTTATCTTAAGGGGAGGCCGTTGGTTTTTCGAGTCCTCCTCCTCCCTCATGTTTAGCCCTATTAGTTATGAAATTTCAAAACGTTAGCCCCGTTAGTTTGGTGATTTTCAGACCTTTTGCCCCATTTCTTTGCCAATATTAAGACCTTTCGTGCCATTTAAGTGTCAGTTTTTTTCCTGGCGAGCGATAGCAAGCCTGTATTTGAAGAGGAATCGGCCTTTGACCGGGAAAATTTTCTACCGAAAAATGTACAAATTTTATATCGAAGGGGGGTCTTGTGGGTGTTTTTTTAAAGCTTGATAGAGGTTTAGAGAGCAAACTAAACCCCTTCCTTAAACCATTGAGCCGAACCAGTAAATTATGGTGCACAATACCGTCTGGACTACGTTATGGGGGTAGTGCTTGTTTTTTGGTCTTCGTATTTATTAATTTATATACCGTATATATTTTTAGTTTCGTCGCTAGACCTCCATCAAGCTTAAACAAACAACACCCCCTAGACCCTCTTTCAAAACACCCCCTAGACCCTCTTTCAAATTTGTTTTTTAAATTTTTTCGGTAGCAAAATGTCCCGGCCGAAGGTCGATTCCTTCTAAAATTACAGACTCGCTATCGATTGCCAGGACAAAAATCGACACCTAAGTGGCACGAAAGTTCTTAATATTGACAAAGAAATGGCGCGAAAGGTCTTAAAATTGCTAAACGAAGGGGACGTCAGATACTCCTTGTTTTAACTTTTGATGAACATCTAGTAAATATTTCTTTGGTTTTGCTATTGAAACAAATATATAAATACATAATAATAACCTCTCTATCGACGTAATAAGTGTATTGTTTGCAGTAATGATATTGATATTTGGTTGAGTGAATTGTGGTAATAGAGTCAGTACAACATTATTATTATTATTATTTTGCTCTTTACTCGGTGTTTCATAAATGAGAAACTCCTACATTGATGTATAGTAAGTATGTTTTAAGAGGAAAGGCTAGATATTTTGGTCGATTATTTCATAAATATATTGCGGTATTATTATTAGATGATGATTTTCATAAGCTTAGCAATGACCTCTACATGTCAGGGGGTCAGGTAAGGTCAGGGTTGGAACCGTTGTGGACACCTGAGATTGGACGTGTGTTTAATGTGTCCAGTTCTCTCTCTCTCTCTCTCTCTCTCTCTCGCTCTCTCTCTCTCTCTCTCCTCTCCTCTCTCTCTCTCTCTTCTCTCTCTCTCCCTCTCACTCTCTCTCGCTCTCTCTCTCTCTCTCTCTCTCTCTCTCTCTCTCTCTCTCTCTCTCTCTCTCTCTCTCTCTCTCTCTCTCTCTCTCATATTCGACTCTACTGGGTCATTTCTCGACTCTGTTGGGTTTATTCTTTTAACTATGTTTCTTGCCTAGCCAAAAACGCCGGGGGGGGAGGGGAGAGAGCCTTCCACTCTAACTCTCTTTGTCTCTAACTTTGCCTTAAGCCCTGGCATATACTGTATATATATATATATATATATATATATATATATATTATATATATATATATATATATATATATTTATTTTATTTTATATTAATGTAACTCACTCTCACTCTTCTCAGTTTTAAGAGAGAAAGTTCAAGCAACACATTAGCAACTTTATCTATAATCTCAAAGATGATCATAGGGTATACTATTTATCACCGTCAACAAAATGCCTTCGGGTAGCCCGTGAAGCATATATTTTTATTATCTATCTATATATATCTATTGCTAGAACCTCTTGGCATCCCATAGGGGTGGACACGAATGATAAGCCGCCATATTTTTAGGGAATTCATTTGATTCTTTTAGCTTATTTACGGGTAATGTGGCCGAACTGACTGGATTCCCTTCGGTAATGTATATTCTTTTGCTTCTACCTACCTGATCTTTCTTCGCCCTGATCACTTCTTGGTTGGTGTTGTGGTGTAGCAGTTCTTGCCTCATCCTTCGGCCCTACCCTATAAGAGCTGTGATGTGGAGCTCATGTGGTCCGGCTGAACTGGTGAAATGGCGAGCAATGTCTGCATGTACAAAGGAAATCAAGCAACAACAGATCTAGTGACCCTACTAGGCTGCTTGTCCTCCAAAACACTGAGGATCAGTGTCCAAACAGGGTTTTAGTGGGTAAGGGAACATTGGAAAGGGAACTACTGCCCTGCCACTAACGTGGCAGGACTAGGAAGTTAGTAGGGGACATATGGGTTAGTAACTGAGGGGAGGATAAAGTTATTCATTTACAAACGCACTCAGTCGCGGGTTTGATGCGAGATATTTGTCTAGGCGGAATTTAAATGAATCAACGGTGCTGCAGTCTATAACGTCTATAATGTCTTCACCTTCCTCGATTTGTTCCCCTCCTGCCCTTCCCTATCTATCTTGACTCGTTTAGTTATATATCTTGATCGAATCCTTCGGGCCAGCCCTATAAGAGATTTTTTGTGGAGTTCAGTGGTCTGGTTAAACTAATATTTAAAAGAAAAGGGAAGAGTATGTGGAAGCCCAATTAGTTTGGTTATTTAGACCTTTTCTGGCATGAAGCTGAGTTATAGAAGCCTGTACAAGTCAAACTGTCAACGTTAGCCAAACGAGGTAGTTGCGACCAGTTAAGGTGGTAGTGTTTATTTTGTTGGTCTATATTTATATGTATTTATTTATTTTTGAGTTTCCTCGCTAGACCTCCATCAAGCTTAAATAAAGGACCCCTAGACCCCCTTTCAAGATAACTTTGTACATTTTTCAGTAGAATATTTGCCGGCCTAAATTACAGGCTTGCTATCGCTCGCCAGGAAAAAATAGACGCCTAAATGGCACGAAAGGTCTTAATATTTACAAAGAAATGATGTGAAAAGTCTTAAAATCGCCAAACTAACGGAACAGACGTCTTAAAATCTCAAAACTAATATGCTAAACACGAGGGAGAAGGGGGGCCAGCAAAAGCGACTACTACCCCCTTAACCCCCTCTGTACCGGTAACGTCTGTCATATTTTATTCTAGCAATATTTATAAGATTTTATGCAGCTTAGAAAGGATCTGTGGTAGTTGAAAGAGTTGTTGTTGTTTTTCCCCAAGCTGCCTGGCCGAACAGCCCCAAGGCCCCGAGCAAGGCCAAGGCCACAACCGAGCGCCCCCACAGAACCCCCCCTGCCGACCACAATAAAGCCTGGGTGACCGAAGCCACTCCATGGCGGGGAGCCGAGGAGGGTGCGGAAACGCCCGGGAAACCAAAGCCCCACCCAGGGCCCTGTGCCCCTCAGCAATTATGAAGAGAAAGTTGAGGGGCAAAGGAAAGATGTGACGCTTTGGCTTCCAAGTTGAAAGAGTTCATTGGGATAGTTCGAAGCCTTATAATTGCTAAAGATCCTTCCTAAAGTGAATAACATTTATTAGTAGGAGCCAGCGTAAAATCAAAACACGTCGCCGGTATAGAAGGGGTTAAGACACCTCTACCACGATGTACATTTTGAGGTAATCATCAGTGTTTAACCCAGTCTGTCGCATTTGTATTCGTAGACGTCCTTCCTAAGCTGAATAAAATCGTCTACTAGTTGCCAGAATAGGCTGAAAAGGACGTCACCGGTACTGAACTGGGTTAAGGGGGTAGTGCTTGGTTTTTGGTCTATGTAGCCTACCTATTAATTTATTTATTTTTAAGTGTCCTCGCTAGACCTCCATCAAGCTTAAAATAGCACCCCTAGACCCCCTTTCAAGATAAATGTGTACATTTTTTGGTAGAAAAATTTCCCGGCCGAAGGCCGGTTCCTTCTAAAATGACAGGCTCGCTATCGCTCGCCAGGAAAAATCTACACCTAAATGGCACGAAAAGTCTTAACATTGACGAAGAAATAAGGCGAAAGGTCTTAAAATCGACAAACTAACGGCACGAAATGTTTAAAACCTCAAAACTAAAATGGTACAAATGAGTGAGAAGGAGGTCCATAAAAAGCGATTACTACCCCCTTCAGAATTATAATGGAAAATAATATTACAATGGGCCTGCCAAAGCCAACGTATGCCAGACCTAGGATGGTTCAATATATATTTTAAGGGGGAGGTAGTCGCTTTTTATGGACCCCCTTCTCCCTCATGTTTAGCATACTAGTTTTGATATTTTAAGACGTTCCTTCCGTTGGTTTGGCGATTTTGAGACTTTTCGCCTCATTTCTTTGTCAATATGAAGCCATTTCGTGCCATTTAGGTGTCGATTTTTTTTCCTGGCGAGCGATAGCAAGCCTGTAATTTTATAAGGAACCAGTCTTTGGCCAGGACATTTTTCTACCGAAAAATGTACAACATTTTCTTGAAAGGGGTTTCTAGACGGTATTTTCATTTTTTTCAAGCTTGATGGAGGTCTAGCGAGGAAACTAAAACATACATTAATAAATACACACACACATATATATATATATATATATATATATATATATATATATATATATATATATATATATATATGTTTCTAGTCTCTCAGTATCGAAACCATAAAACATCAGAACTATCACCTTAATTTGCAGTGTCCTGATAGTTTGTGTCAAGTTTCGGCTATGCTTTTCTGATAAGTCGATGGTTTCCCCAAATAATGACGTCGTGTATCAGCTTTTATAGATAGGATGTTGTGTATATTTATAGATAGGATATATATTATATATATATTATATAGGATGTTGTATATATATATATCTATTTAAGATTGTATTTATAGATAGGATGTTGTTTACAAATAGGACGTTAGATAGGTGTTGTGTGTATTTATAGATAGGATGTTGTGTGTATTATAGATAGGATGTTGTGTGTATTTATAGATAGGATGTTGTGTGTATTATAGATAGGATGTTGTGTGTATTATAGATAGGATGTTGTGTGTATTTATAGATAGGATGTTGTGTGTATTATAGATAGGATGTTGTGTGTATTTATAGATAGGATGTTGTGTGTATTATAGATAGGATGTTGTGTGTATTATAGATAGGATGTTGTGTGTATTATAGATAGGATGTTGTGTGTATTATAGATAGGATGTTGTGTGTATTTATAGATAGGATGTTGTGTGTATTTATAGATAGGATGTTGTGTGTATTTATAGATAGGATGTTGTGTGTATTATAGATAGGATGTTGTGTGTATTATAGATAGGATGTTGTGTGTATTTATAGATAGGATGTTGTGTGTATTATAGATAGGATGTTGTGTGTATTATAGATAGGATGTTGTGTGTATTATAGATAGGATGTTGTGTGTATTATAGATAGGATGTTGTGTGTATTATAGATAGGATGTTGTGTGTATTATAGATAGGATGTTGTGTGTATTATAGATAGGATGTTGTGTGTATTATAGATAGGATGTTGTGTGTATTATAGATAGGATGTTGTGTGTATTATAGATAGGATGTTGTGTGTATTATAGATAGGATGTTGTGTGTATTATAGATAGGATGTTGTGTGTATTATAGATAGGATGTTGTGTGTATTATAGATAGGATGTTGTGTGTATTATAGATAGGATGTTGTGTGTATTATAGATAGGATGTTGTGTGTATTTATAGATAGGATGTTGTGTGTATTATAGATAGGATGTTGTGTGTATTATAGATAGGATGTTGTGTGTATTATAGATAGGATGTTGTGTGTATTATAGATAGGATGTTGTGTGTATTATAGATAGGATGTTGTGTGTATTATAGATAGGATGTTGTGTGTATTATAGATAGGATATTGTGTGTATTATAGATAGGATGTTGTGTGTATTTATAGATAGGATGTTGTGTGTATTTATAGATAGGATGTTGTGTGTATTATAGATAGGATGTTGTGTGTATTATAGATAGGATGTTGTGTGTATTATAGATAGGATGTTGTGTGTATTTATAGATAGGATGTTGTGTGTATTTATAGATAGGATGTTGTGTGTATTTATAGATAGGATGTTGTGTGTATTCTCAATCTTTGCTATTTTTTATATATATCTGTCTTCATCAAAAAATAATAAAATAGAGTAAAATATAAAATATAAACAAAATATAGAAAATAGGAAAAGTGGGGATTGGGCCTGAGCATATAGATAGATAGATAGATAGATAGATAAACAAATTAATTGTTTTCTAAAGTAATTTCCTGTTTATTTATATATTTATTTATATATGTATGTAATTATGTATGTATTTATATATTTACTTATATATGTATGTAATTATGTATGTATTTATATATTTACTTATATATGTATGCATTTATTTATATATTTATTCATTTTTTCAGGAAAGGACAATTTGGTACGGTGTGCAGATCAGCGATACATAATGTCAAGGTAAGCGTCTGATAAAATACACAGTTTATTCATCATGGTGAGTTGCGAATTATGATCCTTATGCTCTTGTAACTTTGGGACGGCTGGAGAACACTAAAAGAAATAAAGAAAGAGAGAGAGAGAGAGAGAGAGAGAGAGAGAGAGAGAGAGAGAGAGAGAGAGAGAGAGAGTGAGTGAGTGAGTGAGTGGTGGGAGAGAGGGAGGGGAGAGGAAGCGGGTGAAGAAGGAGAGTTGGGGTGAAAGGGAGAGGGGGAGGATAGAAACTTGATTGTCTGTGTATTAAATTCCATAAATAACGCAACACCTAACGTGTGTTACTTATTTGTGATCCAGCATGGGCTAATTTTATAATATAGCCTGTGTGTTATGTTAAAATAAACTTATTCTGCGTGCCGTTCTCGAACACACACACACACACACACACGTTTGACTCCTCCTCCTTCGAACCTCTATATTAACCCCGCCCCGTTTTATTAGAAGCGATTAAAGTGCCATCTATTAAAAGGTGAGTGAACTAATACATTGCCTCAGGCCATGACAACAGTTCTGTCGTAGACTGGTACACGGTACCGTAATGATTTTGTAAACGATTAAAGAGAAGCTTCGATGGATTCAAATACTTAGGGCCCCTATTCATGTGCCAGAGATTAGTTGTTTTGCATTCCTTCCCCTCTACAGACGCCGATAAATGGCTCACCCCACAGATGAAAATAGTCACTCTCATGGGCCTGACCGGGATTTGAACCCGGGACCTCTCGCACCCTAAGCGAGAATCATACCCCTAGACCATCAGGCCGCTTATTGTGTATGCTATTGTTTGTGTTTTTGTAGTTAAATTTTATTATTATGTTTATTGACTAGGGAATTGCCGACTTGCGAATTTCAGGCTATAAGGAAGTTGAAGCAGAAAAACATGGATATAAAACTTAAATGTAATAGTAATTTAAGTTTCTGATGGATAAAATATACGTTGAATTTATTCATGTACTACGACACCAATTTAGCTGGCAATTCCGCTAAATATCTATGTAAAACTCCAACTTCCTTATAGCATGAGTCCTGTTTCTACTCATGTTCCTGTAATGGTAAAACTCCAACTTCCTTATAGCATGAGTCCTGTTTCTACTCATGTTCCTGTAATGGTAAAACTCCAACTTCCTTATAGCATGAGTCCTGTTTCTACTGATGTTCCTGTAATGGTAAAACTCCAACTTCCTTATAGCATGAGTCCTGTTTCTACTGATGTTCCTGTAATGGTAAAACTCCAACTTCCTTATAGCATGAGTCCTGTTTCTACTGATGTTCCTGTAATGGTAAAACTCCAACTTCCTTATAGCATGAGTCCTGTTTCTACTCATGTTCCTGTAATGCTATATTTTAATTTGTTTTTACTTAGGAATGGAATTTTATGTTTCGTGTATTAATAATATATATGTTATATGTTTAACAATGTATCTGGTTTCCTATGTCCAGAGTGGCGATGGTGTTCTTTATGGAGGATATAGGCGCATGAGTAAGTACATGGTTCAGTTTGTCTGCTGTTTGTAATGTGATTGATCCCGTTTATATTTTACACACACACACACACACACACACACACACACACACACACACACACACACACACACACACACACACACACACACACACACAGCCCCTAGCCTAGTAGGTAGAGCTCTCGTCTCACACACGAGGGGTCGGGGGTTCAATCCCCGGCTGGGCGGAGACAAATTGGGCTTGTCTCCTTTCATGTGTTAGCCTCAGTTCACCTAGCTGTAAATAGGTACCTGGAATAAGTGGACGACGTTGTGACGTCCCATCTGGGGTTGGCAAAAATGGTACAAGGCGAGATGGGTATCATATGGTTCATGGTTGTATGTAAAATGCTAGAAACGGTCATACGAGACAGACTCGTAAATCACTTAGAGGAAAATAACATACTTAAAGATACTCAACACGGCTTTCGTAAAAAACGTTCCTGTTTAACAAACCTCTTAGACTTCTTCCACGATATCCTCAACCTCTACGATGAGAGTAAAGCTGTAGATATTATATACCTTGATTTTCAAAAGGCCTTTGACAAAGTTCCCCACAAACGTTTACTGCTAAAACTAAAAGCGCATGGAATACAAGACGGTGTGTTGAAATGGATAGAAAATTGGCTCAGCGACAGAAAGCAAAGAGTAGTCATAAACGGTAAGGCATCAAAATGGACCAATGTAAGTAGCGGGGTACCCCAGGGATCGGTACTAGGACCAATTCTCTTTCTAATTTACATCAACGACATAGATGAGGGTCTCACCTGTACAATCTCAAAATTTGCTGACGATACAAAAATTGCAAATAGCGTACTCTCAAAAGAACAAGTTGACGATATGCAACACAATCTAGATAAATTGTCATGTTGGGCCCAAATTTGGCAAATGAGTTTCAATGCGGATAAATGTAAAGTACTACATATCGGATACCTAAATGAGAAAGCAAACTATTCGATGAATGGCACTCAGCTTAAGAATGTAAACAGAGAAACCGATCTGGGAGTAACAATATCGAGTAACCTAAAACCGAGTCAACAATGTTCAGAAGTTGTTAAGAAGGCAAACAAAATAATTGGCTTTATAGGCAGGTCATTTGAGCATAAATCCAAAGAAGTTATCCTAACCCTTTACAATTCATTAGTCCGCCCTCTTCTGGAATACTGCGTTCAATCCTGGTGCCTTTATTACCAAAAAAGATATAAACAAGCTAGAACGAGTTCAACGTAGAGTTACCAAAATGATACCTAGCCTAAAGAACAAACCATACGAAGAGCGTCTTAGAGAATTAAATCTATTTCCTTTAACCCAGCGCAGATTAAGAGGTGACTTAATTCAAGTGTTCAAAATCATCAAAGGCATATCGAGTTGTCAACTTGTGGAATGGGCTTCCCCGAAACGTTATAGACTGCATCACCGTTGATTCATTTAAACTCCGCCTAGACAAATATCTCGCATCAAACCCGCGACTGACTGCGTTTGTAAATGAATAACTTTATTTTATCCCCCCCTCAGTTACTAACCCATCTGTCCCCTACTAACTTCCTAATCCTGCCACGGACATTAGTTCCAGGGCAGTAATTCCCATTCCAATGTTCCCTTACCCACTCTAAACCACTGTTTGGACACTTGATCCTCAGTGTTTTGGAGGACAAGCAACCTAGAAGGGTCACTAGATCTGTTGTTGCTTGATTTCCTTTGTACTCCTTTGTACTCCTTTGTACTCCTTTGTACCTAAGCTGATGGCTACCTAAGCCTTCGGGCGAGACGGTACCGTCTATAGTGAGAATGGTACAATACAGATCCACCCTAAGCCTTCGTTTCCGATGTCGCCAATTGGCTAAATACAGACTACACACACATCCACAGCCATTCCAACAGTACATAAAACACTTAACATGCATTTCACGCAATACATTCCCAGTTAAGGAGGCGCGATAATAATGAGCTTAGCTCGCATTGCGTGGATTCCCCTTGACGAACAAGTAACTGAGTAACTGAGTAACAATCACACACACACACACACACACACACACACACACACACACACACACACACACACACACTCACTGTCTCGTGTGTTTTTGGCCCATACGGTAACATACATTGGGTGGTAACATGCCGCCTGGTTAGCTGTGGCCGACATATTCAACGAGTACATGGTCACACTGCTTAGGGGGAATTAGCACCCACTGCCTGATATCATGAGAGGTACACATTTCCTGTTTTATGTTAGGAGTTCAAAGTTGCCTGTTTTATGTTAGGAGTTCAAAGTTGCCCATTTTATGTTAGGAGTTCAAAGTTGCCTGTTTTATGTTAGGAGTTCAAAGTTGCCTGTTTTATGTTAGGAGTTCAAAGTTGCCTGTTTTATGTTAGGAGTTCAAAGTTGCCTGTTTTATGTTAGTTCAAAGTTGCCTGTTTTATGTTAGGAGTTCAAAGTTGCCTGTTTTATGTTAGGAGTTCAAAGTTGCCTGTTTTATGTTAGGAGTTCAAAGTTGCCTGTTTTATGTTAGGAGTTCAAAGTTGCCTGTTTTATGTTAGGAGTTCTAAGTTGCCTGTTTTATGTTAGGGGTTCAAAGTTGCCTGTTTTATGTTAGGAGTTCAAAGTTGCCTGTTTTATGTTAGGAGTTCAAAGTTGCCTGTTTTATGTTAGGAGTTCAAAGTTGCCTGTTTTATGTTAGGAGTTCAAAGTTGCCTGTTTTATGTTAGGAGTTCAAAGTTGCCTGTTTTATGTTAGGAGTTCAAAGTTGCCTGTTGTATGTTAGGAGTTCAAAGTTGCCTGTTTTATGTTAGGAGTTCAAAGTTGCCTGTTTTATGTTAGGAGTTCAAAGTTGCCTGTTTTATGTTAGGAGTTCAAAGTTGCCTGTTTTATGTTAGGAGTTCAAAGTTGCCTGTTTTATGTTAGGAGTTCAAAGTTGCCTGTTTTATGTTAGGAGTTAAAATTTAGCCCTTCGAGATATATGTGTGTATTTTTTCGGTAGTAAATTCCCAGGCCGAAGGCTGATTCTTCCTATATTGCTGGCTCGATAGCGCTCGCCAGGAAAACATAGAGACCTAAAGGGCACAAAAGAGCTTAGAATTAACAAAGAAATGGAGTGAAAAGTTTACAATAGCCAAACTAACAGGGCGAACGTCTTAAAATCTCAAAACTAAATTTGGCTAAGCATATGGGAGAAGGGGGTCCAGAAAAAGAAAAACGCCTCCTAGAAAATGGTGCAAGTGGGTATCAAACGAGCTGGTTTTCCCTCATGTTTTATCTTTGTATGTATGTATATGTATGTATGTATATGCTCAGGCCCAATCCACACTTTTCATATTTTTATTTTTATTTTCTATTTTACTCCATTTTATTATTTTGTTTTTATTTATTTGTATTGGGGGTGGCCGACTCACGACAGAGTGTGAGGTTCTTTACTCCGATGACACCGTGTTGATGTGGATCTTCAGTAGGCCTCTCTGTGATTAATAATGTTTGTAGAAAACTGCCACCACTAATAGTTTATAGACATATTAGGAGTCTGGAATCAATCAACCCATGCGATCAGCCTTTCCTTTATTTGTTGTATAAGTATGCAGGAACACAGTCAGGAATCAAATCAGGTGTGAAATGATGAAGTGGTGAGAATGGTGAAAGGGGTGTGAATGGTGAAAGGGGTGTGTGAGAGCGTGGTGAGTGGACCTCCGCCCTCGACTTGTGTCTGTCGAGTTCTCTCCGTGTGATCGTCGTCATGCCTAGTACCTCGCCTTCCGAGAATGCATAACCAATGATGAAAGCGTGAATAATCCTGAATGACGAGTGAATAATCGTGCATAACTCCAGTCCAGGGGTTTCCTCGTGTTTAGGTTAGCAAGTCGTTAATATAGGAATATAATGATTAATCAGCATGTTTACCTTAGCTATTGATAAGGACACCTGTGGTCTTGCCTCTGGACCACAGCTAACAGCTCCTTGTACAGGCATATACAAAAGTCGTGTTACTTGTATGAATTGAGTTATGAGTTGTCTAAATATGAGTGAAAGGATCGTATAACAAGAGCAATAACAGGGAAAACACAAAACAATATAAAACAACGAACAAACACAGACAAAACACAAAATTCACACACATTTATCTTTAACAATGATAAAAATTTACTTTGAAAAGTAGACAGATTGAAAATAAACAGCATGTGAGGAAGAGCACTTTGTTGACAACGTTTCTCATACCCGGTATGGTATACTGTAGCTTCATCAGACCAATGGTATACACGTGTATACCATTGTAGCTTCATCAGACCAATGGTATACACGTGTATACCAATGGTATACACGTGTATACCACTGTAGCTTCATCAGACCAATGGTATACACGTGTATACCATTGTAGCTTCATCAGACCAATGGTATACACGTGTATACCATTGTAGCTTCATCAGACCAATGGTATACACGTGTATACCACTGTAGCTTCATCAGACCAATGGTATACACGTGTATACCATTGTAGCTTCATCAGACCAATGGTATACACGTGTATACCATTGTAGCTTCATCAGACCAATGGTATACACGTGTATACCATTGTAGCTTCATCAGACCAATGGTATACACGTGTATACCATTGTAGCTTCATCAGACCAATGGTATACACGTGTATACACACGTGTATACCATTGTGCCTGATGAAGCTATATCGTACCGGTTATGAGAAACGTTGTCAACAAAGTGCTCTTCTTCACTGCTGTTTATTTTCAATCTTTAACGCTGATCTGGCAGCTTGGGAAGTAAATTTGTCAAATAATTTTGTCACCTACATTAACTCATAATAAATACAATTATGACTTTTTTGTTTTTGTGGATGAGAGGCAAAAAACATAGCTGCCTGTGACGAGTGCCTCCCCCAGAGTTGAAAGAGTGATAGGGCCAACATCAAGGAACGTTTGAGCCAAAGTGCCTGGACACACGGACTTTAAAGCAATTTTAGTCATAGGATGAGGGGAAGATGGATTCAGAGAGAGAGTTTGGGAATGTCGTTACACTCGTGGTAATGTATTACATTAGTTAAACTCATTTGTTTGTTCGTGCAAGTGAACGACATTCACTGTTTCTTGTACTATTTGAATGATCTGTTTACCCCCCGGGGGGATGGTTCACGTTTTGGGCGACTTTTGCATGTATTCATTATTTGTCTAGTTTCCTCCCTAGACCTCCATCAAATTAAAAAAAAAACACACATCCATTAGATCCCCCTTCTAGATTAATTTGTAAATTTTTCGGTAGAAAAATTTCCCGGCCGAAGGCCGGTTCTTCCAACATTACAGGCTCACTATCGTTCGCCAGGGAAAAAATCGACACCTAAATAGCACGAAAGGTCTAAATATTGACGACGAAATGGGGCGAAAGGTCTTAAAATCGACTAACTAATGGGGCAAACATCTTAACTTCTGAGAACTAATGGGGCTAAACACGAGGGAAAAAGTGGTCCAGAAAACCGGCCCATACCCCTTAAGTGCTTAATGGCATCTATGTTAAGCAATATTATACTCTGGGATTATGGAAATATAACTTCTTTTTGGGGGACATTTATTACCTAAATAGGTTTACCGGGTAGTTCTTTTAATAGGTTTACCGGGTAGTTCTTTTAATAGGTTTACCGGGTAGTTCTTTTAATAGGTTTACCGGGTAGTTCTTTTAATAGGTTTACCGGGTAGTTCTTTTAATAGGTTTACCGGGTAGTTCTTTTAATAGGTTTACCGGGTAGTTCTTTTAATAGGTTTACCGGGTAGTTCTTTTAATAGGTTTACCGGGTAGTTCTTTTAATAGGTTTACCGGGTAGTTCTTTTAATAGGTTTACCGGGTAGTTCTTTTAATAGGTTTACCGGGTAGTTCTTTTAATAGGTTTACCGGGTAGTTCTTTTAATAGGTTTACCGGGTAGTTCTTTTAATAGGTTTACCGGGTAGTTCTTTTAATAGGTTTACCGGGTAGTTCTTTTAATAGGTTTACCGGGTAGTTCTTTTAATAGGTTTACCGGTAGTTCTTTTAATAGTTTACCGGGTAGTTCTTTTAATAGGTTTACCGGGTAGTTCTTTTAATCGCCCCTCGAATGTCTGAAAGTCTGCAGATCCCCGTAATCTTGTGTTGATCTCTGACCATTTTGGTGAGGGCAGTCTTCAAGGTATTAGTGAGTTGGGTCTATAATTAGGTCTTGTCATTGGGGTTAGGTGTGACAGGGATCTGCCTTGTGTGGGCGATCGGCTTTCTGCAGACTCCCATTTTCTTATGTTCTTATTGTACTTTCTCCAGTTTGTCAATATCTTCTTATATTATAGTGTGGAAACTGTATGCAATATTGTGAAATTTATATAGTGAGAACAACGTTTTCGGATATACAATATTATCAAAGATATATTAACCTTCTCCATGTTAAATTCCGTTCATTAAATAACAAAAATGTTGTCCACCTTGCCGTGACCAGGATTCGAACCTGGGTTATTGCGGCCACAACGCAATGTACTAACCACTATACGATCACGGCCACTGAGGCGATGAGGAAGGAGAGGCGGTAGGAGAATCACTTTCCTGGTGATAATCCAATTTTGAATAGCTGCGTACTTGTAAGATGCGGTGTATGTATTTAACATGCAGATAGTTATGACCTATCCTCGGAGTTACACCACTGTAATACCAAAGCTACATACCCACGCCTGAGAAACTCGTGGTGAACTCCTGAGAAGAAATGTGTTTATCACCGGATTTGTTTGATAAACCGAGTTCATATATGGCCGTTTGACACACACACACACACACACACACACACACACACACACAGCCCGTAGCCTAGTAGGTAGAGCTCTCGTCTCACACACGAGGGGTCGGGGGTTCAATCCCCGGCCGGGCGGAGACAAATTGGGCTTGTCTCCTTTCATGTGTTAGCCTCAGTTCACCTAGCTGTAAATAGGTACCTGGAATAAGTGGACGACGTTGTGACGTCCCATCTGGGGTTGGCAAAAATGGTACAAGGCGAGATGGGTATCATATGGTTCACCTAAGCTGATGGCTACCTAAGCCTTCGGGCGAGACGGTACCGTCTATAGTGAGAATGGTACCATACAGATCCACCCTAAGCCTTCGTTTCCGATGTCGCCAATTGGCTAAAAATACAGACTACACACACATCCACAGCCACTCCAACGATACATATAACACCTACACATATAGGAGGCGGGAAATAACGAGCATGCTCACTCCCGCAATACAACTAGAGTAAGTACAACTAGAGTAAGTACACAGAGAGAGTTATGTTCAAGTTCCAAAATTTATGAGAGAAAGAAAGGTCAAGGAAACTTATGGTATTTGAATATATATTTTATACTGACTTATGTTTAATTTACTGGTGTGTGTGTTTCATATGTGTGTGTGTGTGTTTCATATGTGTGTGTGTGTGTGTTGTGTGTGTGTGTGTGTTGTGTGTGTGTGTGTGTGTGTTGTGTTGTGTGTGTGTGTTGTGTGTGTTGTGTGTTGTGTGTTGTGTGTGTGTGTGTGTGTGTGTGTGTGTACTTCTTACATACATACCCACTCCCAACACGGAATGTATGCCTGCCTGTAACGGAACCATACACATTTTCCACCACATTATATTTCACAGACAGACCAAATTGGTGGAAATGTTAGAGAGATGGCCTGTGTTTGGTTAAGGGGGCCCACCTCGTTATTTTTTGTTTCTCTCTATATGGGTTGTATCCATTCGGCCCCATTCATCCTACTGTTTTAAGACGTTTACCCTCATCCCGGTACCTAATTTTTCCTGGCGAGCGGTAGCGAGCCAGAATATACGTTTAAATATATTTTAGGAGGCTAAATTTGTACATTTTTCGATAGAAAAAAAAATCCGGCGAAGCCGGATTTCTCCATCAAATGCTGGCTCGCTATCGCTCGCCGTGAGTAAATAAATACCTGGATGGGTATAAACGTCTTAAAACAGTAGGCTGAATGGGGCCGAATGGATAAAAGCCAGAGAAAGAGAGAAAAGGAGATAAAAAAAAAAGCAGGTGACCCCTCTTAAATCTTTGTAACGGTTCGTTGGTACAAAGGAGTACAAAGGAAATCAAGCAACAACAGATCTAGTGACCCTTCTAGGTTGCTTGTCCTCCAAAACACTGAGGATCAAGTGTCCAAACAGTGGTTTAGAGTGGGTAAGGGAACATTGGAAAGGGAATTACTGCCCTGGAACTAATGTCCGTGGCAGAATTAGGAAGTTAGTAGGGGACATATGGGTTAGTAACTGAGGGGGGGGATAAAATAAAGTTATTCATTTACAAACGCAGTCAGTCGCGAGTTTGATGCAAGATATTTGTCTAGACGGAGTTTAAATGAATCAACGGTGATGCAGTCTATAACGTTTCGGGGAAGCCCATTCCACAAGTTGACAACTCGATTGAAGAAGAAATTCTTAGATTCGTGTGAGTTAAAAGATTTACCAATAATTTTGCAACCGTTTCCCCGCGTGTAATTAGATTGGTCGATAGTGAAGTACTTACTACAGTCCATATTGTCGATGCCTTTGATGATTTTGAACACTTGAATTAAGTCACCTCTTAATCTGCGCTGGGTTAAACGAAATAGATTTAATTCTTTAAGACGCTCTTCGTATGGTTTGTTCTTTAGGCTAGGTATCATTTTGGTAATAATAATAAGCATGTTACTTATTTCTCATAAGCGCCAATTTTTCCGAAGAATTCACTAGCGCTCGGAAAGAGAAAGAAAAAAGAACAAAATCAATGCATCAAAAGAAGGCTTATATACAACACACATTTAACAATCACTAGCAGTGGCAAAATAGCCTAAACTCTATAGCCATCTGTCATGACACCTCTCTCAAGATCATAGCTTCTCTCAAAGAGAAAAGTCTTAAGTTGTCTCTTGAAGCATTCAACAGAACTCAGTTGTCTCATGGACAGCGGCAACCTGTTATACAACCTCGGAGCAATGTAGGAGAATGACCTCTCAAAGAAAGAAGACTGCTGGAAAGCCCTTGGTTCATCAAGACGAAAAGGGTCATTGTCATGACGCACAACTACACCATGGTGTGCCGGTGGGCGCCTGAGCAGCTCCGCAAGGTACCTAGGCTCACCAAATTTGAGAACCTTAAAAGTCACCAAACACAACTTAAATTCTATTCTTGCTCTTACTGGCAGCCAGTGCAGTTCTATGTGAAGAGATGTAGTAGGAGTTCTAGGTGGAACACCAAAAATTAGTCTTGCGGCCCTGTTAAGAACAGACTGAACTTTCTTCAAAATATAATTTGGAAGACCCACCAACAGGGCATTGCAATAATCAACACGAGAGAAGACCAATGAGTGAACCAACGTCAGGAGGCAACGTCTGGTTATAAACGGCTTCACCAAATAGAGATTTCTGATGTGCAAGTAACAACTTTTAACTATCTGGTTTACATGCTCTTTGAAATCTAATCGGGAGTTCACATATACACCCAGATTTCGAACAGAGTTGGCCGGTCGCAGCTGAGATCCACCCACATTGATGGAGAGGGCACCTACTATATCATCAGCTCTTCTATTTCCTCGGATGATGAGAATATCAGTTTTACCATCATTTAGTTTAAGTTTTCTCACTCTCATCCACTTCTTGATATCAGACATCAACAATTCCATCTTACTCCGTATATCAACTATATTTGTGATTCTCACATAAATCTCTGGTAACTCTACATTGAACTCGTTCTAGCTTGTTTATATCTTTTTGGTAATAAGGGCACCAGGATTGAACGCAGTATTCCAGAAGAGGGCGGACTAAGGAATTGTAAAGGGTTAGGATAACTTCTTTGGATTTATGCTCAAATGACCTGCCTATAAAGCCAATTATTTTGTTTGCCTTCTTAACAACTTCTGAACATTGTTGACTCGGTTTTAGGTTACTGGATATTGTTACTCCCAGATCGGTTTCTCTGTTTACATTCTTAAGCTGAGTGTCATTCATCGAATAGTTTGCTTTCTCATTTAGGTATCCGAAATGTAGTACTTTACATTTATCCGCATTGAAACTCATTTGCCAAATTTGGGCCCAACATGACAATTTATCTAGATTGTGTTGCATATCGTCAACTTGTTCTTTTGAGAGTACGCTATTTGCAATTTTTGTATCGTCAGCAAATTTTGAGATTGTACAGGTGAGACCCTCATCTATGTCGTTGATGTAAATTAGAAAGAGAATTGGACCTAGTACCGATCCCTGGGGTACCCCGCTACTTACATTGGTCCATTTAGATGCCTTACCGTTTATGACTACTCTTTGCTTTCTGTCGCTGAGCCAATTTTCTATCCATTTCAACACACCATCTTGTATTCCATGCGCTTTTAGTTTTAGCAGTAAACGTTTGTGGGGAACTTTGTCAAAGGCCTTTTGAAAATCAAGGTATATAATATCTACAGCTTTACTCTCATCGTAGAGGTTGAGGATATCGTGGAAGAAGTCTAAGAGGTTTGTTAAACAGGAACGTTTTTTACGAAAGCCGTGTTGAGTATCTTTAAGTATGTTATTTTCCTCTAAGTGATTTACGAGTCTGTCTCGTATGACCGTTTCTAGCATTTTACATACAACTGAGGTTAAGCTAATTGGACGATAGTTACTGGGTAGGGATTTGCTGCCTTTTTTGAATATCGGTGTTACGTTGGCTAGCTTCCATTGATCAGGCATTGTTCCAGACTGCAAAGATTTATTGAATAGTAATGTCAGTGGTTTGGAGAGCTCATCCTTAGCTTCCTTTAGAACTCTAGGCGAGATTGTATCAGGTCCAGGCGTTTTATTTACCTTGAGTTTATCTAAACAATTCAATACTTCTCTCTCTGTAACGGTGATATTGCTTAGAACATCTGAATTATCAATCTGAATCGGCGATGGTGTAGGGATATCACTGAGGTCTTCTGTTGTAAAAACTGATGCAAAGACGGTATTAAGGGCATTACTCATTTGTACTTCGTCTTTGGTGTATTCTCCATTTTCATCGACTAACGGTCCAACAGTTGAAGTAACTACTTTTTTCTTTCTGATATAACTATAGAATTCTTTCGGGTTTGTTTAATTTGATTCGCAATATGTAACTCTAAGGTCTTTTTACTTTGCTTAATTAACTTTTTGGCTTTGCGTCGTAGCTCTACAAATTGCACCCGTTCTTCGTCATTTTGTGAGGATTTTAATCTATCATTAGCAAATTTATTAGCAAGCAGGCAGTTTGAAATATCTGTATTCCACCATTTGGGCTTATTATTATGGCCTGGACGCCGTATTTTCGATGGTATGCAGTCTTGCACTGCTTTAAGGTAAGTGGTTTCGAATAACTTCCAAGATGTATTTATGTCGTTATTGTGAATTAAAAAGCTCCAGTCAGTTTCTTTAGACATAGCTCTAAGTTTATGGAAGTTTGCTTTCTTGAAATTAGGGACTTTTTCGATGCTACTATTTGGTTCGTTACTAGTAAAGTTTAAAGTGAAAGTTATCGTACGATGGTCGCTGTTACTGAATTCAATACCAACATTTAAATTCTCTATTAATTCTTCTTTTGTTGCAAGTACAATGTCAAGAACGTTATTACCACGGGTTGGCGTTCGAACAAATTGATAAAGCGAACTCTCTTGCAAGTTCGTATACAAGTCATGTCCGGAGTGTGAAGTAAGAGTATCGCCCCACTTGGTCACAGGTAAATTAAAGTCGCCAAATATTAAGGTATCTTGTGAGTTACTTACATCTGCAATTTGTTCGTAAATTTCTCAGTCAGTTTGCACTGATTGAGCTGGAGGTCTGTATATTAACGCAAGTATTATTTTTGTACCTTTATTATTCTTTATTAGCACAAAAGATGTCGACGTTCACAATTTGAGGTTTTGACAAGAGGGTCGGGTTAAGACTTTCTTTGATATAAAGTAAAACGCCACCTCCATTTCGATTTATTCGGCTTTTCTCAAACATTACATAACACAATTATATTATAGTCTTATCTATCCACAGTTGTTATATTGCCAAACAATTTGGGGTGCAACTAGTAAAACCAAATTATTAACTATTGAAAAATCACAAAAAAGAATAATTAGAACTATATCACATAAATCAAGATATGCCCACACAAAGGAACTTTTTAGTAAACTTGAATTATTTAAATTTAAGGATATCAATACTTATTGCAGTGCGCTTCTCGTATTTAAATGTCTGCATAACCTTGATAGAACTGTTTTGTTTACACCTAGTAACAATGAAAGGTACAATTTAAGGGGAGCTGATCTATTAAGAATTCCTCTCATGACTTCTAGTCAAGCTCAGACATATATAAAATATCATGGAGTTAAGGTGTGAACGGATTACCTCAAAATTTAAGAAATATACAGGAAATATCTCGGTTTAAGAGACAATTAACATCTTTTCTATTAACACGATATCAACAGTGACTACTAAAATAAGTATATCACCAATTATACTACCAATAATTACAACATCCCTATCACCTAGATCGACAAATGTATAACCTTTAATAATATTTACGCTGGCTGTGTGTGTATATATATGTCTTATGTAGTCACGTAAAGGGTTGAATGAGCTTGAATACTATTTTGTAATAAACATGCTTCTATTTTTGTCTGTAAAGGTGTATATAATGTATGGGTAGTTGGCATTTGTATGCATTTTGTTTTGTTTTTTTGTTTTGTTTTATAGAAATGGATATATTATAGTCTACAGTAAATTATTTACCATGTTCTCATATATAGGTCTAAATGAATAGTGTAAGTGTGTACTCCATGCACAACAAAGTTTATGTCCTTTACTAATTAGGCATATACTGTTAGGGAAGCGTATGTGTCTTTGTGTCGAATTGTGGGTATAATTGCGAGTATGGCCTTTGAACATCAAGTCAATAGTTGTACAATGTATGTTATATATATTAAATTTTTGTAAATGGTATTACATGGGTAATTGTGATAATGAACAATCAGCTGTGAGCTCTGGGAAGTGAGTGTGACCTCAGGGTTAATCACCATTAATTTAATTTGTTTTATGTTATTATATTTTGCCTACATACATCCCTTTTCGAATTTAGAACAAAATCTTTACAACACGTAGTTCCCGGGGCACATAGCTGTGACTAAGTGTATTATATACAATTGCATTTTGATAGATCGAGTTATAGCCAGGTGCCTTTAAGAGAGACATCTCTCAAAAGGCTCAGCCTTATTTTTTGGTATTATTATTATATATTTTTGTTTTTTAACAAATCATTTGTAAGCAAAATTGTATTGTATACTAAAGGCTAAATAAAAAGATTTCAATTCAATTCAATTCAATTCAATTCAAATTCAATTCAGGTACTCGTTATATTAACAGTGGATTGTGTTGAGGTTTGTAGATAGTGTCTGGAGCCACAATATCATTAGCTTGCTATATGAGGTCTGACCGGTATGGAGGTTACAATATTGACATAGGGGTACACTGTACCGGCTATGGTACACCAGGTACTCGTTATATTAATAGTGGATTGTGTTGAGGGTTGTAGATAGTGTCTGGAGCCACAATATCATTAGCTTGCTATATGAGGTCTGACCGGTATGGAGGTCACAATATTGACATAGGGGTACACTGTACCGGCTATGGTACACCAGGTACTCGTTATATTAACAGTGGATTGTGTTGAGGGTTGTAGATAGTGTCTGGAGCCACAATATCATTAGCTTGCTATATGAGGTCTGACCGGTATGGAGGTTACAATATTGACATAGGGGTACACTGTACCGGCTATGGTACACCAGGTACTCGTTATATTAACAGTGGATTGTGTTGAGGGTTGTAGATAGTGTCTGGAGCCACAATATCATTAGCTTGCTATATGAGGTCTGACCGGTATGGAGGTCACAATATTGACATAGGGGTACACTGTACCGGCTATGGTACACCAGGTACTCGTTATATTAACAGTGGATTGTGTTGAGGGTTGTAGATAGTGTCTGGAGCCACAATATCATTAGCTTGCTATATGAGGTCTGACCGGTATGGAGGTCACAATATTGACATAGGGGTACACTGTACCGGCTATGGTACACCAGGTACTCGTTATATTAACAGTGGATTGTGTTGAGGTTTGTAGATAGTGTCTGGAGCCACAATATCATTAGCTTGCTATATGAGGTCTGACCGGTATGGAGGTTACAATATTGACATAGGGGTACACTGTACCGGCTATGGTACACCAGGTACTCGTTATATTAACAGTGGATTGTGTTGAGGGTTGTAGATAGTGTCTGGAGCCACAATATCATTAGCTTGCTATATGAGGTCTGACCGGTATGGAGGTCACAATATTGACATAGGGGTACACTGTACCGGCTATGGTACACCAGGTACTCGTTATATTAACAGTGGATTGTGTTGAGGTTTGTAGATAGTGTCTGGAGCCACAATATCATTAGCTTGCTATATGAGGTCTGACCGGTATGGAGGTTACAATATTGACATAGGGGTACACTGTACCGGCTATGGTACACCAGGTACTCGTTATATTAACAGTGGATTGTGTTGAGGGTTGTAGATAGTGTCTGGAGCCACAATATCATTAGCTTGCTATATGAGGTCTGACCGGTATGGAGGTCACAATATTGACATAGGGGTACACTGTACCGGCTATGGTACACCAGGTACTCGTTATATTAACAGTGGATTGTGTTGAGGGTTGTAGATAGTGTCTGGAGCCACAATATCATTAGCTTGCTATATGAGGTCTGACCGGTATGGAGGTCACAATATTGACATAGGGGTACACTGTACCGGCTATGGTACACCAGGTACTCGTTATATTAACAGTGGATTGTGTTGAGGGTTGTAGATAGTGTCTGGAGCCACAATATCATTAGCTTGCTATATGAGGTCTGACCGGTATGGAGGTCACAATATTGACATAGGGGTACACTGTACCGGCTATGGTACACCAGGTACTCGTTATATTAACAGTGGATTGTGTTGAGGGTTGTAGATAGTGTCTGGAGCCACAATATCATTAGCTTGCTATATGAGGTCTGACCGGTATGGAGGTCACAATATTGACATAGGGGTACACTGTACCGGCTATGGTACACCAGGTACTCGTTATATTAACAGTGGATTGTGTTGAGGGTTGTAGATAGTGTCTGGAGCCACAATATCATTAGCTTGCTATATGAGGTCTGACCGGTATGGAGGTCACAATATTGACATAGGGGTACACTGTACCGGCTATGGTACACCAGGTACTCGTTATATTAACAGTGGATTGTGTTGAGGGTTGTAGATAGTGTCTGGAGCCACAATATCATTAGCTTGCTATATGAGGTCTGACCGGTATGGAGGTCACAATATTGACATAGGGGTACACTGTACCGGCTATGGTACACCAGGTACTCGTTATATTAACAGTGGATTGTGTTGAGGGTTGTAGATAGTGTCTGGAGCCACAATATCATTAGCTTGCTATATGAGGTCTGACCGGTATGGAGGTCACAATATTGACATAGGGGTACACTGTACCGGCTATGGTACACCAGGTACTCGTTATATTAACAGTGGATTGTGTTGAGGGTTGTAGATAGTGTCTGGAGCCACAATATCATTAGCTTGCTATATGAGGTCTGACCGGTATGGAGGTCACAATATTGACATAGGGGTACACTGTACCGGCTATGGTACACCAGGTACTCGTTATATTAACAGTGGATTGTGTTGAGGGTTGTAGATAGTGTCTGGAGCCACAATATCATTAGCTTGCTATATGAGGTCTGACCGGTATGGAGGTCACAATATTGACATAGGGGTACACTGTACCGGCTATGGTACACCAGGTACTCGTTATATTAACAGTGGATTGTGTTGAGGGTTGTAGATAGTGTCTGGAGCCACAATATCATTAGCTTGCTATATGAGGTCTGACCGGTATGGAGGTCACAATATTGACATAGGGGTACACTGTACCGGCTATGGTACACCAGGTACTCGTTATATTAACAGTGGATTGTGTTGAGGGTTGTAGATAGTGTCTGGAGCCACAATATCATTAGCTTGCTATATGAGGTCTGACCGGTATGGAGGTCACAATATTGACATAGGGGTACACTGTACCGGCTATGGTACACCAGGTACTCGTTATATTAACAGTGGATTGTGTTGAGGGTTGTAGATAGTGTCTGGAGCCACAATATCATTAGCTTGCTATATGAGGTCTGACCGGTATGGAGGTCACAATATTGACATAGGGGTACACTGTACCGGCTATGGTACACCAGGTACTCGTTATATTAACAGTGGATTGTGTTGAGGGTTGTAGATAGTGTCTGGAGCCACAATATCATTAGCTTGCTATATGAGGTCTGACCGGTATGGAGGTCACAATATTGACATAGGGGTACACTGTACCGGCTATGGTACACCAGGTACTCGTTATATTAACAGTGGATTGTGTTGAGGGTTGTAGATAGTGTCTGGAGCCACAATATCATTAGCTTGCTATATGAGGTCTGACCGGTATGGAGGTCACAATATTGACATAGGGGTACACTGTACCGGCTATGGTACACCAGGTACTCGTTATATTAACAGTGGATTGTGTTGAGGGTTGTAGATAGTGTCTGGAGCCACAATATCATTAGCTTGCTATATGAGGTCTGACCGGTATGGAGGTCACAATATTGACATAGGGGTACACTGTACCGGCTATGGTACACCAGGTACTCGTTATATTAACAGTGGATTGTGTTGAGGGTTTGTAGATAGTGTCTGGAGCCACAATATCATTAGCTTGCTATATGAGGTCTGACCGGTATGGAGGTCACAATATTGACATAGGGGTACACTGTACCGGCTATGGTACACCAGGTACTCGTTATATTAACAGTGGATTGTGTTGAGGGTTGTAGATAGTGTCTGGAGCCACAATATCATTAGCTTGCTATATGAGGTCTGACCGGTATGGAGGTCACAATATTGACATAGGGGTACACTGTACCGGCTATGGTACACCAGGTACTCGTTATATTAACAGTGGATTGTGTTGAGGGTTGTAGATAGTGTCTGGAGCCACAATATCATTAGCTTGCTATATGAGGTCTGACCGGTATGGAGGTCACAATATTGACATAGGGGTACACTGTACCGGCTATGGTACACCAGGTACTCGTTATATTAACAGTGGATTGTGTTGAGGGTTGTAGATAGTGTCTGGAGCCACAATATCATTAGCTTGCTATATGAGGTCTGACCGGTATGGAGGTCACAATATTGACATAGGGGTACACTGTACCGGCTATGGTACACCAGGTACTCGTTATATTAACAGTGGATTGTGTTGAGGGTTGTAGATAGTGTCTGGAGCCACAATATCATTAGCTTGCTATATGAGGTCTGACCGGTATGGAGGTCACAATATTGACATAGGGGTACACTGTACCGGCTATGGTACACCAGGTACTCGTTATATTAACAGTGGATTGTGTTGAGGGTTGTAGATAGTGTCTGGAGCCACAATATCATTAGCTTGCTATATGAGGTCTGACCGGTATGGAGGTCACAATATTGACATAGGGGTACACTGTACCGGCTATGGTACACCAGGTACTCGTTATATTAACAGTGGATTGTGTTGAGGGTTGTAGATAGTGTCTGGAGCCACAATATCATTAGCTTGCTATATGAGGTCTGACCGGTATGGAGGTCACAATATTGACATAGGGGTACACTGTACCGGCTATGGTACACCAGGTACTCGTTATATTAACAGTGGATTGTGTTGAGGGTTGTAGATAGTGTCTGGAGCCACAATATCATTAGCTTGCTATATGAGGTCTGACCGGTATGGAGGTCACAATATTGACATAGGGGTACACTGTACCGGCTATGGTACACCAGGTACTCGTTATATTAACAGTGGATTGTGTTGAGGGTTGTAGATAGTGTCTGGAGCCACAATATCATTAGCTTGCTATATGAGGTCTGACCGGTATGGAGGTCACAATATTGACATAGGGGTACACTGTACCGGCTATGGTACACCAGGTACTCGTTATATTAACAGTGGATTGTGTTGAGGGTTGTAGATAGTGTCTGGAGCCACAATATCATTAGCTTGCTATATGAGGTCTGACCGGTATGGAGGTCACAATATTGACATAGGGGTACACTGTACCGGCTATGGTACACCAGGTACTCGTTATATTAACAGTGGATTGTGTTGAGGGTTGTAGATAGTGTCTGGAGCCACAATATCATTAGCTTGCTATATGAGGTCTGACCGGTATGGAGGTCACAATATTGACATAGGGGTACACTGTACCGGCTATGGTACACCAGGTACTCGTTATATTAACAGTGGATTGTGTTGAGGGTTGTAGATAGTGTCTGGAGCCACAATATCATTAGCTTGCTATATGAGGTCTGACCGGTATGGAGGTCACAATATTGACATAGGGGTACACTGTACCGGCTATGGTACACCAGGTACTCGTTATATTAACAGTGGATTGTGTTGAGGGTTGTAGATAGTGTCTGGAGCCACAATATCATTAGCTTGCTATATGAGGTCTGACCGGTATGGAGGTCACAATATTGACATAGGGGTACACTGTACCGGCTATGGTACACCAGGTACTCGTTATATTAACAGTGGATTGTGTTGAGGGTTGTAGATAGTGTCTGGAGCCACAATATCATTAGCTTGCTATATGAGGTCTGACCGGTATGGAGGTCACAATATTGACATAGGGGTACACTGTACCGGCTATGGTACACCAGGTACTCGTTATATTAACAGTGGATTGTGTTGAGGGTTGTAGATAGTGTCTGGAGCCACAATATCATTAGCTTGCTATATGAGGTCTGACCGGTATGGAGGTCACAATATTGACATAGGGGTACACTGTACCGGCTATGGTACACCAGGTACTCGTTATATTAACAGTGGATTGTGTTGAGGGTTGTAGATAGTGTCTGGAGCCACAATATCATTAGCTTGCTATATGAGGTCTGACCGGTATGGAGGTCACAATATTGACATAGGGGTACACTGTACCGGCTATGGTACACCAGGTACTCGTTATATTAACAGTGGATTGTGTTGAGGGTTGTAGATAGTGTCTGGAGCCACAATATCATTAGCTTGCTATATGAGGTCTGACCGGTATGGAGGTCACAATATTGACATAGGGGTACACTGTACCGGCTATGGTACACCAGGTACTCGTTATATTAACAGTGGATTGTGTTGAGGGTTGTAGATAGTGTCTGGAGCCACAATATCATTAGCTTGCTATATGAGGTCTGACCGGTATGGAGGTCACAATATTGACATAGGGGTACACTGTACCGGCTATGGTACACCAGGTACTCGTTATATTAACAGTGGATTGTGTTGAGGGTTGTAGATAGTGTCTGGAGCCACAATATCATTAGCTTGCTATATGAGGTCTGACCGGTATGGAGGTCACAATATTGACATAGGGGTACACTGTACCGGCTATGGTACACCAGGTACTCGTTATATTAACAGTGGATTGTGTTGAGGGTTGTAGATAGTGTCTGGAGCCACAATATCATTAGCTTGCTATATGAGGTCTGACCGGTATGGAGGTCACAATATTGACATAGGGGTACACTGTACCGGCTATGGTACACCAGGTACTCGTTATATTAACAGTGGATTGTGTTGAGGGTTGTAGATAGTGTCTGGAGCCACAATATCATTAGCTTGCTATATGAGGTCTGACCGGTATGGAGGTCACAATATTGACATAGGGGTACACTGTACCGGCTATGGTACACCAGGTACTCGTTATATTAACAGTGGATTGTGTTGAGGGTTGTAGATAGTGTCTGGAGCCACAATATCATTAGCTTGCTATATGAGGTCTGACCGGTATGGAGGTCACAATATTGACATAGGGGTACACTGTACCGGCTATGGTACACCAGGTACTCGTTATATTAACAGTGGATTGTGTTGAGGGTTGTAGATAGTGTCTGGAGCCACAATATCATTAGCTTGCTATATGAGGTCTGACCGGTATGGAGGTCACAATATTGACATAGGGGTACACTGTACCGGCTATGGTACACCAGGTACTCGTTATATTAACAGTGGATTGTGTTGAGGGTTGTAGATAGTGTCTGGAGCCACAATATCATTAGCTTGCTATATGAGGTCTGACCGGTATGGAGGTCACAATATTGACATAGGGGTACACTGTACCGGCTATGGTACACCAGGTACTCGTTATATTAACAGTGGATTGTGTTGAGGGTTGTAGATAGTGTCTGGAGCCACAATATCATTAGCTTGCTATATGAGGTCTGACCGGTATGGAGGTCACAATATTGACATAGGGGTACACTGTACCGGCTATGGTACACCAGGTACTCGTTATATTAACAGTGGATTGTGTTGAGGGTTGTAGATAGTGTCTGGAGCCACAATATCATTAGCTTGCTATATGAGGTCTGACCGGTATGGAGGTCACAATATTGACATAGGGGTACACTGTACCGGCTATGGTACACCAGGTACTCGTTATATTAACAGTGGATTGTGTTGAGGGTTGTAGATAGTGTCTGGAGCCACAATATCATTAGCTTGCTATATGAGGTCTGACCGGTATGGAGGTCACAATATTGACATAGGGGTACACTGTACCGGCTATGGTACACCAGGTACTCGTTATATTAACAGTGGATTGTGTTGAGGGTTGTAGATAGTGTCTGGAGCCACAATATCATTAGCTTGCTATATGAGGTCTGACCGGTATGGAGGTCACAATATTGACATAGGGGTACACTGTACCGGCTATGGTACACCAGGTACTCGTTATATTAACAGTGGATTGTGTTGAGGGTTGTAGATAGTGTCTGGAGCCACAATATCATTAGCTTGCTATATGAGGTCTGACCGGTATGGAGGTCACAATATTGACATAGGGGTACACTGTACCGGCTATGGTACACCAGGTACTCGTTATATTAACAGTGGATTGTGTTGAGGGTTGTAGATAGTGTCTGGAGCCACAATATCATTAGCTTGCTATATGAGGTCTGACCGGTATGGAGGTCACAATATTGACATAGGGGTACACTGTACCGGCTATGGTACACCAGGTACTCGTTATATTAACAGTGGATTGTGTTGAGGGTTGTAGATAGTGTCTGGAGCCACAATATCATTAGCTTGCTATATGAGGTCTGACCGGTATGGAGGTCACAATATTGACATAGGGGTACACTGTACCGGCTATGGTACACCAGGTACTCGTTATATTAACAGTGGATTGTGTTGAGGGTTGTAGATAGTGTCTGGAGCCACAATATCATTAGCTTGCTATATGAGGTCTGACCGGTATGGAGGTCACAATATTGACATAGGGGTACACTGTACCGGCTATGGTACACCAGGTACTCGTTATATTAACAGTGGATTGTGTTGAGGGTTGTAGATAGTGTCTGGAGCCACAATATCATTAGCTTGCTATATGAGGTCTGACCGGTATGGAGGTCACAATATTGACATAGGGGTACACTGTACCGGCTATGGTACACCAGGTACTCGTTATATTAACAGTGGATTGTGTTGAGGGTTGTAGATAGTGTCTGGAGCCACAATATCATTAGCTTGCTATATGAGGTCTGACCGGTATGGAGGTCACAATATTGACATAGGGGTACACTGTACCGGCTATGGTACACCAGGTACTCGTTATATTAACAGTGGATTGTGTTGAGGGTTGTAGATAGTGTCTGGAGCCACAATATCATTAGCTTGCTATATGAGGTCTGACCGGTATGGAGGTCACAATATTGACATAGGGGTACACTGTACCGGCTATGGTACACCAGGTACTCGTTATATTAACAGTGGATTGTGTTGAGGTTGTAGATAGTGTCTGGAGCCACAATATCATTAGCTTGCTATATGAGGTCTGACCGGTATGGAGGTCACAATATTGACATAGGGGTACACTGTACCGGCTATGGTACACCAGGTACTCGTTATATTAACAGTGGATTGTGTTGAGGGTTGTAGATAGTGTCTGGAGCCACAATATCATTAGCTTGCTATATGAGGTCTGACCGGTATGGAGGTCACAATATTGACATAGGGGTACACTGTACCGGCTATGGTACACCAGGTACTCGTTATATTAACAGTGGATTGTGTTGAGGGTTGTAGATAGTGTCTGGAGCCACAATATCATTAGCTTGCTATATGAGGTCTGACCGGTATGGAGGTCACAATATTGACATAGGGGTACACTGTACCGGCTATGGTACACCAGGTACTCGTTATATTAATAGTGGATTGTGTTGAGGGTTGTAGATAGTGTCTGGAGCCACAATATCATTAGCTTGCTATATGAGGTCTGACCGGTATGGAGGTCACAATATTGAAATAGGGGTACACTGTACCGGCTATGGTACACTAGGTACTCGTTATATTAATAGTGGATTGTGATGAGGGTTGTAGATAGTGACTAGAGCCACAATATCATTATGCTTGCTATATGAGGTCTGACCGGTATGGAGGTCACAATATTGACATAGGGGTACACTGTACCGGCTATGGTACACCAGATACTCGTTATATTAATAGTGGATTGTGTTGAGGGTTGTAGATAGTGTCTGGAGCAACAATTCATTAGCTTGCTATATGAGGTCTGACCGGTATGGAGGTCACAATATTGACATAGGGGTACACTGTACCGGCTATGGTACTCCAGGTACTCGTTACATTAATAGTGGATTGTGTTGAGGGTTGTAGATAGTGTCTGGAGCCACAATATAATTAGCTTGCTATATGAGGTCTGACCGGTATGGAGGTCACAATATTGACATAGGGGTACACTGTACCGGCTATGGTACACCAGGTACTCGTTATATTAATAGTGGATTGTGTTGAGGGTTGTAGATAGTGTCTGGAGCCACAATATCATTAGCTTGCTATATGAGGTCTGACCGGTATGGAGGTCACAATATTGACATAGGGGTACACTGTACCGGCTATGGTACACCAGGTACTCGTTATATTAACAGTGGATTGTGTTGAGGGTTGTAGATAGTGTCTGGAGCCACAATATCATTAGCTTGCTATATGAGGTCTGACCGGTATGGAGGTCACAATATTGACATAGGGGTACACTGTACCGGCTATGGTACACCAGGTACTCGTTATATTAACAGTGGATTGTGTTGAGGGTTGTAGATAGTGTCTGGAGCCACAATATCATTAGCTTGCTATATGAGGTCTGACCGGTATGGAGGTCACAATATTGACATAGGGGTACACTGTACCGGCTATGGTACACCAGGTACTCGTTATATTAACAGTGGATTGTGTTGAGGGTTGTAGATAGTGTCTGGAGCCACAATATCATTAGCTTGCTATATGAGGTCTGACCGGTATGGAGGTCACAATATTGACATAGGGGTACACTGTACCGGCTATGGTACACCAGGTACTCGTTATATTAACAGTGGATTGTGTTGAGGGTTGTAGATAGTGTCTGGAGCCACAATATCATTAGCTTGCTATATGAGGTCTGACCGGTATGGAGGTCACAATATTGACATAGGGGTACACTGTACCGGCTATGGTACACCAGGTACTCGTTATATTAACAGTGGATTGTGTTGAGGGTTGTAGATAGTGTCTGGAGCCACAATATCATTAGCTTGCTATATGAGGTCTGACCGGTATGGAGGTCACAATATTGACATAGGGGTACACTGTACCGGCTATGGTACACCAGGTACTCGTTATATTAACAGTGGATTGTGTTGAGGGTTGTAGATAGTGTCTGGAGCCACAATATCATTAGCTTGCTATATGAGGTCTGACCGGTATGGAGGTCACAATATTGACATAGGGGTACACTGTACCGGCTATGGTACACCAGGTACTCGTTATATTAACAGTGGATTGTGTTGAGGGTTGTAGATAGTGTCTGGAGCCACAATATCATTAGCTTGCTATATGAGGTCTGACCGGTATGGAGGTCACAATATTGACATAGGGGTACACTGTACCGGCTATGGTACACCAGGTACTCGTTATATTAACAGTGGATTGTGTTGAGGGTTGTAGATAGTGTCTGGAGCCACAATATCATTAGCTTGCTATATGAGGTCTGACCGGTATGGAGGTCACAATATTGACATAGGGGTACACTGTACCGGCTATGGTACACCAGGTACTCGTTATATTAACAGTGGATTGTGTTGAGGGTTGTAGATAGTGTCTGGAGCCACAATATCATTAGCTTGCTATATGAGGTCTGACCGGTATGGAGGTCACAATATTGACATAGGGGTACACTGTACCGGCTATGGTACACCAGGTACTCGTTATATTAACAGTGGATTGTGTTGAGGGTTGTAGATAGTGTCTGGAGCCACAATATCATTAGCTTGCTATATGAGGTCTGACCGGTATGGAGGTCACAATATTGACATAGGGGTACACTGTACCGGCTATGGTACACCAGGTACTCGTTATATTAACAGTGGATTGTGTTGAGGGTTGTAGATAGTGTCTGGAGCCACAATATCATTAGCTTGCTATATGAGGTCTGACCGGTATGGAGGTCACAATATTGACATAGGGGTACACTGTACCGGCTATGGTACACCAGGTACTCGTTATATTAACAGTGGATTGTGTTGAGGGTTGTAGATAGTGTCTGGAGCCACAATATCATTAGCTTGCTATATGAGGTCTGACCGGTATGGAGGTCACAATATTGACATAGGGGTACACTGTACCGGCTATGGTACACCAGGTACTCGTTATATTAACAGTGGATTGTGTTGAGGGTTGTAGATAGTGTCTGGAGCCACAATATCATTAGCTTGCTATATGAGGTCTGACCGGTATGGAGGTCACAATATTGACATAGGGGTACACTGTACCGGCTATGGTACACCAGGTACTCGTTATATTAACAGTGGATTGTGTTGAGGGTTGTAGATAGTGTCTGGAGCCACAATATCATTAGCTTGCTATATGAGGTCTGACCGGTATGGAGGTCACAATATTGACATAGGGGTACACTGTACCGGCTATGGTACACCAGGTACTCGTTATATTAACAGTGGATTGTGTTGAGGGTTGTAGATAGTGTCTGGAGCCACAATATCATTAGCTTGCTATATGAGGTCTGACCGGTATGGAGGTCACAATATTGACATAGGGGTACACTGTACCGGCTATGGTACACCAGGTACTCGTTATATTAACAGTGGATTGTGTTGAGGGTTGTAGATAGTGTCTGGAGCCACAATATCATTAGCTTGCTATATGAGGTCTGACCGGTATGGAGGTCACAATATTGACATAGGGGTACACTGTACCGGCTATGGTACACCAGGTACTCGTTATATTAACAGTGGATTGTGTTGAGGGTTGTAGATAGTGTCTGGAGCCACAATATCATTAGCTTGCTATATGAGGTCTGACCGGTATGGAGGTCACAATATTGACATAGGGGTACACTGTACCGGCTATGGTACACCAGGTACTCGTTATATTAACAGTGGATTGTGTTGAGGGTTGTAGATAGTGTCTGGAGCCACAATATCATTAGCTTGCTATATGAGGTCTGACCGGTATGGAGGTCACAATATTGACATAGGGGTACACTGTACCGGCTATGGTACACCAGGTACTCGTTATATTAACAGTGGATTGTGTTGAGGGTTGTAGATAGTGTCTGGAGCCACAATATCATTAGCTTGCTATATGAGGTCTGACCGGTATGGAGGTCACAATATTGACATAGGGGTACACTGTACCGGCTATGGTACACCAGGTACTCGTTATATTAACAGTGGATTGTGTTGAGGGTTGTAGATAGTGTCTGGAGCCACAATATCATTAGCTTGCTATATGAGGTCTGACCGGTATGGAGGTCACAATATTGACATAGGGGTACACTGTACCGGCTATGGTACACCAGGTACTCGTTATATTAACAGTGGATTGTGTTGAGGGTTGTAGATAGTGTCTGGAGCCACAATATCATTAGCTTGCTATATGAGGTCTGACCGGTATGGAGGTCACAATATTGACATAGGGGTACACTGTACCGGCTATGGTACACCAGGTACTCGTTATATTAACAGTGGATTGTGTTGAGGGTTGTAGATAGTGTCTGGAGCCACAATATCATTAGCTTGCTATATGAGGTCTGACCGGTATGGAGGTCACAATATTGACATAGGGGTACACTGTACCGGCTATGGTACACCAGGTACTCGTTATATTAACAGTGGATTGTGTTGAGGGTTGTAGATAGTGTCTGGAGCCACAATATCATTAGCTTGCTATATGAGGTCTGACCGGTATGGAGGTCACAATATTGACATAGGGGTACACTGTACCGGCTATGGTACACCAGGTACTCGTTATATTAACAGTGGATTGTTGAGGGTTGTAGATAGTGTCTGGAGCCACAATATCATTAGCTTGCTATATGAGGTCTGACCGGTATGGAGGTCACAATATTGACATAGGGGTACACTGTACCGGCTATGGTACACCAGGTACTCGTTATATTAACAGTGGATTGTGTTGAGGGTTGTAGATAGTGTCTGGAGCCACAATATCATTAGCTTGCTATATGAGGTCTGACCGGTATGGAGGTCACAATATTGACATAGGGGTACACTGTACCGGCTATGGTACACCAGGTACTCGTTATATTAACAGTGGATTGTGTTGAGGGTTGTAGATAGTGTCTGGAGCCACAATATCATTAGCTTGCTATATGAGGTCTGACCGGTATGGAGGTTACAATATTGACATAGGGGTACACTGTACCGGCTATGGTACACCAGGTACTCGTTATATTAACAGTGGATTGTGTTGAGGGTTGTAGATAGTGTCTGGAGCCACAATATCATTAGCTTGCTATATGAGGTCTGACCGGTATGGAGGTCACAATATTGACATAGGGGTACACTGTACCGGCTATGGTACACCAGGTACTCGTTATATTAACAGTGGATTGTGTTGAGGGTTGTAGATAGTGTCTGGAGCCACAATATCATTAGCTTGCTATATGAGGTCTGACCGGTATGGAGGTCACAATATTGACATAGGGGTACACTGTACCGGCTATGGTACACCAGGTACTCGTTATATTAACAGTGGATTGTGTTGAGGGTTGTAGATAGTGTCTGGAGCCACAATATCATTAGCTTGCTATATGAGGTCTGACCGGTATGGAGGTCACAATATTGACATAGGGGTACACTGTACCGGCTATGGTACACCAGGTACTCGTTATATTAACAGTGGATTGTGTTGAGGGTTGTAGATAGTGTCTGGAGCCACAATATCATTAGCTTGCTATATGAGGTCTGACCGGTATGGAGGTCACAATATTGACATAGGGGTACACTGTACCGGCTATGGTACACCAGGTACTCGTTATATTAACAGTGGATTGTGTTGAGGGTTGTAGATAGTGTCTGGAGCCACAATATCATTAGCTTGCTATATGAGGTCTGACCGGTATGGAGGTCACAATATTGACATAGGGGTACACTGTACCGGCTATGGTACACCAGGTACTCGTTATATTAACAGTGGATTGTGTTGAGGGTTGTAGATAGTGTCTGGAGCCACAATATCATTAGCTTGCTATATGAGGTCTGACCGGTATGGAGGTCACAATATTGACATAGGGGTACACTGTACCGGCTATGGTACACCAGGTACTCGTTATATTAACAGTGGATTGTGTTGAGGGTTGTAGATAGTGTCTGGAGCCACAATATCATTAGCTTGCTATATGAGGTCTGACCGGTATGGAGGTCACAATATTGACATAGGGGTACACTGTACCGGCTATGGTACACCAGGTACTCGTTATATTAACAGTGGATTGTGTTGAGGGTTGTAGATAGTGTCTGGAGCCACAATATCATTAGCTTGCTATATGAGGTCTGACCGGTATGGAGGTCACAATATTGACATAGGGGTACACTGTACCGGCTATGGTACACCAGGTACTCGTTATATTAACAGTGGATTGTGTTGAGGGTTGTAGATAGTGTCTGGAGCCACAATATCATTAGCTTGCTATATGAGGTCTGACCGGTATGGAGGTCACAATATTGACATAGGGGTACACTGTACCGGCTATGGTACACCAGGTACTCGTTATATTAACAGTGGATTGTGTTGAGGGTTGTAGATAGTGTCTGGAGCCACAATATCATTAGCTTGCTATATGAGGTCTGACCGGTATGGAGGTCACAATATTGACATAGGGGTACACTGTACCGGCTATGGTACACCAGGTACTCGTTATATTAACAGTGGATTGTGTTGAGGGTTGTAGATAGTGTCTGGAGCCACAATATCATTAGCTTGCTATATGAGGTCTGACCGGTATGGAGGTCACAATATTGACATAGGGGTACACTGTACCGGCTATGGTACACCAGGTACTCGTTATATTAACAGTGGATTGTGTTGAGGGTTGTAGATAGTGTCTGGAGCCACAATATCATTAGCTTGCTATATGAGGTCTGACCGGTATGGAGGTCACAATATTGACATAGGGGTACACTGTACCGGCTATGGTACACCAGGTACTCGTTATATTAACAGTGGATTGTGTTGAGGGTTGTAGATAGTGTCTGGAGCCACAATATCATTAGCTTGCTATATGAGGTCTGACCGGTATGGAGGTCACAATATTGACATAGGGGTACACTGTACCGGCTATGGTACACCAGGTACTCGTTATATTAACAGTGGATTGTGTTGAGGGTTGTAGATAGTGTCTGGAGCCACAATATCATTAGCTTGCTATATGAGGTCTGACCGGTATGGAGGTCACAATATTGACATAGGGGTACACTGTACCGGCTATGGTACACCAGGTACTCGTTATATTAACAGTGGATTGTGTTGAGGGTTGTAGATAGTGTCTGGAGCCACAATATCATTAGCTTGCTATATGAGGTCTGACCGGTATGGAGGTCACAATATTGACATAGGGGTACACTGTACCGGCTATGGTACACCAGGTACTCGTTATATTAACAGTGGATTGTGTTGAGGGTTGTAGATAGTGTCTGGAGCCACAATATCATTAGCTTGCTATATGAGGTCTGACCGGTATGGAGGTCACAATATTGACATAGGGGTACACTGTACCGGCTATGGTACACCAGGTACTCGTTATATTAACAGTGGATTGTGTTGAGGGTTGTAGATAGTGTCTGGAGCCACAATATCATTAGCTTGCTATATGAGGTCTGACCGGTATGGAGGTCACAATATTGACATAGGGGTACACTGTACCGGCTATGGTACACCAGGTACTCGTTATATTAACAGTGGATTGTGTTGAGGGTTGTAGATAGTGTCTGGAGCCACAATATCATTAGCTTGCTATATGAGGTCTGACCGGTATGGAGGTCACAATATTGACATAGGGGTACACTGTACCGGCTATGGTACACCAGGTACTCGTTATATTAACAGTGGATTGTGTTGAGGGTTGTAGATAGTGTCTGGAGCCACAATATCATTAGCTTGCTATATGAGGTCTGACCGGTATGGAGGTCACAATATTGACATAGGGGTACACTGTACCGGCTATGGTACACCAGGTACTCGTTATATTAACAGTGGATTGTGTTGAGGGTTGTAGATAGTGTCTGGAGCCACAATATCATTAGCTTGCTATATGAGGTCTGACCGGTATGGAGGTCACAATATTGACATAGGGGTACACTGTACCGGCTATGGTACACCAGGTACTCGTTATATTAACAGTGGATTGTGTTGAGGGTTGTAGATAGTGTCTGGAGCCACAATATCATTAGCTTGCTATATGAGGTCTGACCGGTATGGAGGTCACAATATTGACATAGGGGTACACTGTACCGGCTATGGTACACCAGGTACTCGTTATATTAACAGTGGATTGTGTTGAGGGTTGTAGATAGTGTCTGGAGCCACAATATCATTAGCTTGCTATATGAGGTCTGACCGGTATGGAGGTCACAATATTGACATAGGGGTACACTGTACCGGCTATGGTACACCAGGTACTCGTTATATTAACAGTGGATTGTGTTGAGGGTTGTAGATAGTGTCTGGAGCCACAATATCATTAGCTTGCTATATGAGGTCTGACCGGTATGGAGGTCACAATATTGACATAGGGGTACACTGTACCGGCTATGGTACACCAGGTACTCGTTATATTAACAGTGGATTGTGTTGAGGGTTGTAGATAGTGTCTGGAGCCACAATATCATTAGCTTGCTATATGAGGTCTGACCGGTATGGAGGTCACAATATTGACATAGGGGTACACTGTACCGGCTATGGTACACCAGGTACTCGTTATATTAACAGTGGATTGTGTTGAGGGTTGTAGATAGTGTCTGGAGCCACAATATCATTAGCTTGCTATATGAGGTCTGACCGGTATGGAGGTCACAATATTGACATAGGGGTACACTGTACCGGCTATGGTACACCAGGTACTCGTTATATTAACAGTGGATTGTGTTGAGGGTTGTAGATAGTGTCTGGAGCCACAATATCATTAGCTTGCTATATGAGGTCTGACCGGTATGGAGGTCACAATATTGACATAGGGGTACACTGTACCGGCTATGGTACACCAGGTACTCGTTATATTAACAGTGGATTGTGTTGAGGGTTGTAGATAGTGTCTGGAGCCACAATATCATTAGCTTGCTATATGAGGTCTGACCGGTATGGAGGTCACAATATTGACATAGGGGTACACTGTACCGGCTATGGTACACCAGGTACTCGTTATATTAACAGTGGATTGTGTTGAGGGTTGTAGATAGTGTCTGGAGCCACAATATCATTAGCTTGCTATATGAGGTCTGACCGGTATGGAGGTCACAATATTGACATAGGGGTACACTGTACCGGCTATGGTACACCAGGTACTCGTTATATTAACAGTGGATTGTGTTGAGGGTTGTAGATAGTGTCTGGAGCCACAATATCATTAGCTTGCTATATGAGGTCTGACCGGTATGGAGGTCACAATATTGACATAGGGGTACACTGTACCGGCTATGGTACACCAGGTACTCGTTATATTAACAGTGGATTGTGTTGAGGGTTGTAGATAGTGTCTGGAGCCACAATATCATTAGCTTGCTATATGAGGTCTGACCGGTATGGAGGTCACAATATTGACATAGGGGTACACTGTACCGGCTATGGTACACCAGGTACTCGTTATATTAACAGTGGATTGTGTTGAGGGTTGTAGATAGTGTCTGGAGCCACAATATCATTAGCTTGCTATATGAGGTCTGACCGGTATGGAGGTCACAATATTGACATAGGGGTACACTGTACCGGCTATGGTACACCAGGTACTCGTTATATTAACAGTGGATTGTGTTGAGGGTTGTAGATAGTGTCTGGAGCCACAATATCATTAGCTTGCTATATGAGGTCTGACCGGTATGGAGGTCACAATATTGACATAGGGGTACACTGTACCGGCTATGGTACACCAGGTACTCGTTATATTAACAGTGGATTGTGTTGAGGGTTGTAGATAGTGTCTGGAGCCACAATATCATTAGCTTGCTATATGAGGTCTGACCGGTATGGAGGTCACAATATTGACATAGGGGTACACTGTACCGGCTATGGTACACCAGGTACTCGTTATATTAACAGTGGATTGTTGAGGGTTGTAGATAGTGTCTGGAGCCACAATATCATTAGCTTGCTATATGAGGTCTGACCGGTATGGAGGTCACAATATTGACATAGGGGTACACTGTACCGGCTATGGTACACCAGGTACTCGTTATATTAACAGTGGATTGTGTTGAGGGTTGTAGATAGTGTCTGGAGCCACAATATCATTAGCTTGCTATATGAGGTCTGACCGGTATGGAGGTCACAATATTGACATAGGGGTACACTGTACCGGCTATGGTACACCAGGTACTCGTTATATTAACAGTGGATTGTGTTGAGGGTTGTAGATAGTGTCTGGAGCCACAATATCATTAGCTTGCTATATGAGGTCTGACCGGTATGGAGGTCACAATATTGACATAGGGGTACACTGTACCGGCTATGGTACACCAGGTACTCGTTATATTAACAGTGGATTGTGTTGAGGGTTGTAGATAGTGTCTGGAGCCACAATATCATTAGCTTGCTATATGAGGTCTGACCGGTATGGAGGTCACAATATTGACATAGGGGTACACTGTACCGGCTATGGTACACCAGGTACTCGTTATATTAACAGTGGATTGTGTTGAGGGTTGTAGATAGTGTCTGGAGCCACAATATCATTAGCTTGCTATATGAGGTCTGACCGGTATGGAGGTCACAATATTGACATAGGGGTACACTGTACCGGCTATGGTACACCAGGTACTCGTTATATTAACAGTGGATTGTGTTGAGGGTTGTAGATAGTGTCTGGAGCCACAATATCATTAGCTTGCTATATGAGGTCTGACCGGTATGGAGGTCACAATATTGACATAGGGGTACACTGTACCGGCTATGGTACACCAGGTACTCGTTATATTAACAGTGGATTGTGTTGAGGGTTGTAGATAGTGTCTGGAGCCACAATATCATTAGCTTGCTATATGAGGTCTGACCGGTATGGAGGTCACAATATTGACATAGGGGTACACTGTACCGGCTATGGTACACCAGGTACTCGTTATATTAACAGTGGATTGTGTTGAGGGTTGTAGATAGTGTCTGGAGCCACAATATCATTAGCTTGCTATATGAGGTCTGACCGGTATGGAGGTCACAATATTGACATAGGGGTACACTGTACCGGCTATGGTACACCAGGTACTCGTTATATTAACAGTGGATTGTGTTGAGGGTTGTAGATAGTGTCTGGAGCCACAATATCATTAGCTTGCTATATGAGGTCTGACCGGTATGGAGGTCACAATATTGACATAGGGGTACACTGTACCGGCTATGGTACACCAGGTACTCGTTATATTAACAGTGGATTGTGTTGAGGGTTGTAGATAGTGTCTGGAGCCACAATATCATTAGCTTGCTATATGAGGTCTGACCGGTATGGAGGTCACAATATTGACATAGGGGTACACTGTACCGGCTATGGTACACCAGGTACTCGTTATATTAACAGTGGATTGTGTTGAGGGTTGTAGATAGTGTCTGGAGCCACAATATCATTAGCTTGCTATATGAGGTCTGACCGGTATGGAGGTCACAATATTGACATAGGGGTACACTGTACCGGCTATGGTACACCAGGTACTCGTTATATTAACAGTGGATTGTGTTGAGGGTTGTAGATAGTGTCTGGAGCCACAATATCATTAGCTTGCTATATGAGGTCTGACCGGTATGGAGGTCACAATATTGACATAGGGGTACACTGTACCGGCTATGGTACACCAGGTACTCGTTATATTAACAGTGGATTGTGTTGAGGGTTGTAGATAGTGTCTGGAGCCACAATATCATTAGCTTGCTATATGAGGTCTGACCGGTATGGAGGTCACAATATTGACATAGGGGTACACTGTACCGGCTATGGTACACCAGGTACTCGTTATATTAACAGTGGATTGTGTTGAGGGTTGTAGATAGTGTCTGGAGCCACAATATCATTAGCTTGCTATATGAGGTCTGACCGGTATGGAGGTCACAATATTGACATAGGGGTACACTGTACCGGCTATGGTACACCAGGTACTCGTTATATTAACAGTGGATTGTGTTGAGGGTTGTAGATAGTGTCTGGAGCCACAATATCATTAGCTTGCTATATGAGGTCTGACCGGTATGGAGGTCACAATATTGACATAGGGGTACACTGTACCGGCTATGGTACACCAGGTACTCGTTATATTAACAGTGGATTGTGTTGAGGGTTGTAGATAGTGTCTGGAGCCACAATATCATTAGCTTGCTATATGAGGTCTGACCGGTATGGAGGTCACAATATTGACATAGGGGTACACTGTACCGGCTATGGTACACCAGGTACTCGTTATATTAACAGTGGATTGTGTTGAGGGTTGTAGATAGTGTCTGGAGCCACAATATCATTAGCTTGCTATATGAGGTCTGACCGGTATGGAGGTCACAATATTGACATAGGGGTACACTGTACCGGCTATGGTACACCAGGTACTCGTTATATTAACAGTGGATTGTGTTGAGGGTTGTAGATAGTGTCTGGAGCCACAATATCATTAGCTTGCTATATGAGGTCTGACCGGTATGGAGGTCACAATATTGACATAGGGGTACACTGTACCGGCTATGGTACACCAGGTACTCGTTATATTAACAGTGGATTGTGTTGAGGGTTGTAGATAGTGTCTGGAGCCACAATATCATTAGCTTGCTATATGAGGTCTGACCGGTATGGAGGTCACAATATTGACATAGGGGTACACTGTACCGGCTATGGTACACCAGGTACTCGTTATATTAACAGTGGATTGTGTTGAGGGTTGTAGATAGTGTCTGGAGCCACAATATCATTAGCTTGCTATATGAGGTCTGACCGGTATGGAGGTCACAATATTGACATAGGGGTACACTGTACCGGCTATGGTACACCAGGTACTCGTTATATTAACAGTGGATTGTGTTGAGGGTTGTAGATAGTGTCTGGAGCCACAATATCATTAGCTTGCTATATGAGGTCTGACCGGTATGGAGGTCACAATATTGACATAGGGGTACACTGTACCGGCTATGGTACACCAGGTACTCGTTATATTAACAGTGGATTGTGTTGAGGGTTGTAGATAGTGTCTGGAGCCACAATATCATTAGCTTGCTATATGAGGTCTGACCGGTATGGAGGTCACAATATTGACATAGGGGTACACTGTACCGGCTATGGTACACCAGGTACTCGTTATATTAACAGTGGATTGTGTTGAGGGTTGTAGATAGTGTCTGGAGCCACAATATCATTAGCTTGCTATATGAGGTCTGACCGGTATGGAGGTCACAATATTGACATAGGGGTACACTGTACCGGCTATGGTACACCAGGTACTCGTTATATTAACAGTGGATTGTGTTGAGGGTTGTAGATAGTGTCTGGAGCCACAATATCATTAGCTTGCTATATGAGGTCTGACCGGTATGGAGGTCACAATATTGACATAGGGGTACACTGTACCGGCTATGGTACACCAGGTACTCGTTATATTAACAGTGGATTGTGTTGAGGGTTGTAGATAGTGTCTGGAGCCACAATATCATTAGCTTGCTATATGAGGTCTGACCGGTATGGAGGTCACAATATTGACATAGGGGTACACTGTACCGGCTATGGTACACCAGGTACTCGTTATATTAACAGTGGATTGTGTTGAGGTTGTAGATAGTGTCTGGAGCCACAATATCATTAGCTTGCTATATGAGGTCTGACCGGTATGGAGGTCACAATATTGACATAGGGGTACACTGTACCGGCTATGGTACACCAGGTACTCGTTATATTAACAGTGGATTGTGTTGAGGGTTGTAGATAGTGTCTGGAGCCACAATATCATTAGCTTGCTATATGAGGTCTGACCGGTATGGAGGTCACAATATTGACATAGGGGTACACTGTACCGGCTATGGTACACCAGGTACTCGTTATATTAACAGTGGATTGTGTTGAGGGTTGTAGATAGTGTCTGGAGCCACAATATCATTAGCTTGCTATATGAGGTCTGACCGGTATGGAGGTCACAATATTGACATAGGGGTACACTGTACCGGCTATGGTACACCAGGTACTCGTTATATTAACAGTGGATTGTGTTGAGGGTTGTAGATAGTGTCTGGAGCCACAATATCATTAGCTTGCTATATGAGGTCTGACCGGTATGGAGGTCACAATATTGACATAGGGGTACACTGTACCGGCTATGGTACACCAGGTACTCGTTATATTAACAGTGGATTGTGTTGAGGGTTGTAGATAGTGTCTGGAGCCACAATATCATTAGCTTGCTATATGAGGTCTGACCGGTATGGAGGTCACAATATTGACATAGGGGTACACTGTACCGGCTATGGTACACCAGGTACTCGTTATATTAACAGTGGATTGTGTTGAGGGTTGTAGATAGTGTCTGGAGCCACAATATCATTAGCTTGCTATATGAGGTCTGACCGGTATGGAGGTCACAATATTGACATAGGGGTACACTGTACCGGCTATGGTACACCAGGTACTCGTTATATTAACAGTGGATTGTGTTGAGGGTTGTAGATAGTGTCTGGAGCCACAATATCATTAGCTTGCTATATGAGGTCTGACCGGTATGGAGGTCACAATATTGACATAGGGGTACACTGTACCGGCTATGGTACACCAGGTACTCGTTATATTAACAGTGGATTGTGTTGAGGGTTGTAGATAGTGTCTGGAGCCACAATATCATTAGCTTGCTATATGAGGTCTGACCGGTATGGAGGTCACAATATTGACATAGGGGTACACTGTACCGGCTATGGTACACCAGGTACTCGTTATATTAACAGTGGATTGTGTTGAGGGTTGTAGATAGTGTCTGGAGCCACAATATCATTAGCTTGCTATATGAGGTCTGACCGGTATGGAGGTCACAATATTGACATAGGGGTACACTGTACCGGCTATGGTACACCAGGTACTCGTTATATTAACAGTGGATTGTGTTGAGGGTTGTAGATAGTGTCTGGAGCCACAATATCATTAGCTTGCTATATGAGGTCTGACCGGTATGGAGGTCACAATATTGACATAGGGGTACACTGTACCGGCTATGGTACACCAGGTACTCGTTATATTAACAGTGGATTGTGTTGAGGGTTGTAGATAGTGTCTGGAGCCACAATATCATTAGCTTGCTATATGAGGTCTGACCGGTATGGAGGTCACAATATTGACATAGGGGTACACTGTACCGGCTATGGTACACCAGGTACTCGTTATATTAACAGTGGATTGTGTTGAGGGTTGTAGATAGTGTCTGGAGCCACAATATCATTAGCTTGCTATATGAGGTCTGACCGGTATGGAGGTCACAATATTGACATAGGGGTACACTGTACCGGCTATGGTACACCAGGTACTCGTTATATTAACAGTGGATTGTGTTGAGGGTTGTAGATAGTGTCTGGAGCCACAATATCATTAGCTTGCTATATGAGGTCTGACCGGTATGGAGGTCACAATATTGACATAGGGGTACACTGTACCGGCTATGGTACACCAGGTACTCGTTATATTAACAGTGGATTGTGTTGAGGGTTGTAGATAGTGTCTGGAGCCACAATATCATTAGCTTGCTATATGAGGTCTGACCGGTATGGAGGTCACAATATTGACATAGGGGTACACTGTACCGGCTATGGTACACCAGGTACTCGTTATATTAACAGTGGATTGTGTTGAGGGTTGTAGATAGTGTCTGGAGCCACAATATCATTAGCTTGCTATATGAGGTCTGACCGGTATGGAGGTCACAATATTGACATAGGGGTACACTGTACCGGCTATGGTACACCAGGTACTCGTTATATTAACAGTGGATTGTGTTGAGGGTTGTAGATAGTGTCTGGAGCCACAATATCATTAGCTTGCTATATGAGGTCTGACCGGTATGGAGGTCACAATATTGACATAGGGGTACACTGTACCGGCTATGGTACACCAGGTACTCGTTATATTAACAGTGGATTGTGTTGAGGGTTGTAGATAGTGTCTGGAGCCACAATATCATTAGCTTGCTATATGAGGTCTGACCGGTATGGAGGTCACAATATTGACATAGGGGTACACTGTACCGGCTATGGTACACCAGGTACTCGTTATATTAACAGTGGATTGTGTTGAGGGTTGTAGATAGTGTCTGGAGCCACAATATCATTAGCTTGCTATATGAGGTCTGACCGGTATGGAGGTCACAATATTGACATAGGGGTACACTGTACCGGCTATGGTACACCAGGTACTCGTTATATTAACAGTGGATTGTGTTGAGGGTTGTAGATAGTGTCTGGAGCCACAATATCATTAGCTTGCTATATGAGGTCTGACCGGTATGGAGGTCACAATATTGACATAGGGGTACACTGTACCGGCTATGGTACACCAGGTACTCGTTATATTAACAGTGGATTGTGTTGAGGGTTGTAGATAGTGTCTGGAGCCACAATATCATTAGCTTGCTATATGAGGTCTGACCGGTATGGAGGTCACAATATTGACATAGGGGTACACTGTACCGGCTATGGTACACCAGGTACTCGTTATATTAACAGTGGATTGTGTTGAGGGTTGTAGATAGTGTCTGGAGCCACAATATCATTAGCTTGCTATATGAGGTCTGACCGGTATGGAGGTCACAATATTGACATAGGGGTACACTGTACCGGCTATGGTACACCAGGTACTCGTTATATTAACAGTGGATTGTGTTGAGGGTTGTAGATAGTGTCTGGAGCCACAATATCATTAGCTTGCTATATGAGGTCTGACCGGTATGGAGGTCACAATATTGACATAGGGGTACACTGTACCGGCTATGGTACACCAGGTACTCGTTATATTAACAGTGGATTGTGTTGAGGGTTGTAGATAGTGTCTGGAGCCACAATATCATTAGCTTGCTATATGAGGTCTGACCGGTATGGAGGTCACAATATTGACATAGGGGTACACTGTACCGGCTATGGTACACCAGGTACTCGTTATATTAACAGTGGATTGTGTTGAGGGTTGTAGATAGTGTCTGGAGCCACAATATCATTAGCTTGCTATATGAGGTCTGACCGGTATGGAGGTCACAATATTGACATAGGGGTACACTGTACCGGCTATGGTACACCAGGTACTCGTTATATTAACAGTGGATTGTGTTGAGGGTTGTAGATAGTGTCTGGAGCCACAATATCATTAGCTTGCTATATGAGGTCTGACCGGTATGGAGGTCACAATATTGACATAGGGGTACACTGTACCGGCTATGGTACACCAGGTACTCGTTATATTAACAGTGGATTGTGTTGAGGGTTGTAGATAGTGTCTGGAGCCACAATATCATTAGCTTGCTATATGAGGTCTGACCGGTATGGAGGTCACAATATTGACATAGGGGTACACTGTACCGGCTATGGTACACCAGGTACTCGTTATATTAACAGTGGATTGTGTTGAGGGTTGTAGATAGTGTCTGGAGCCACAATATCATTAGCTTGCTATATGAGGTCTGACCGGTATGGAGGTCACAATATTGACATAGGGGTACACTGTACCGGCTATGGTACACCAGGTACTCGTTATATTAACAGTGGATTGTGTTGAGGGTTGTAGATAGTGTCTGGAGCCACAATATCATTAGCTTGCTATATGAGGTCTGACCGGTATGGAGGTCACAATATTGACATAGGGGTACACTGTACCGGCTATGGTACACCAGGTACTCGTTATATTAACAGTGGATTGTGTTGAGGGTTGTAGATAGTGTCTGGAGCCACAATATCATTAGCTTGCTATATGAGGTCTGACCGGTATGGAGGTCACAATATTGACATAGGGGTACACTGTACCGGCTATGGTACACCAGGTACTCGTTATATTAACAGTGGATTGTGTTGAGGGTTGTAGATAGTGTCTGGAGCCACAATATCATTAGCTTGCTATATGAGGTCTGACCGGTATGGAGGTCACAATATTGACATAGGGGTACACTGTACCGGCTATGGTACACCAGGTACTCGTTATATTAACAGTGGATTGTGTTGAGGGTTGTAGATAGTGTCTGGAGCCACAATATCATTAGCTTGCTATATGAGGTCTGACCGGTATGGAGGTCACAATATTGACATAGGGGTACACTGTACCGGCTATGGTACACCAGGTACTCGTTATATTAACAGTGGATTGTGTTGAGGGTTGTAGATAGTGTCTGGAGCCACAATATCATTAGCTTGCTATATGAGGTCTGACCGGTATGGAGGTCACAATATTGACATAGGGGTACACTGTACCGGCTATGGTACACCAGGTACTCGTTATATTAACAGTGGATTGTGTTGAGGGTTGTAGATAGTGTCTGGAGCCACAATATCATTAGCTTGCTATATGAGGTCTGACCGGTATGGAGGTCACAATATTGACATAGGGGTACACTGTACCGGCTATGGTACACCAGGTACTCGTTATATTAACAGTGGATTGTGTTGAGGGTTTGTAGATAGTGTCTGGAGCCACAATATCATTAGCTTGCTATATGAGGTCTGACCGGTATGGAGGTCACAATATTGACATAGGGGTACACTGTACCGGCTATGGTACACCAGGTACTCGTTATATTAACAGTGGATTGTGTTGAGGGTTGTAGATAGTGTCTGGAGCCACAATATCATTAGCTTGCTATATGAGGTCTGACCGGTATGGAGGTCACAATATTGACATAGGGGTACACTGTACCGGCTATGGTACACCAGGTACTCGTTATATTAACAGTGGATTGTGTTGAGGGTTGTAGATAGTGTCTGGAGCCACAATATCATTAGCTTGCTATATGAGGTCTGACCGGTATGGAGGTCACAATATTGACATAGGGGTACACTGTACCGGCTATGGTACACCAGGTACTCGTTATATTAACAGTGGATTGTGTTGAGGGTTGTAGATAGTGTCTGGAGCCACAATATCATTAGCTTGCTATATGAGGTCTGACCGGTATGGAGGTCACAATATTGACATAGGGGTACACTGTACCGGCTATGGTACACCAGGTACTCGTTATATTAACAGTGGATTGTGTTGAGGGTTGTAGATAGTGTCTGGAGCCACAATATCATTAGCTTGCTATATGAGGTCTGACCGGTATGGAGGTCACAATATTGACATAGGGGTACACTGTACCGGCTATGGTACACCAGGTACTCGTTATATTAACAGTGGATTGTGTTGAGGGTTGTAGATAGTGTCTGGAGCCACAATATCATTAGCTTGCTATATGAGGTCTGACCGGTATGGAGGTCACAATATTGACATAGGGGTACACTGTACCGGCTATGGTACACCAGGTACTCGTTATATTAACAGTGGATTGTGTTGAGGGTTGTAGATAGTGTCTGGAGCCACAATATCATTAGCTTGCTATATGAGGTCTGACCGGTATGGAGGTCACAATATTGACATAGGGGTACACTGTACCGGCTATGGTACACCAGGTACTCGTTATATTAACAGTGGATTGTGTTGAGGGTTGTAGATAGTGTCTGGAGCCACAATATCATTAGCTTGCTATATGAGGTCTGACCGGTATGGAGGTCACAATATTGACATAGGGGTACACTGTACCGGCTATGGTACACCAGGTACTCGTTATATTAACAGTGGATTGTGTTGAGGGTTGTAGATAGTGTCTGGAGCCACAATATCATTAGCTTGCTATATGAGGTCTGACCGGTATGGAGGTCACAATATTGACATAGGGGTACACTGTACCGGCTATGGTACACCAGGTACTCGTTATATTAACAGTGGATTGTGTTGAGGGTTGTAGATAGTGTCTGGAGCCACAATATCATTAGCTTGCTATATGAGGTCTGACCGGTATGGAGGTCACAATATTGACATAGGGGTACACTGTACCGGCTATGGTACACCAGGTACTCGTTATATTAACAGTGGATTGTGTTGAGGGTTGTAGATAGTGTCTGGAGCCACAATATCATTAGCTTGCTATATGAGGTCTGACCGGTATGGAGGTCACAATATTGACATAGGGGTACACTGTACCGGCTATGGTACACCAGGTACTCGTTATATTAACAGTGGATTGTGTTGAGGGTTGTAGATAGTGTCTGGAGCCACAATATCATTAGCTTGCTATATGAGGTCTGACCGGTATGGAGGTCACAATATTGACATAGGGGTACACTGTACCGGCTATGGTACACCAGGTACTCGTTATATTAACAGTGGATTGTGTTGAGGGTTGTAGATAGTGTCTGGAGCCACAATATCATTAGCTTGCTATATGAGGTCTGACCGGTATGGAGGTCACAATATTGACATAGGGGTACACTGTACCGGCTATGGTACACCAGGTACTCGTTATATTAACAGTGGATTGTGTTGAGGGTTGTAGATAGTGTCTGGAGCCACAATATCATTAGCTTGCTATATGAGGTCTGACCGGTATGGAGGTCACAATATTGACATAGGGGTACACTGTACCGGCTATGGTACACCAGGTACTCGTTATATTAACAGTGGATTGTGTTGAGGGTTGTAGATAGTGTCTGGAGCCACAATATCATTAGCTTGCTATATGAGGTCTGACCGGTATGGAGGTCACAATATTGACATAGGGGTACACTGTACCGGCTATGGTACACCAGGTACTCGTTATATTAACAGTGGATTGTGTTGAGGGTTGTAGATAGTGTCTGGAGCCACAATATCATTAGCTTGCTATATGAGGTCTGACCGGTATGGAGGTCACAATATTGACATAGGGGTACACTGTACCGGCTATGGTACACCAGGTACTCGTTATATTAACAGTGGATTGTGTTGAGGGTTGTAGATAGTGTCTGGAGCCACAATATCATTAGCTTGCTATATGAGGTCTGACCGGTATGGAGGTCACAATATTGACATAGGGGTACACTGTACCGGCTATGGTACACCAGGTACTCGTTATATTAACAGTGGATTGTGTTGAGGGTTGTAGATAGTGTCTGGAGCCACAATATCATTAGCTTGCTATATGAGGTCTGACCGGTATGGAGGTCACAATATTGACATAGGGGTACACTGTACCGGCTATGGTACACCAGGTACTCGTTATATTAACAGTGGATTGTGTTGAGGGTTGTAGATAGTGTCTGGAGCCACAATATCATTAGCTTGCTATATGAGGTCTGACCGGTATGGAGGTCACAATATTGACATAGGGGTACACTGTACCGGCTATGGTACACCAGGTACTCGTTATATTAACAGTGGATTGTGTTGAGGGTTGTAGATAGTGTCTGGAGCCACAATATCATTAGCTTGCTATATGAGGTCTGACCGGTATGGAGGTCACAATATTGACATAGGGGTACACTGTACCGGCTATGGTACACCAGGTACTCGTTATATTAACAGTGGATTGTGTTGAGGGTTGTAGATAGTGTCTGGAGCCACAATATCATTAGCTTGCTATATGAGGTCTGACCGGTATGGAGGTCACAATATTGACATAGGGGTACACTGTACCGGCTATGGTACACCAGGTACTCGTTATATTAACAGTGGATTGTGTTGAGGGTTGTAGATAGTGTCTGGAGCCACAATATCATTAGCTTGCTATATGAGGTCTGACCGGTATGGAGGTCACAATATTGACATAGGGGTACACTGTACCGGCTATGGTACACCAGGTACTCGTTATATTAACAGTGGATTGTGTTGAGGGTTGTAGATAGTGTCTGGAGCCACAATATCATTAGCTTGCTATATGAGGTCTGACCGGTATGGAGGTCACAATATTGACATAGGGGTACACTGTACCGGCTATGGTACACCAGGTACTCGTTATATTAACAGTGGATTGTGTTGAGGGTTGTAGATAGTGTCTGGAGCCACAATATCATTAGCTTGCTATATGAGGTCTGACCGGTATGGAGGTCACAATATTGACATAGGGGTACACTGTACCGGCTATGGTACACCAGGTGTGGATGGAAATATTTACGTAGTGGTTATTTCCATCCACACAGTTATCATTCATTTGTACACACACACACGTACACACACAACCGATTATTATTATTATTACACACAATTTCCCACAATTTCCCAAGCTTGGAGAAGACGTGTGAGAGGTATAACAACGATTTACAAAGACTTTCTTGTAAGGTAACCTGGTAGGATCAAAGGGCACGTAAGGGTACATGAAAGTACGAAATGTTTCTGTGATTGTGAATATAAAGGTGTGTTTGTGTAAGTGTGTGTGAGCACGTGGTTGTATGTTTGTGAATAGAAATATACATGGCAGGGTAGGTGCTTTAATAGTGAATCCTTGTCCACTTGTAAATATACATGGCAGGGTAGGTGCTTTAATAGTGAATCCTTGTCCACTTGTAAATACATGGCAGGGTAGGTGCTTTATAGTGAATCCTTGTCCACTTGTATATACATGGCAGGGGTAGGTGCTTTAATAGTGAATCCTTGTCCACTTGTAAATATACATGGCAGGGTAGGTGCTTTAATAGTGAATCCTTGTCCACTTGTAAATATACATGGCAGGGTAGGTGCTTTAATAGTGAATCCTTGTCCACTTGTACACATAATGGCAGGGTAGGTGCTTTAATAGTGAATCCTTGTCCACTTGTAAATTAAATGTGTGTGTGTGTGTGTGTTGTATAATATATATATATTGCATATACTGTATAAGTGCATACTTCAACTGTATAGCCATGAAAGCTAATAGGTAATATATCTAAATCTGTAATGCATGTTTTGTCTGATTATTGGAATCCAAATATGAAGTTTGGGTAATTTAGGTTACGGAAAGTAATTGGTAAAAATAATAGAATTATGAAACATTTCCAAAGCTACCATATATGAGTGCGGCCGAAGAGGGTTGTGAAAAAAAAACCCCGCTGACCAGCCTCTGGATACCAGCGGACGTGGATCCTTTACCTCAAGATCTCAAGCTAATCCAGGTAATCCAGAAAATTAACACATACTTGTAAATTGTACCTGCCAGCATAATTATCTGATGGTGTGGTCTCTCTCTCTCTCTCTCTCTCTCTCTCTCTCTCTCTCTCTCTCTCTCTCTCTCTCTCTCTCTCTCTCTCTCTCTCTCTCTCTCCTCCTTTGTACTCCTCTTCTAAGCAACATGTGCCAAAGTACATATATAAATTCAATAATGTCCAACTCCAATACCATGACAGTTATAGTTAAGTAACTTTTAATTAATTACCTCCTCCTCTATATATATATATATATTATATATATATATATATATATATATATATATATATATATATATATATAATATATATATATATACATATACATAATACATACATACATACATACATACATACATACATACATACATACATACATACATACATACATACATACATACATACACTACGTACATATTCTTAATAGCACGTTAGCATCCACTATTAAATATTCAGTTAAATATAGAAATTGTATCAACTAAGAAAAGAGGTAGTGGGGAATGGGAGGAGTATAAATTGTAATTAAAGGACCAAGGCAGTCAATGGTACCAATTAAATGTGATTAGAGGATCCACCTGGTCCTCTAATCACAGATTATACTCCTCCCACTCACCAATAATATATTTTTGTTCTAATGCTTCACCCATTGTATATTCTAACACACACACACACACACACACACACACACACACACACACACACACACACACATATACTGTATATATATATATATATATATATATATAATGTGTGTTTGTGTGTGTGTGTGTTATAAACATTATAATAATTATTAGTTGTGACTGACTGACTTATTAGTTAATATTGCTATCATATTGCTAGAGAGACGAATATGTAGAGGAAATAATGATAGAGGTGTTTTAAGTGGATGAAAGGTATCAATAAGAGAGATATGTATATGGTATTATAGCTTAGTAACCTGCCTTTTGTCTCCTTCATACACAGAAAAGAAGACAAAATAACTAAATGGGAGCCCGCATAAAGCCGATTGGCCCACACAAGGCAGATCCCTCTTCTCCCAACCCATCTTGTCCATATGTCTATCTAATTGTATTTTGAAGCTCTCTATCGTTCTTGATCGCGCTATGGCGCTAGGTAGCCTGTTTCACAGGTATATACAGCTCTTACCAAACCACTATTTGCCTATATTTCTTGAAACGAAAAGTATCCCATTTGAAACTATTTGTTTGAGTTTTCTCGCTATCACTGAGCTTCAGTACATCTTTCATATCCCCTGCATTTAGCCTATTTCACTTACCCACTTGAACACCTCTATCATATCTATCATATCATATGTAACTCTGCGTCTTTCTAACGAATGTAAGCCTAGCTTCTTCAACCTGTCTTCATATGGAAGATTTCTAATATTACAGATTATTTTTTGTCATTCTTAGTTGTACTCTCTTCAAGGAATCTATGTTCATTCTGTAATAGGGACTCCAATTTTGAACAGCATAATTCATGTGTAGTCTCACTAACGCTAGATAACATTTCAAGAATACGTCTGCTGTTCTGTTACTCACACTTCTAGATATACATCCAAGAACTCTATTTGCCTTATTTCGAACACTGATGCATTGATTTCTTGGTTTCAAATCACAGTTGACGATGATTCTCAATATTTTTCATTATTTGAGTTAGTTATATCCACGTTATCGAAATTGTATCCTGCATTTCTATCGATTTACTCAATTTTACTACATTGCATTTACCTACATTGAACTTCATCTGCCAGTTTACTGCCCATTCGTGTAATATGTCTAAATCTATTTGGAGTGTTTCCATTTTAGTGTCATCTGTAAATTTACTGATTTTGCTAGCTATTCCTACATCAAGGTTGTTTATATATATATATATATATATATATATATATATATATATATATATATATATATATCTATCTATCTATCTATCTATCTCTATCTATCTATCTATAAGAACATAAGAACATAAGAACATAAGAACATAAGAAAATGGGAGTCTGCAGAAAGCCGATTGGCCTAAGCAAGGCAGATCCCTGTCCCACACAACCCCAAATCAATTACAAAGCCCAATTATAGGCTCAACACTCTAATACCCTGAGGATCATCCTACCAAAACGGTTAGAGATTAACGCAGGATTATGGGGGTCTGCAGAGCGCTGATTGGCCCAACCCGGCTGATCCCCCTTCACACCCAACCCTTCTCGTCCATATGCTTATCCAATTTTATCTTAAAGCTCCCTACAGTTTTAGATCCCACTATAGCACTTGGTAGTCCATTCCACCCATCTACAACTCTGTTACCAAACCAATATTTGCCTATATCTTTTCTGAAATGAAATTTATCTAATTGGAAACCATTGGTACGAGTTCTTTCGCTATCACTGAGCTTTAGTACATTTGTCATGTCCCCTTTGTTAATCCCACTAACCCACTTGAACACCTCTATCATATCCCCTCTAACTCTGCGTCTCTCTAACGAATGTAAACCTAATTTCTTCAACCTTTCTTCATACGGAAGATTTCTAATATTATGGATCATTTTTGTCATTCTACGCTGTACTCTCTCCAATGAATCTATGTCCATTCTGTAATAAGGACACCAAAATTGGACAGCATAATCCATATGGGGTCTCACTAATGACAAGTAAAGTTTTAAGATAACATCAGCAGTTCTGTTACTCACACTCCTAGAGATGAACCCGAGAATCCTGTTTGCCTTATTACGAACGCTTATACACTGTTTTCTAGGCTTCAAATCATTGCTAACAAACACACCTAGATCTTTCTCGCAGTCTGAATTTTCTAATTCTAAATTAGCTAGTTTATATTTAACATTTGTTTGCATCTTCCCTATCTTTAATACCTTGCATTTGTCAATGTTAAACTTCATCTGCCAATTTACTGACCATTCATGTAAGGTATCTAGATCCCTTTGGAGGCACTCTATATCGCTATCTGAATCAATTGATCTCCCCATTTTAGTATCGTCTGCGAATTTACTTATCCTACTAGTTATACCTAAATCTAGGTCATTTATGTATATAAGAAACAACAGGGGACCTAATACCGATCCCTGGGGGACACCACTTTTGACTGCTCCCCACTCTGACTTGGTACCATTTATGCTGACTCTCTGTTTCCTACCAATTAGCCATGACCTAATCCATCCCAACAACGCCCCACCTATTCCATGTGCCTCAACCTTTCTCATCAATCTCTCATGAGGGACTCTGTCGAAAGCTTTACTGAAATCTAAATATATTATATCGTATGCCTTGTCATTATCTACTGCTTCATATACCTCTGAGAAAAAACTAAGCAAATTAGTAAGGCAAGAACGTCCCTGTGTGAATCCATGCTGAGAAGGATTGATTAAGTTAAATGTTTCTAAGTGGTTTCTCATTTTCCTAGCAATAATTGACTCTAGTAGCTTTCCTATGATTGAAGTGAGACTAATGGGACGGTAATTGGATGCTATTGATTTATCACCTTTTTTGAAAATCGGAACTACATTTGCAAGCTTCCAAGCTTCTGGAACTATACCTGTTTCTAATGAATTGTTAAAAAGAAATGTTAATGGGTAACTTAACTCATCTCTGCATTCTTTTAATACTCTGGCATATACCTCATCGGGACCAGGCGATTTCTGAGGTTTCAGTCTGCCAATTTCCTTAAGCACATCATTTCTACTTATAGTAACCGTACTTAACCTATTTTCTATACTATCTCTATACACCTTACGGACTTCTGGAATCTGTGCCAAATTTTCATTAGTGAAAACGGATAGAAACTGACTATTTAATGTACTGCACATTTCTAAATAACTTTCTGTCATTTCTCCTATCGAAGTTTTAAGGGGGCCTATTTTATCTCTAACTTTAGATTTATATAGCTGGTAAAAAGCCTTAGGGTTATTTTTTGAGTCATTGGCTATCCTGATTTCATAATTTCTTTTGTCTGTCCTTATACATTTTTTAACCTCTCTTGATAGATTCTGATAGTAAGCAAGTAGGTGAATTTCGCCTTTCTTTATTTTTCGATATATTCCTCTCTTTTTTCCTAGAAGGTCTAATAGTCTATTATTCATCCATTTGGGTTGGTTCTGTGTTGATCTAAATTTTCTTTTGGGGATATATTTATTTTGCGCATTGTGGAGTGAAGAAATAAAATTATTATATGTAGCTGTCAAATTATCCTGAGTTAAGACAGGTATCTGAGAGAGAGTATGTTCATTAGCGCACCTGGGTCCACTTAATAGTTTAACCATAGGATCGACTCTTAAGGCTCGTCTTAATCCACCATAATTGGCTTTTCTGAAATCTGGGATAAGTGTCGTATTCTCTTTAGCCTTTCCTGTCCATTGTATGTTAAAATAAATTGATTTATGATCACTATTTCCTAGTTGGTCTCCTATCTCTACATTATTTATCATTTGTTCATTATTACTGAGAACTAAATCGAGGATATTATTACCTCTAGTAGGCGAGTCTATGAATTGAAATAAAAAACTATCCTGTACCGCCTCAATAAACTCTTTTGAATCTGAGTCGCCGATTTGATGCTGCCAATCAATATTCGGAAAATTTAAATCCCGTATAATACACACATTGCTAAACCTTGATGCTATTTTCACTTCCTGCCATAAAGCTGTACCTTCGTTTCTACTCATATTTGGTGGTCTATAAATAACTCCAATAATTATGGTCTCACTACCTTCGCTAACCTCAACCCAAACACTTTCGTTATCAGTATTTAGTCTAATACCTGATTTAATACAGCTTTTTAAAGAACTCCTGACAAACACTGCTATTCCGCCGCCCCTCCTACTTGTTCGGTCGCGTTTAAACAAACTATATCCTGGTATATGGAATTCTGCTAAAAATGTCTTGATTCTGTATTAATCCATGTTTCGGTCAGTGCTATAATGTCTATATTTTCGTTGCTAACAAGTGCTCTAAGTTCATCCATTTTGTTACATAAACTCCTACAGTTTGTATAATATAATCGCAATGAATTTATTTTACTGGTATCGGATTTACCTTTATTTCTAACTGAATTCCCATCTTCTGTTACACCTTTAATATTTCTACTAGCAGTACAATTAAAATCCTGTGACTGATATTTTCTATTCCTATCTGATGTACCAGTACGGCAATTTACCCTATCTAGACAATTATTCTTACTCATATTCTCAGGCTTTATTTTCAGCGAAACCCCGCGACAATCCTATCTATTGACCTAGCTAAATTTGCCACCCCTAGCCGAGAAAGATGAACCCCGTCCTGTGCGTACAACTGATTTTTACCATAGAAACGGGTCCAGTTATCAAGGAATGGTATTGCATTTGCATTACAGTATTTTTCCAGCCGACAATTGATACCAATTGCCCTAGATGACCATTCCTTGCTGACCCCTCTCCGTGGCAAGATACTGTGTACTACAGGTATGCCTCCCTTCCTCCTAACTTTATCTAACACCTCCCTGTACTGCCGAAGCAGTACTTCCGTCCTACCTTTACCAACATCATTGCTCCCTGTACTGAGACAGATAATGGGGCTATCTCCAATATCTTTCATGATGTAATCAATGTCCTCTAACACCTTCCCAACCCCGGCACCAGGCAGACAGACAAGCTTCCTAATATCAGTACAGGTGGACCTAGCTAAGTGTCTGACCATGGAGTCCCCAACAATTGAGAAGGACTTGCCTCTCCTTGTCGATGACTTGGTAGCAGCTGCGGCAGCGGCAGGAACTCCTGGGGCAGCAGTTGAAGGTACTCCTGGGGGGGCAGCAGTCACACCTGTTGGAGGCAACTCACTTACCTTTCTCCTGGTTTCCTCGCCGAAGGAAGCACTCGCAGCCTCACCATCACATTCGTCATCCAAGGTGATGAACTTGTTGCTGAGGGCAACTGGCCGCCGTAGAAATTTGCAGGTTGTTGCACTTGTTGGAACAACTGTCCAGGGAGCATCACGATCCCTAACAGCAGTTGCACTATCCTCACTTTTCTTCTCAGCCAAAGTCAGCTTTAAGGCCAAATTCTCGTCTTTGAGAGACTGCACCTCTCTCTCCACATTCTCCATCCTTTCTTGCAAAGCAAGACAAAGCTGGAGAATATGAGAGGAGGTAGCAATCTCGTCAACACCAGCCATTTTATGAAAGCGTTAATACTATCACCACACTATGGGCAAAGATATTCACTGGGAGTCACTAGGGACAGGTCCTCACTCAGCAAAGGTCAGGCAGGTACTGGAGCGAAGGTGGTGCTGGATGGGAGGAGGGGCATTGACTGACGACACTATCTATCTATCTACACTATCTATCTATCTATCTATCTATCTATCTATCTATCTATCTATCTATCTATCTATCTATCTATCTATCTATCTATCTATCTATCTATATATATATATATATATACAGTATATATATATATATATGAGAGAGAGAGAGAGAGAGAGAGAGAGAGGTACAATTTACAAGTAGGTGTTAATTTTCTGGATTACCTGGATTAGCTTGAGGTTGGTCAGCGGGTTTTTATGTTGGCAACCTTCTTCGGCCGCACTCACATGGTAGCAATATAAATGTTTTATAATGCTATAGATTTACCAATTACAATCCCTATCCTAAATTAACCAAACATCACATTTGGATGCCAATAATCACCAGACAATATATGCATCATCAATTGAGAAATGTTTCCTATTATCTTCTATGTTGATTCACTATATAAACACACACAAACTCATGCAAATTCACATTTTCACGCACAAAATAATTCAGGAACACATCTTCGTATTCCTACCCACAATGTCATTAACTCGCATTGCGTGTATTCACCTTGACGAACAAGTTCGCTGATTTATATTCATATATCTACACACACACACACACACACACTTTTAGATTACCACTCGACAACGCACATATATTCGAACATACATTCACAATTACACACTCGCCTTCACATTTCCAATCAGAATACACACACACACACACACATTGATATTCCCTCCCACAATCGCACCCACACTCTAATGTTCTTTCAGAACCACACGCACAAATATATATTCGCATTCCTAAGCACAAACACAAACACACATTCACAAAGACAAGTCATGTGAATGACTCTCTCATTCTCTCTCTATCACACACACACACATACACATACACACACACAAACATATTGTACATTCATTATTAGTTTTGTACATCCATTATACATAAGAACATAAGAACATAAGAAAATGGGAGTCTGCAGAAAGCCGATTGGCCTAAGCAAGGCAGATCCACACATATTTCCACTCACAAACGTACAGGCTTTATGCTCGTACATGCACATTCCTACTCGTGCATGCAAACTTGCACTGCGCCCCCCCCCCAACTGGCCTACGCAAGGCAGATCCAGCTCACACCCAATTAATTCATTGAGCTATTCAGTTTATTCTTGAAAGCCTACTGCTACTGAGCTGATCACTTAACAGTGTACTTTGCAATTTCTTTCACAAATATATAATTGTGTTCCTTCCAAATTATGACCCAAACGTACATGCCATTACACACGCACATACATACTCATGTAGACATGCATTTGCACATCCATATAACATTCGTAAACAAACATTTATTTACGCACATATACTGTATTTGCATTACTTTATATTACACTCACAAACATATTACTTTATATTACACTCACAAACATATTACTTTATTACTCTCACAAACATATTACTTTATATTACTCTCACAAACATATTACTTTATATTACACTCACAAACATATTACTTTATATTACACTCACAAACATATTACTTTATATTACTCTCACAAACATATTACTTTATATTACACTCACAAACATATTACTTTATATTACACTCACAAACATATTACTTTATATTACACTCACAAACATATTACTTTATATTACACTCACAAACATATTACTTTATTACACTCACAAACATATTACTTTATATTACACTCACAAACATATTACTTATATTACACTCACAAACATTACTTTATATTACTCTCACAAACATATTACTTTATATTACACTCACAAACATATTACTTTATATTACTCTCACAAACATATTACTTTACACAAACACATGTAACTATCCACACATTGACGCACTTGTGCTTGTGAACGTCGTCAAGCTGTCTTATAGCACGTTATGCAAGTATGAATGACTTTACTTCTGTTTGATCATTATACCATAATGGTAACAGATATGTAGACAATAGACATGTGGAATAGGATACCTAGCGCCATTGTGGGATCAAGAACGATAGAGAGTTTCAAAATAAAATTAGATAAACGTATGAACGAGATGGGTTGGGTGTGAGAGGGATCTGCCTTGTTTTGGCCAATCGACTGTCTGCAGACTCCCATATGTTCTTATAAGATGGATATGTAAGACGAAGAATATACACACATATATAACGGCTATATATAAGCCTAGTTAGATGTATAAATAGGTATGTGTGAGTGTGTGTGGCGTAGGGAGTTGAGTGTGGAATAGGTCTGTCTATACAACATGTAGGATTATAATTTAATAAAGTCCAACGTTTTTAATGATAATATAAATAATAATCCAAAGAATTTCGATTCAACAGTGTAATTGGCTGAATTATATGGCGATAATTACGAAAACACTTGTGGTGGTGTCCCGTAGCCTACCCAGTGTGGCTGGGCTGCGAGACACCACTGGTAGTGTCACGCAGCCCAGCCAGTGAGGCTGGGCTGCGAGACACCACTGGTAGTGTCACGCAGCCCAGCCAGTGTGGCTGGGCTGCGAGACACCACTGGTAGTGTCACGCAGCCCAGCCAGTGAGGCTGGGCTGCGAGACACCACTGGTAGTGTCACGCAGCCCAGCCAGTGTGGCTGGGCTGCGAGACACCACTGGTAGTGTCACGCAGCCCAGCCAGTGAGGCTGGGCTACGTGACACCACCAGTGGTGTCACGTAGCCACTTCGATGATTAACATGAAGGGTGAGAGAGAGACCCACGGAACTTGTCCTGCGAGGCTCTCTCTCTCTCTCTCTCCATCTCACTGACCAATGACGAGCGAGTATTCATGCGTCGGCCATTTTTTGCGACCCTGGCTCTGATTGGAGAATTCTCGACAAGTGTATGTTTTCAGCTTGGCTAACTCTCAATATTTTATCGTGTCTTACATCTTATTGCTTTCATTCATTCTGCATTCATCCATTTATATCTAAAAAATAGGAAAATAGATGGGTATTTATAGGTGGCTCGGGGGTTCACGCGTCGCCAGGTATGCACATGTGGGCGGGGCTAGTCGGCAGTCTGCGTCCGTGGTTGGCTGGCCGCTGCTAGCCGCGCACTACGCCTGTTGATTGGCTGTTGGGGTCCGGGGGCACCAGGAGGTGGGCGTTGGCTAGGTATAGCAATGGCGGGGTCATTTCCATCGCGTTGTGTGTTGGTGTAGGATTTCCTCGCTGTGGGGAGAATTTGGAGGCATAATGTCTGGTTGTTAAGTGGGGGTGTTTAGTGCTTGTATGTATATAGCTTCAAGGATGGGAAGGCGTCTGGAGTCAGGTTCTTTATCTAATATGGAGGTGTTGCTATCAAGGTCTTTACGGGTTAGTTGAGGGTGGTCAGGGCTGTTATAATGATTTATGATAGCGCCAGATTGAAGACGAGTCTGGGTCATTCCGATATACTATATTACCTGGCTATACTAACTTCCAAATATATATATATATATATATATATATATATATATATATATATATATATATATATATATACTGTATATATATTATTATATTCTGGCAACTATTAGACGATTATATTCAGCATAGGAAGGACCTCTAGCAATAATACGGCTTCAAACTATCTCAACCAACCCTTTTAGCTACCACAGAACCTTCCCAAGCTGCATAATATCGTCTAATTATAGGCCTAGCTAGAATAAAATATAACACACGTCGCTGATACTCAATGGGTTAATTTTCCTCTTATTGTAAGATTTATCCAAAGTAAATCTCCATGCAATTATGACCGATATTATGCAGATACAAACTAAAAACCTTTAAGGGGGTCACCGTTTTTTTTTTTGTATCTCTCTCTCTCTCTTTTTCTGGGTTGTTTTTATTCGGCCCCATTCAGCCAACTGTTTTAAGACGTTTATCCCCATCCATGTGTCTATTTCTTCCTGGCGAGCGATAGCGAGCCAGCATTGTATGGAGAAATCCGGCTTCGCCGGAGAAATTTTTTCAATCGAAAAATGTACAAATTTAGCTTGCTATCAAAACAAATATATATATAGTATTGACACCTGGATGGGGGTAAACGTCTTAAAACAGTAGGTTGAATGGTGCCGAATGGATACAAGCCAAAGAGAGAGGGAGAGAGAGAAAGACAAACGAGGTGTGCCCCTTTAATGGAGCTGCCAATCTATATAATGTTTGCTTCGGCCTTGTTGTTCTGTGTGTGTGCTTCGGCCTTGTTGTTCTGTGTGTGTGCTTCGGCCTTGTTGTTCTGTATGTGTGGTTCGGCCTTGTTGTTCTGTATGTGTGCTTCGGCCTTGTTGTTCTGTATGTTTGCTTCGGCCTTGTTGTTCTGTATGTGTGGCTCAGGCAGTGATATCTATATAATGTTTGCTTCGGCCTTGTTGTTCTGTATGTGTGGCTCAGGAAGTGATATCTATATAATGTTTGCTTCGGCCTTGTTGTTCTGTATGTTTGCTTCGGCCTTGTTGTTCTGTATGTGTGGCTCAGGAAGTGATATCTATATAATGTTTGCTTCGGCCTTGTTGTTCTGTATGTTTGCTTCGGCCTTGTTGTTCTGTATGTGTGGCTCAGGCAGTGATATCTATATAATGTTTGCTTCGGCCTTGTTGTTCTGTATGTGTGGCTCAGGAAGTGATATCTATATAATGTTTGCTTCGGCCTTGTTGTTCTGTATGTTTGCTTCGGCCTTGTTGTTCTGTATGTGTGCTTCGGCCTTGTTGTTCTGTATGTGTGCTTCGGCCTTGTTGTTCTGTATGTTTGCTTCGGCCTTGTTGTTCTGTATGTGTGCTTCGGCCTTGTTGTTCTGTATGTGTGCTTCGGCCTTGTTGTTCTGTATGTTTGCTTCGGCCTTGTTGTTCTGTATGTGTGCTTCGGCCTTGTTGTTCTGTATGTTTGCTTCGGCCTTGTTGTTCTGTATGTTTGCTTCGGCCTTGTTGTTCTGTATGTTTGCTTCGGCCTTGTTGTTCTGTATGTGTGGCTCAGGCAGTGATGTATTGTGTTCTTACTAGACTAATAACACGGTTAAGGGGATAGCATTGTTTTATTTTATTGTTATTCACTTATATATTGTTGTTGTTTCCTCGCTAGACCTCCATCAAGCTAAACAAAATCACCACCTAGATTCCCCTTCAAGATAAATTTGTACATTTTTCGGTAGAAAAATGTCCCGGCAGAAGGCCGGTTCCTCTTATAATTATAGGCTCGCTATCGCTCGCCAGGAAAAAATCGACACCTAAATGACACGAAAGGTCTTAACATTGACAACGAAATGGGGCGAAAGGTGTTAAAATCGTCAAACTATGGGCGTTCGTCTGAAACACTCAAAACTAACACTAATGGGGCTAAGCACGAGGGAGAAAGTGGTCCAGAAAAGCTGCCCATCTCCCCTTAAGGCAGGACATGACTTTTGGTGTAGACTGTACAGTGGTTGGTAGAAGTTGTAGTTGTGATCAAGAGGTACTGTCCGTACTGTACAAGGAAGGGACTGGAGTTCTAGAAAAGGGGCTCCAGTCCCGACGTTACTCTTGACTTGTGTGCTGGCTTAAGTGTTGGTTTTTAGTTTGTTCCCTAGACCTCCATCAAGCTAGAAATGGCACCCCCTTTCAAGATTAATTTGTAAATTTTTCGGTATAAATATGTCCTGACCGAAGGCTAATTCCTCTTAAATTACAGGCTCGCTATCGCTTGCCAGGAAAATTCGACACGTAATTGGCACGAACGATCTTAACATTTATAGAAATGAGGCGAAAGTCTTAATATAGCCAAACAAATTGGGCGAACGTCTTAAAATCTCAAACGCAATGGGCTAAGCATGAGGGAGAAAGGGGTCAAGAACAAAATCCCTGAAGTGGAAATCTGCCCTAAATAATCCAATAGGGTTGATAGCCTCTGAAGTCCTATTTTAAGGGGGTTGACCTGTTTTTGTTTTTCCTTGTCTCTCTTTCTCTGTCTTTTATTCATTCGCCCCCATTCAGGCTACTGTTTTATGACGTTTATCCCCATCCAGGTGTCGATGTCTTCCTGGCGAGCGATAGCGAGTCAGTATTACATGGAGACATCTGGCTTCGCCGGAGACATTCTTTTATCGAAAAATTAAAAAATTTAGCCAACTGAGGAGTTGAATACTTACGATAATACAGTATATATTGCACCTCGGAATTTTAAGTTCCCATTACAACCTATCTGTACGATCGCTATTCAGAGCTTTGACCTACTTTGACTCCGATCTAAAAGGCACAACAACTATTTATCAGTGATAACAGAAACTACCTTTAACCCTTTGAGTACCAGCGATGTGTGTTAAATTTGACTCTAGCTATATTTATTCGATATTATGCAGCTTAGGAAGGATCTGTGGTAGTTATAAGGGGTTGTTTAGATAGTCTGAAGCCTTATTATTGTTGGAGGTCCTTCCTAATTTTACGTTACGAGCGGGGTTCGAACCCATAACATAAAGAAACATTCCACTAAAAACCACAACACGAGGACTTATTATTTAGCCTCACAAAATGCGGAAAATATGACTATCAGTTTCAGTCAAGAATAAGTGGTGTGTTAAACTTCCACAAAAACTAGCAACTCTCTTTGTAGTCACTAAAACCTTGATAGGTGAAAAGATGTGGCAAGTTTTGGTAAGATGATCCTCAGGGTATTAGAGTGTTGAGCCTATAATTGGGCTTTGTAATTGAACTGGGGTTGTGTGGGACAGGGATCTGCCTTGCTTAGGCCAATCGGCTTTCTGCAGACTCCCATTTTCTTATGTTCTTATGTTCTTAAGTTCATAAAATATCAGTTGATATCAAATGGCTGTTTTAGCCTAAAAACCCCGCTGGTATTCCTTTCTTATCACTCGTTCAGAATTCATTATCTTTAGTTACTTTGACTTAGATTTATCCCAACAATCAAAAGAATAATATATTAGCATATAAAGGTAAAATGTAAAGAGTATGTAAAATATAATTATAATTTATTTAAATGATTAATTATACACAAAAGTTACTTCTAGTGAAAATATCAAATTTGAGAAACATTGATGTGAAATAATAAAGAAACTCTTAAGAAAAATAATACATAGTTATATAAATACCCTCCAAGAGAGTAAGTGAAAGCAATCAATAAACATAGAAAAATCCTAGGCGATATTTATTCAACTCATGGTGATTCTTTTACAACGAACTCAGGGCAGGTCAGCTTAAGACGGTGGTAGAGAATACACTACCTGCTGTCAAGTCAGTCAAATTGAGTAGTGACAGGGGGTTAGGGGGAAGTGGGGATAGGACAATAATTAGTTGGATGAAGTGAATTTTAGCAGGAGAAAAAGGTTTCCAGGCTTAACTGGAGCTGCCTGAGGGTTTTCCTGGTTTAGCTGCTAAAGAGCATTAAAGAGCATACCTGCTGTTACGGTACTAGCGGTTTATATACCCTTAGCGCACCTGGCTCTGATACCAACTTCTCTAACTGTATTAATCTCAACTCATTATATACTTGCTGAATTAAAGTATTACTTTTACCAAGAACTCTATGATATATCTTTTAAACATTACTTATGATTAGAAAAGCCAAATACATTATTACCTAGTTATAATCAATATCATTCGTACGTCAGGCAACGAAGAAGAGCAAGGGGGTTGGAAGAAAGGGGGGGAGAATGAATAGGGCTAAGAGTGTAGGACGATAGGGGGTAGAATGGAATGTGAACGAAAGGGGGGTAGTCTGCACCAAGCCTCCCTCACCTCACCTCACTCGTTCCTGTACACTCTTGAACAAAAATATCTTCCTATATGAAACTAAGCTGTCTACAGGTCGAATTAATTATACCGGGCTCATAACATTGCATACGATGTTCAATCATAAATAATTAAAGATCGTACCCACCATAACAAGCACAATACCTCAATTACAACCAGTGACACTTGAATGAAATAGAAATCCCTAACAGTATATATATATATATATATATATATATATATATATATATATATATATATATATTCATTCTTTGTGTATATGGGCAGGATATTTTAATTTAGGGTTATGGCAAGTTAGTTGTTACAGACTTCTTGTTCTATCTTTTCTCTTTTTCTGAGAGCATTCTTGCCTTCCATAGGAAGTTGTCTGATGATCTCTCATCAGATCATAAGACGACTTCCTATGGAAGGCAAGAATGCTCGGATGTGTTCGGAACCATATCAAATGTGGTCGTTGACTATTCAACGACCTCTCTGAAGCGGTCTTCCATATGTCGATGACCTGTTGTTGAGTTCTAGCTGTCCTTCGGGACAGCGAAGGCTGTCTTTCAGCAAAACCAGCCCACTGGTGGCACTGTCGTATACAGACCTAATGCAGCCCCCGGGTTAAGAAAGAAAATATCGTATCGAGGCAGACGACACTTTATGTGATGTAAACAATTATCATTAATAATGAAATCAGTATATACATATAAAGAACTAGGGAGAAGAGTTATTATTAAGATGGCCAGGAGGGTGGAAAGGACTGTCTTTCAAGTGTTCGGTTCGTGTGATGATAACCCCGCAGAGTGGAAGATCACACACCCGTCGTTGAGAAGGGTGCGTAGATGGAAAAATAATGACGTTGGGTTACGTTAACCCTCTCCGACTTGACTTATCAATTTTGAGCCTATTAGAGATACTTTAAAACCTTTGTTACCATCAGGGGTATTTAGAAACCTTTAGTTTAGTTACTTCAACCTCTGCAGTTGTCTTTGAGTTAGCTGTGTTGAGCCTATTGGGGATACTTTCCTTTGTTACCATCAGGGTATTTAGAAACCTTTAGTTTAGTTACTTCAACCTCTGCAGTTGTCTTTGAGTTAGCTGTGTTGAGCCTATTGGGGATACTTTAAAACCTTTGTTACCATCAGGGGTATTTAGAAACCTTTAGTTTAGTTACTTCAACCTCTGCAGTTGTCTTTGAGTTAGCTGTGTTGAGCCTATTGGGGATACTTTAAAACCTTTGTTACCATCAGGGGTATTTAGAAACCTTTAGTTTAGTTACTTCAACCTCTGCAGTTGTCTTTGAGTTAGCTGTGTTGAGCCTATTGGGGATACTTTAAAACCTTTGTTACCATCAGGGGTATTTAGAAACCTTTAGTTTAGTTACTTCAACCTCTGCAGTTGTCTTTGAGTTAGCTGTGTTGAGCCTATTGGGGATACTTTAAAGCCTTTGTTACCATCAGGGGTATTTAGAAACCTTTAGTTTAGTTACTTCAACCTCTGCAGTTGTCTTTGAGTTAGCTGTGTTGAGCCTATTGGGGATACTTTAAAGCCTTTGTTACCATCAGGGGTATTTAGAAACCTTTAGTTTAGTTACTTCAACCTCTGCAGTTGTCTTTGAGTTAGCTGTGTTGAGCCTATTGGGGATACTTTAAAACCTTTGTTACCATCAGGGGTATTTAGAAACCTTTAGTTTAGTTACTTCAACCTCTGCAGTTGTCTTTGAGTTAGCTGTGTTGAGCCTATTGGGGATACTTTAAAACCTTTGTTACCATCAGGGGTATTTAGAAACCTTTAGTTTAGTTACTTCAACCTCTGCAGTTGTCTTTGAGTTAGCTGTGTTGAGCCTATTGGGGATACTTTAAAGCCTTTGTTACCATCAGGGGTATTTAGAAACCTTTAGTTTAGTTACTTCAACCTCTGCAGTTGTCTTTGAGTTAGCTGTGTTGGGCCTATTGGGGATACTTTAAAGCCTTTGTTACCATCAGGGGTATTTAGAAACCTTTAGTTTAGTTACTTCAACCTCTGCAGTTGTCTTTGAGTTAGCTGTGTTGAGCCTATTGGGGATACTTTAAAAACCTTTGTTACCATCAGGGGTATTTAGAAACCTTTAGTTTAGTTACTTCAACCTCTGCAGTTGTCTTTGAGTTAGCTGTGTTGAGCCTATTGGGGATACTTTAAAGCCTTTGTTACCATCAGGGGTATTTAGAAACCTTTAGTTTAGTTACTTCAACCTCTGCAGTTGTCTTTGAGTTAGCTGTGTTCTGCCTATTGGGGATACTTTAAAGCCTTTGTTACCATCAGGGGTATTTAGAAACCTTTAGTTTAGTTACTTCAACCTCTGCAGTTGTCTTTGAGTTAGCTGTGTTGAGCCTATTGGGGATACTTTAAAACCTTTGTTACCATCAGGGGTATTTAGAAACCTTTAGTTTAGTTACTTCAACCTCTGCAGTTGTCTTTGAGTTAGCTGTGTTGAGCCTATTGGGGATACTTTAAAGCCTTTGTTACCATCAGGGGTATTTAGAAACCTTTAGTTTAGTTACTTCAACCTCTGCAGTTGTCTTTGAGTTAGCTGTGTTGGGCCTATTGGGGATACTTTAAAGCCTTTGTTACCATCAGGGGTATTTAGAAACCTTTAGTTTAGTTACTTCAACCTCTGCAGTTGTCTTTGAGTTAGCTGTGTTGGGCCTATTGGGGATACTTTAAAGCCTTTGTTACCATCAGGGGTATTTAGAAACCTTTAGTTTAGTTACTTCAACCTCTGCAGTTGTCTTTGAGTTAGCTGTGTTGAGCTTATTGGGGATACTTTAAAGCCTTTGTTACCATCAGGGGTATTTAGAAACCTTTAGTTTAGTTACTTCAACCTCTGCAGTTGTCTTTGAGTTAGCTGTGTTGAGCCTATTGGGGATACTTTAAAGCCTTTGTTACCATCAGGGGTATTTAGAAACCTTTAGTGTAGTTACTTCAACCTCTGCAGTTGTCTTTGAGTTAGCTGTGGGCAGAAAACTAATTTTGGAGAGGTAATTATAAGAGTGAGAGAACTAGTTCTTATTGCTAATCTGGCAACCCCTGCGTCATATGAGTCTGAAGGGGTTAAGTGAACTTTATAGCGGAAAAACTATGTTGACAGAACAGTCAGAACCAAAGGTTTAGTGCTAGCAATATAGAAACAAATCTTTATAGTACTTAAGGGGGGTCACCTGCCTTTTTTATATTTCTCTCCCTCTCTCTTTGTATCTATTCGGCCCCATTCAGTCTACTGTTTTATGACGTTTACCCCCATCCAGGTGTTAATATTTTCCTGGCGAGCGGTAGCAAGCCAGCATATATACTGTATATATTTTTGTTTTGACAGCAAGCTAAATTTGTAAATTTTTTGATAGAGAAATGTCTCCGGCGAAACCGGATTTCTCCATACAATGCTGCCTCGCTTTCGCTCGCCAGGAAGAAATCGACACCTGGATGGGGGTAAACTTCTTAAAACAATAGGCTGAATGGTGGGTTTCAAAGTACATAACCAGGTCAAAGTGGCGGCTGCGATAAGTCTAACAGGTTGGATTCTGCGTACTTTTAAAACACGCGGTGAATTACCTATGATAACGCTCTTCAAATCTCTAGTGCTACCGCAGCTTGAATACTGTAGCGTATTAACATCCCCATACAAAGCAGGTGAAATAAATGACGTAGAGAGTGTACAAAGAAATTTCACTTCGCATATAAGTTCGATAAAACAGCTACACTATTGGGAGCGTTTAAGAGCACGGAATCTGTACTCACTGGAACGTAGAAGAGAACGTTACCTAATAATATACACGTGGAAAATCGCAGAGGGTTTAGTACCAAACCTACATACTCCGATAGTCATGAAATTCAGTGATAGAAGAGGCTGGGAATGCGAAATCCCCAGGATGAATAACAGGGGTGCTATGGGCTCTCTGCAAGAGGGCTGGTTATCACACAGAGGCCCACGTCTCTTCAACAAACTCCCACGGCGAGTAAGAGACATGAGGGACGTCTCGTTAGACAGCTTCAAGAGAGCCCTGGATGTCGAACTGCAAAAGGTGCCAGACGAGCCCATCCTCGCAAGGGAGCGAGCTGTCGCTTCAAACAGTCTACTGCACCAAATCACCACCCATAACGAGGGGCGTCGCGCTCCTTGGTGCCGCTAGAAGAGTGGCGAACACATCATAAGGTATCATAAGGTAAGGGGCCAAATGGATACAAGCCAGAGAAAGAGAAAAAAGGAGAGAAACAAAGCAGGTAACCCCCCCCCCCCCTTAACGTTTTGGGATACACGACTATTCTTCAGATAGGTGTCTTCAACCGTGTTCGACCTCTTTCCTCCTTCTTTACTCTCCCTTTCTTCCTTCTTTACTCTCCCTTTTCCCTTCACAACGGTCTTCCTCTTCAAAAGAATCTATTGTCTCTCTTTTCTTTGGTCTATTTCTTTGGTAGTTGCAGGTTCCTATCCCCATAATGTATTTCTTTGGTAGTTGCAGGTTCCTATCCCCATAATGTATTTCTTTGGTAGTTGCAGGTTCCTATCCCCATAATGTATTTCTCTCCCATCATCATCCATATTATTTATTTGTCCTTCCCTGAACCTTGCCACGAATGATAGGATAGTATTCTTAAACATGTCTTTCCCTTCGCAGCGCCGTTAAGGGGAAATCTCCACTTCAGGGATTTTTTCTTGACCACTTTCCCCCTCATGTTTAGCCCCATTGCTTTTGATATTATAAAACGTTTGCCCCATTAGTTTAGCGATTTTAAGATCTTTCACCCCATATTAAGACCTTTCGTGCAATTCAAGTGTCGATTTTATCCTGGCGAGCGATAGCAAGCCTGTAATTTAAGAGGAACCGGCCTTTGGCCGGGAAATTATTTACCGAAAAATTTACAAATTTATCTTGAAAGAGACTCCAGGGGATGTAATTTTAAGCTTGATGGAGGTCTAGGGAACAAACAAAATACCTCCCCTTAATGGACGAAATAGCTTGACAATTAACGCTAGCTTCAGAAATGGGAGTGCTAATTCGTCTAATTCGTCTAATCTCTATAAAACAACAGTCATCTCCATAATATTCGTCTAATCTCTATAAACAACAGTCATCTCCATAATATTCGTCTAATCTCTATAAACAACAGTCATCCCCATAATATTCGTCTAATCTCTATAAACAACAGTCATCCCCATAATATTCGTCTAATCTCTATAAACAACAGTCATCCCCATAATATTCGTCTAATCTCTATAAACAACAGTCATCTCCATAATATTCGTCTAATCTCTATAAACAACAGTCATCTCCATAATATTCGTCTAATCTCTATAAACAACAGTCATCTCCCATAATATTCGTCTAATCTCTATAAACAACAGTCATCTCATAATATTCGTCTAATCTCTATAAACAACAGTCATCTCCATAATATTCGTCTAATCTCTATAAACAACAGTCATCTCCATATATTCGTCTAATCTCTATAAACAACAGTCATCTCCATAATATTCGTCTAATCTCTATAAACAACAGTCATCTCCATAATATTCGTCTAATCTCTATAAACAACAGTCATCTCCATAATATTCGTCTAATCTCTATAAACAACAGTCATCTCCATAATATTCGTCTAATCTCTATAAACAACAGTCATCTCCATAATATTCGTCTAATCTCTATAAACAACAGTCATCTCCATAATATTCGTCTAATCTCTATAAACAACAGTCATCTCCATGATATTCGTCTAATCTCTATAAACAACAGTCATCTCCATAATATTCGTCTAATCTCTATAAACAACAGTCATCTCCATAATATTCGTCTAATCTCTATAAACAACAGTCATCTCCATAATATTCGTCTAATCTCTATAACAACAGTCATCTCCATAATATTCGTCTAATCTCTATAAACAACAGTCATCTCCATAATATTCGTCTAATCTCTATAAACAACAGTCATCCCATAATATTCGTCTAATCTCTATAAACAACAGTCATCTCCATAATATTCGTCTAATCTCTATAAACAACAGTCATCCCCATAATATTCGTCTAATCTCTATAAACAACAGTCATCTCCATAATATTCGTCTAATCTCTATAAACAACAGTCATCCCCATAATATTCGTCTAATCTCTATAAACAACAGTCATCTCCATAATATTCGTCTAATCTCTATAAACAACAGTCATCCCCATAATATTCCGCTAATCTCTATAAACAACAGTCATCTCCATAATATTCGTCTAATCTCTATAAACAACAGTCATCCCCATAATATTCGTCTAATCTCTATAAACAACAGTCATCTCCATAATATTCGTCTAATCTCTATAAACAACAGTCATCTCCATAATATTCGTCTAATCTCTATAAACAACAGTCATCTCCATAATATTCGTCTAATCTCTATAAACAACAGTCATCTCCATGATATTCGTCTAATCTCTATAAACAACAGTCATCTCCATAATATTCGTCTAATCTCTATAAACAACAGTCATCCCCATAATATTTGTTCGGTTTCAGGCTCTGCGAAGGGAAAGAAATGTTTAAGAATACGAGTGTATATAGTGTGTTCCCTCACATATTTCCTGATGTAAGCCCCCTCCATCTGGTTCCTTTTTTTTTTTTTTTTAAAAAGACCTCCGTCTACGTATTGTGAAAAACCTGTTATCCTCCGGCAAATTGTGGGGTTGAGTGAGTGAAGGGGGGGGACAGTGAATGAAGGAGGATGCATGTTTTTCATAATACGTGTTGCTAGCCCCAAACGCGCGAGCAACTGTGGCTTTCAACCATCCGACACATCCCCTTTTATTAATGTGCATCACACATGTTACATACAAATAAGGTTTATGTTTTGTTTTACCCTACTGTGGAAAGACTACGGATACACCACTCCTGCCGGGGCCTCACGCAGTGGCATGACTCAGCCCTGTCGAACTGAGCTCATGACACTGGTGGCATTGCCCCGGAGGATAGCCATCCCTAGTCTTTGCTTGAGCCAGAGGGTTTCCCGGGGTTCTCCTGAAACTTCTCTGATTTTACGGCCTATTTCATTCACCATCTTAAGGGTGGTGGGGGCCGAAGACTCCTGAAGTTTCGAATGCCAGGGGCTCGAACTGATGAATTCTGGCGATGGCTTGATATTTTTCTCGCTTTTTATTTTCTGCTATCCGGGCGGCTTCACCTGCTTCGTCGGCGTTTCTGGCGGCGTTGGTTGTGGAGAAAGTGTCAACACATGTGGCATCCCACACGAGGCACCGGCCATTCTTGTAAGGGAAAGTGGTCATCCCATCTGGCCGTTTGCCGTCTTCTCTGTGAAGTCCATGTGGTTCGAGGATTGATGCACAGTTAGCACTCTGCAGGGCCCGTTTTATGACATTATTTAGTGCAGAGTGTCTTGGCAGGCGGCCTGCGTTGTAATTACATGACAAGGCATGGTGACCTTGAGCATCCATCCTCCCATCACACTTGCAAGTGTGTGGGTGACAAACTGCCGCACCCACTCTGAGCGCGATGGCGACCCGGAGCGCTTCAGCATCCAAGTGAGTTCCAAGAGGTGGGATGGGGATGGCGTGTAACCACAAGCCACTCTCCGAACGGGCGGCTGCCTGGAGGCGTGCTTTTGCAACCTGGTCTGCATTGGTTAGGAGATTTTCTTGAGTTTTCTTCGCCGAGATGGTATCCCACGCTTTCTGCTTGCTCCTGGAGGTACCCTGAGGCTCCTCCTCTACTCCTGTACTTCCCTTCCAGGTGTTAATCGCTGCTGTTACGTCCACATTAAGTGTCATTCAGGGTTTAGAATAAAGGATGGACAATACGAGGTCGTTGGTCGCGATGAGGGAAGAGATAAAGGCTGGGGAGGCAATATCCGAGGCGCTCCGTATGCCCAAGCCCCCGAGGCGGACAGGAAGGGTGGCTTGTGTCCAGGCCCGTTCTTTAAATTCCACGTTGGTGATGCTGGTCACTGCTTCTAGGATTATGCTGTCTAATTCTTGGAGGCCGCCATTGTTCGTGTAAGTCATCGATTGTGCGCAGGAGGTATTGGAGTTTTGGGATGGAGAAACAGTTCTTGAGCAGGGCCAGAGCTGAGTGGGCATCGATGTGTATCAGGCGACTCACGAGACGTTGAAGCTCCTCCTTTTTAACTTGAAGTGCTGGTGGGATTGCTGCCAGAGTTAGTGGGGAACCTAATAGGGTTTGCTGGTGCTCCTGAAGGATCTTTACATCTGGCAATATGTTTCGGAACAGGGCCTGAGTCTCTTCTCCTTGTTCACGTGTTGTGGCTGAGGAGAACAAGTTCACCTTTGGTGTCATTTATCACTAGCCCGGCCTGGCCGAGGTCAGTTATGATGTTATTTAGGTCGGTTAGAACGTTCTCTACTGACCCACCCAAGGTTGCATCGTCCAGGTACCATAGATTCAGCTCTGACCTTACTTTGTTAGCTGCTGCATCCACCCCTATTGAGAAAAGAGCAGGACCACCTGGATCTCCCTGCTGTAACCCGGTCTCTGATGGGATTACCGTCTCGCCAAAAATCAGGATTGAAGGTTTGGAATAAGCCTGCCAAAGTAGGGGGTACAGAGTGGGGATGTGTTCTTGAGCTGCACGGAGGGAGACATCCCTGCGAATGCTGTTGAATGCGTTCCGCATGGCAATCTTTAGAAGCACTAGTTTTCTTGGGCTGGCTGAGGTAGGTGCGGGTTGCGTGTACAGCAGCTTCACACCCCCCTGGAGTTCCGAAACCTAGTTGAACTGGTCTTAAGTGTTGACCTAGGCCATTCGAGAGTGGTTTCAAACCCACCTTTGTGGCAACACCGGCGGCGGAAGGTGTTCCCTACTGCTATTGGGCGCACGCCGCCATCTTTTTTTGCCAGTGCACAGAGTGATGCCCCAAAAAATAGGGGGGTGGCACAGTCGCGTACTTCCCCTCTTAAAACCATGATCATGAATATGGTGAGGGTTTCCAAGAGTGCCTCCACAGCTGCTCCTGATCCCCGACCCAAGAGGCCTTTGAGGTGGGCGGGTCGGATATCATCTGGGCCCGCGGCTGAGCCTGCTGCGGAATGAAGTCACTGCGGCGCCCACCTGCTCCGTCGTGACAACTAAAGGTTGGCGCATTCTGGTCATTTGGGGCAGGGGGGAGGTTTAGGTCCCTAGGTGTAGGTGGGTGCTTTTCTTGTAGGGCTTCAACAACTTCGGTGCCTTGACCAGCAAAACCTTCTGAAGAGGACAACAGTCTGACGGCCCCTTTGATGTCACTATCCGCCAGCTTCGCAGCGCCCCTCTTACGTAGCTGTTCAGCCTCTTCCTCTTCCTTCTCCTGGTGCTTCTGGGCCCTGTTTGGTTGCTGTTCGGGGGGTTCCACCAGTTTGTTGCCATCCATATACTGTGCTACTTGACGTTTCACTCTGGTGGCTAGTGAAACCTGAAGATGGTCTTGTATGTTGGTTCTGGGTGGTTTTCGGAGGGCCCCATAGGAGAAACCCAGGAGCCGTGCCCATGCGAGGGGTGTCTTGAGCTGTAGGGACTGATTTATGATGGTTGTAAGGGCCTCCGCCACTTGGATTCTGGCTCCTTTAGGACCCCGGGCAAGGACCTGGATCCGCGCTTTCCATTTGGTCACCAGTGGGGTCAAGTCGGCGACTGGTGTTGCCGGTGTTGCCCCGGTTGGCTCTGCAGTGGGCCCTGGCAATGCGAGACACTTCCAGTTTGGTTGTTCCCCTGATGTTTTCTTTGTCAGCTTAGCCCAAGATAAATGAATAGATCTAAGACAGCCGGAACATTTTCGCGAATTCTTTCTTGCATGGTTGTTCCGCACTTAAGACACTTAGTATCTGCTAGGCCATAGTCTTCCAAGATTATCCGTTCCTCTGCCTCTACCAAGCCGTCATCCTGATCTTCCCGTGGTGCTTCCATCTCTACCATGTCTCCCTTGTTTCAGAACCCAGGGAAATCTCTCCTGGCACATATCTAGATTATTGCTGTTGTCATTAATGTATAATTGGCTGGATGCATAACAATACACTTATCATAGTGGACTTTTTGATGGGATATGTAAAAAACAAAAACAAAACAAAAAACATCACATATCATAGTCAACCTTTCTGATGGGCAATTGGCCTGCTTCTCCTAAAGCTAAGTGGTTAAATGTATAAATCCTCGGCATTGGGCACCGGTACAACTAAAAGATCTAACTGATTGAAAGGAAGCACGCCAATTATATCCTATGATTACTTACACTGGCGACGCCACCCTGATGTTGAGTATTAATGAATGCTTAGGATATTAATAATGCTGTCAACATCAAGATAGGGAGAGAGCCAGAGAGTGAGCGAGAGCCAGGATCTGAGTGGGTAACCGGATCTAGGGCAGCAGTTATGGAAAAATTATTAAATTGTACAAAATGTTAAGAGAGAGAGAGAGAGAGAGAGAGAGAGCAGGGGCGGGGGCGAGGGAGGGAAGGCTGAAAGGGAAGGGGGGAAAGGAAAGGAGAGGGGAAAGGTAGGAAAGGGGGAAAGGGGAGAAATGAAAGAAAGAGGGGAAAGGGAAGAAAGGGGGGAAAGACAGAAAGAAGAAAGAAAGAGCGCGAGGCGAGAAAGGTAAAGCGTAGCTGGAGGGGGGGGAGGGGGCTGGCGCGCCGCCGCGTTGGGTATAGGAAAGATGTTAGAGGAAAACAACATAACTAACATGGTAAAAGCGATCTGAAGCTTATAGATCACCTCCAATGCACATATGAGGCGGTTAAGTGCTGGTGCTTGAAAGTGGATGCGAAAGATGTTAAGGATTAAAAAGGAGAGTAGACGATGAGACGAGATGAGAGAGAGAGAATCCGCCACCCCCTTCCGATTTTTTTTCTTTTCTTCCCCTGAGAGACACCGCCGCCGTTTGTTCCTGGTCCCCCCGTAGTTGAGATTTTCCCCGCCTGAGGACCCGCACGCCTTCGCCGTTTCACTGACCCACGGGGGACCGCTTCTCCGGATGAGCTGCGACCGATTTCCCTTTGACCCACTGTCAATTTACCCACGGAGGGTTCCCCGAGGGCGGTGGCCTGGTATGGGTATGGTTGAAATGATGTTAGAGGAAAACAAATAACTAATAAATGATAACCAGCCCCCCCCGATCTGAAGTTACTAGCATAAACCAAAAAAATAATAGCAATGAGGCGGTTAAGTGCGGTGATTGAAAGTGGGATGGAAAGATCGTTATAGGATAAAAAGGAGAGAGAGAGAGAGATCGAAGGCGAGAACGAGAGAGAGAGAGAGAGATCTGGAGATGTGACCGCCCCGCGTAGAGAGAGAGCGCGGAAGAGACGGAGGGGAGATGTTGAGAGAGATGAGAGATCTGAGAGAAACTGAAAATGGGCACTTGCCTTAGCACCGTATTTCCCTAAATGGGTTTAGAGAGAGCGACAATGAAAATGGACCTTATACCGCGCAACATAATGCATAAAGGTTAGAATTGTTTCGAGCAAGCTTGAAGGACCGAGAGGTCAGATGGAAGATGATCCGGGCCCTATGGTGCCCCGCCGGAACAGCGGGAACCATACAGGGTGAAACATGCCTGGCCCTATACAATACGGTCACCTCACTCACCTTGTGCGTCACTGCTGGGGGGGAAAGGTTTATGGTGCCCTGGGCAAGGGACCTGGGCTAGTGCCTGACGGCTCCTTGTCCCCCTCACTGATACTGGTAATAATCACTCTCAAGATTAAACTAAATATGTCTTTAGTGGGCGATGTTTGAACACAAGAAACCAGTTCCTGTTCTACTATGTGCCGAAACACCGTATCATCGCACGCCTCATCTTCTGATACCGTATATGGGTCACTCAGTCCACACGATACCCCTTCGCCAAAATCCCAGTCTTTTGAGGAGGGCTCAAAAACCGAACCCGTTGTGCTCTCAACTGTGCCCCTCTCACTCACGCTCCATTCAGGAAAAATGCATGGTAGAAAAAAAAAAGGAATATATAATCCCGTCCTCAGGGTTCTCCACCTGTCCAGTCTGGTAATATATATATATATATATATATATATATATATATACTATATATATATATATATATATATATATATCATTCCACGAGATGCCGAACGAAAATCAATATATCACTATTTGCGAATACGAATAGACAACATACGAATTTTTGTTGGTGAAATTGGCGAATACGAATAGCGAATAGCGAATATTTCAATCTTTCTTGAAGGATGAAATTGACATCCTTCAAGAACTGGTAATTCTTTTTATATCAGCAACAAACTTTAATTAAATTACTATGAAATTAATTACCGGAAGCCAATGACGATGTGAATGTGTAAAGCCGCGTGTTTCGTTACCACCACTGATTAGCCATTGGGCTTTTGGCAGAAAATGCCAAAAAATGATCAGTGATATCCGAGACATGTTTACATACAGTATTCTCATCGTCCAGCATATTACTGTTTCATAATCATCAGCCAACTTATAATAGCCCTATATAATATTTAATTATCACTAGAACAATACACTATAATATCATGTAGGAAGTCTTCTGGAGAAATAGGGCAAATATATTAAACAATGCATGATAAACTAAAGCACAAATGTATGCTAGAATAGCATTGACAAATCGCTAGATAGTCACAGACACTTAAAAACTTGTATGTCAGTAGAAATCATATGTTGAAGTATCTAGAATAATCTTTAACAATCGAAAAATCTCTACAATTCCTTAAAATAGGGAACATACTTGAATATCGCTAGAATTCATCACATCTTGATGTCGCTAGATGGAAGTGATGGAAGTGATTCGCTGGATCTAGCGGTAGCCGCGTACATTGGCAACATTTGTACCAAGACCATTTATTCCGTTATAATGAACAAGGTCAGATTTCGGAACTCTTACAATTATTTCAAAGTTCAGAGATCATCAGATTGATTTGGAAGTCCATGTACACAATTTCAGTTCCATTAGTGTAAAAAACATTCACATAATATGGTACTTAGAGGGTTTAATAAAGAAGCATGCCTTTATTTTACATTTTTGTATATCTTCTAGTGGTTTCGTGAAAATATTCGCATGTTTGCAAATCGCTATGAACGGAAATACGAATACGAATACGAAACGAATATTCGGTCCATCTCTTAATATATAGAGATATATACTCTATATCTATATATATATATATACCGGTATTATACGGTATATATAGATACAGTATATATATATATATATATATATATATATATATATATATATATATTATATATATATATCCAGTATATATATATATATATATATATATATATATATTATATATATCTTCGAAATATGTGACCTACCCCAAACCATGAATCCCTCTTACCATCTCACATTCCAAATCCGCACGTCTTCTCCTTCGGGCTCATCTTACAGATCTTCCTATTTCCCCCCGGCCCTATAATGTCTTTGAACCGCGTCACGTAGTCTCCTCTCTCAGCCACCAACCCTTTCGCTTTTTACCCCTTTTTCTTCTTGTTTCGGTATCCTGTTTCACCCTCTTTGTCTTCCCTGCTCTCATAAAGCCGGTGTAACACAAACCCTTTTTCGAGCAATTTTTACGGGCAATTATGGTCTGGAAGCTTCAAAAATTACACTTTATCAGAATTCATCCGCCTAACATAATCTACCTTCAGTCTAGTTACCGATACCTATGCGAAAATGTTCCAAAATATTGCGAGCAAAAACTTGCTCATGGAAAATTGACGGAAAAATCGTTCGTGTGACAGCGGCTTAACGCCTCCTCCTCCTCCTGTAAACAAATTTTTTTTGAAGGGGTGTATAGTTTTTTTGTTAAGCTTGATGGAGGTCAAGCGAGGAAACTAATAACTAATTATATCTATCTATTTACTGAATCAGGCTCAAACCCCACTTTTCCTATTTGTTTTTCTTTTTTTAAAAAAAAATAAACTAAAATAATAAATAAATAAATAATCCGACCTAAATATATCCCCCTACCTATCCCCTTAACTTCACATATCCCCCTACCTATCCCCTTAACTTCACAATGGGGGAATGTCATTGAAAAGGTGGATTATCAGGGTCGGTGGGGGGCTGGAGGGCGGGAGAGAGAGTGTGTGTGGGGTCTGATAGCGCCTTCCCTGCACCCTGGGGACCACAGCCGACATTCTTCCTAAAGGGCCCGGTATCACACCAGACCAATTTTATAGTCAACATTCGATCATCAATATTTTTCGCCCTTATTACTTTGGCGTTTCTAAGCTTTTCACCCCATTTTTTTTTTTCAATATTAGGACCTTTCATGCCATTTAGGTGTCGATTTTATCCTGGCGAGCGATAGCGAGCCTGTAATTTTAGGAGGAACCGGCCTTTGGCCGGGAAATTTTTCTACTGCAAAATGTACAAATGTATCTTGAAGGGGGGTTTAGGTTTTTTTTTTAAATCTTGATGGAGGTCTAGCGAGGACACTAATAAAATAATAATAAGGTCGGGTCTGGAGGGCGGGAGAGAGTGTGTGTGTGTGTGTGGGGGGGGGGGGGGGAGGGGGGGGGTCTGATAGCGCCTTCCCTGCACCCTGGGGACCACAAGGGACCTCTGCCTAAAGGGCCCGGTATCACACCACACCTTTTATAGTCAACATTCGATCATCAATATTTTTCTGGCAACATTTCTAGACTTTTTTCCTTTTAGTCAATATTCGATAGTCAATATTTTGCACTGGTATCGGAAACTACATTTATGTAACCGAATTTATATTTTACATTTTTACCTCAACATTTATCCTCAATACTGGTCCCAGCTTATGAGGTCAACATTTAATATATTTCGGTTACCTACATTCGTCTACCATCAGTCTAGTTTCCGATACCAGTGCAAAATATTCCAGAAATGTTGCCAGAAAAATGGTGGTCACCGAATGTTGACTATAAAAGCTCTCGTGTGATACCGGCTTAATTAAGGGGGTAGTGCTCGGTATCACACGAGACCATTAATAGTCAACATTCGATTATCAATATTTTTCGGGCAACATTTCTGGGTTTTTTCTTTTTTATAGTCAATAATCGATGGCCAATATTTTTCTGGCAACATTTCTGGAATATTTTGCACTGGTATTGGAAACTAGACTGATGGTAGATGAAATAATGGAACCGAAATATTTTAGCTATGGGGTCCGTGCTTGAGTTTATACATACATACATACATATATGGACGTTTTTGAGTGAATACAAATAGATTAATGACTCCAATATGGCAGAGGTTGGCCACTCGATCCATGGTACTAAGGGGTCTCTCTGTCACACCTACCTATGTTCACCTATGTGGAGTTCGCCACTCTTGCTAGTGGCACCGAAGAGCGCACCGCCCTTCGTTGTTGTTTGAGAATTGGTGCAGCAGACTATTCGAAGAGGTGGAGCGCACCCTTGTCAAGAGGGGTTCGTCTGGCACTTTTTGTAGTTCGACATCGAGAGCTTCTCTTGAAGCTGTCTAACGAGACACTTCTCAGTCTCTCACTCGCCGCGGGAGTTTGTTGAAGAGACGTGCTCCTCATGTGATAACCAGCCCTCTCGCAGAGAGCCCATAGCCCCCGATTTCTCATCTTGGGGATCTCGCCATTCCCAGCCTCTCCTATCACTGAATTGCATTGTTATTGGTGTATGTAGATTTGGTACAAAACCCTCTGCGATTTTCCACGTATATATTATTAAGTATCGTTCCCTTCTACGTTCCAACCAATATAGTTTGAGTGATTTTAAGCTGATCCCAATCGTGTAACTGTTTTACGGAGTTTATATGTGAGGTGAAGTTCCTTTGTACACTTTCTAAGTCATTAACTTCACCTAATTTGTATGGGGATGTTAATAAGTTACAGTATTCTAGCCCCGCGGTAGCACCAGGGATGTGAAGAGTGTTATCATTAGATAACATTAGAACCGCGAGTTCTAAATGTTCGTAGAATCCAATCTGTTAGCCGTTTCGCAGCTGCCCAACTTTGACCTGGTTATGTTCTTTGAATCCCATATTTTCAGACATATCACCCCAAGGTCTTGCACATTGTCTTTACGTTCTATTGATGTGATTGGATTCTGTTATGTAACTTGTGCTCTTTTTAACTTAAATCCTTATCTCCGTATCGTATTAATTGAAATTTGTCTTCATTAAATTGCATGTTATTTTCCCTGGTCCACTGGAACACATTATTTATGTCCTCTTGCAGCCTGGCCCGTGTCTTCCTGTGTCTTTACTATCATACTCAGTTTCGTGTCATCCGCAAAGGAGGATACTGTACTGTGGTCTTGTGTTGGCATCTATGTCACTTATTAGAATGAGGAAAAGAAGGAGCGCTAGTACTGTTCCTTGGGGAACTGAGCTTTTGACGTCTGAAGGCTCAGATGTTACTTGGCTTACTGCTACTGATTGTTTTCGGTTCACGAGGAAGTTGTATATCCACCTTCCGATTTTACCTGTTATCCCTTTTGCTTTAAGTTTGTGTGCAATAATACCGTGATCACATTTATCAAATGCCTTAGCAAAATCGGTGTAGATGACGTCCACGTGTTTCTTTTCTTCTAGGGATTTAAGAATTCTGTCGTAGTGTTCCAATAGTTGCGAGAGACATGATCTTCCTGCTCTGAATCCATGTTGACCAGTGTTGTGTAGTTCATTTGTTTCCATAAATGTTGAGATATTTGCAGACGGGTTATTTGTGGCATTTTTTCTTGGGATCTCTGGACTGGAATATTCTGAATTATACCTGTATAAGATCTGAAGTATACCTGTATAGGATCTGAATTATACCTGTATAGGATCTGAATTATACCTGTATAGGATCTGAATTATACCTGTATAGGATCTGAATTATACCTGTATAGGATCTGAATTATACCTGTATAGGATCTGAATTATACCTGTATAGGATCTGAATTATACTGTATAGGATCTGAATTATACCTGTATAGGATCTGAATTATACCTGTATAGGATCTGAACTTATACCTGCTTAGGGTCTGAAGACCTGTATGGGTTCTGATTTATCCCTGTATAGGATCTTATGATGTTATCCACCTGTATCCCTTAAGGGGGGGATGGGCCGGTTTTTCGGGACCACTTTCCCCCTCATGTTTAGCCCCATTAGTTTCCAGATGTTAAAGATGTTACCCCATTAGTTAGTCGATTTAAGACCTTTCGCTCCATTTCTTCGTCAATATTTAGACCCTTTCGTGCTATTTAGGTGCGATTTTTTCCCTGGCAAACGATAGGAGCCTGTAATGTTGGAAGAACCGGCCGATTTGTTTTTACCGAAAAATTTACAAATTAATCTAGAAGGGGGGGGGGGGGGGGATCTAGTGGATGTTTTTAAATTTGATGGAGATCTAGGGAGGGAAACTAGAAAAAAAATAATTAATACATGCAAAAATCGCCCGAAAAGTGAACCATCCCCCCGGGGTTAAATGAGGCCAAACAGGTTTTTGCTGATCGAAAATAGCCTAAACAATATTCCCGCGTGTGAATTGTGGTTCAAAGTTGGTTCCTTCTCCCGGCGCCTGCACACACTTCCTCATTGGACGGATGGACGCCAAAAGTTTGTGGAGGGGGACGAGGGACACATTTATTTGCCTGGACGTCACTGGAGGAGGGTGGAGGAGGAAGAAAGCTAGGGTTCGCCAAAATATGTCCCTAGGTGGTAAATAAACGCTGAAAATCGATAGAAAAAGGGTACAATCTCTACAATATCGCTCCAAAATGGCTCAAATCTACAGAATCTCGCTAGATGTAAAATTGTCTCTAGATTGAAGTAGATGCCTCTAGATCTAGCGGTAAAATAGCTAAATTGGCAACACTGGGGACGAACGGGCACATTTACTTCCCTGGGCGTCACTGGAGGAGGGTGGAGGAAGGAGTAATGCCTCCGACCTGCACCACACACAGTAACCTCCGCTACAATATTTGGTTCTAACATTGCGGAATTATTACTTCATGACCAGCTGACTTCTGGATGATTAATGGATAAATGTGAGTCTCCAGAAAGCCGATTGGCCCACACCCGGCTGATTCCCCTCACACCAAACCCATCTCGAACGTCGCTGAATTATATGAATGTCAAATTTTCACAGTTAACACCATATTTGTCTATACAACTTAGCCAACAATAATGAAGATGGGACTTAGTCAATTTACCCCCAGCTGAAATTCAGATGCATCGATGACGGTTCTGACCTTGTTTAGGATCCAAAGCCGGGGGGGAGGGGGGGGGGGGGTCGGCGGGGTGCACAGGCTGAGTGGTAGTAGTAGAAACAAAAAGTAGTAGTAGTAGTAGTACAAAGGAGTACAAAGGAATTCAAGCAACAACAGATCTAGTGACCCTTCTAGGTTGCTTGTCCTCCAAAACACTAAGGATCAAGTGTCCAAACAGTGGTTTAGAGTAGGTAAGGGAAAATTGGAAAGGGAACTACTGCCCTGGAACTAATGTCCGTGGCAGGATTAGGAAGTTAGTAGGGGACAGATGAGTTAGTAACATAACACAGTTATAAGTGATCTTTCGTATATCTGGGAAAAAGAGAGTAATGTCTTACTATATATATATATAATATATATATATATATATATATATATATATATATATAGTATTTATATAATGGTATTATGTTTGTAATGCAATGTCAATATTTTGTTATATAATATACAAATCCACTATAATGTAAGGATTATAGAGTTAGTTGCCATCAGTATCCTGCATCTCCAGCCACCCTCAGTTACCTACACTTGTAACTCCAGCCATTAAAACCCCTTTCACGCTCTTATAGTCCTCCCTCTCACATCCTCTCTCTTTATCTCTCTCTCTCTCTCTCTCTCTCTCTCTCTCTCTCTCTCTCTCTCTCTCTCTCTCTCTCTCTCTCTCTCTCTCTCTCTCTCTCTCTCTCTCTCTCTCTCTCTCTCTATATTTACTATTATGATGGTGTTTTCGTTGGTGGTGGTGGTGGTGGTGATATACTCCTGTTTGATATATATATATCTTATATATATAATATATATATATATATATCTTCAGTGTGCGTATGTTATTATAATCTTCTAAAGCGCCTCCAACTTTATCCATAGACATACTTAGGTGGATTAATGATGAAACCACCTGTTTATAGAGTGAGAGCAGTGACCATTCCAATAACACTGTATACTATAGTCATAATATAGTGTTACCCTAAGGGGGGGTGGTATAGAGTGAGAGCAGTGACCATTCCAATAACACTGTATACTATAGTCATAATATAGTGTTACCCTAACTGGGGGGCGGTGGCCATATAGAGTGAGAGCAGTGACATTCCAATAACACTGTATACTATAGTAATAATATAGTGTTACCCTAAATGGCATATAGAGTGAGAGCTGACCCTTCAATAACTGTATACTATAGTCATATATAGTGTACCTACGGGGGGGTGGCCATATAGAGTGAGAGCAGTGACCATTCCAATAACACTGTATTATAGTCATAATATAGTTTTACCCTAAACAGTGCCATATAGAGTGAGAGCAGTGACCATTCCAATAACAACACTGTATACTATAGTCATAATATAGTGTTACCCTAAACGGGGGGGGTGGACATATAGAGTGGCCATAACCACTGTATACTATATATATATTTACTAAACGGGGAGGGGTGGCCAAATATAGAGTCGAGCAGTGACCATTCCACATAACACTTATATATAGTCATAATATACGGTTACCCTAAACGGGGGGGTGGCCATATAGATGAGAGCAGTGACCATTCCAATAACCCTGTATACTATAGATAATATAGGGTCACACCCATATAGAGGAGAAGTGACCATTCCAATAACACTGTATACTATAGTCATAATATAGTGTTACCCTACAAGGGGGGTGGCCATATAGGTGAGAGCAGTGACCATTCCAATAACACTGTATACTATAGTCATAATATAGTGTACCCTAAACGGGGGGGTGGCCCATATAGAGTGCGAGCAGTGACCATTCCAATAACAGTATATACTAGTCATAATATAGTGTTACCCTAAACGGGGGGGTGGCCATATAGAGTGAGAGCAGTGACCATTCCAATAACACTGTATACTATAGTCATAATATAGTGTTACCCTAAACGGGGGGGTGGCCATATAGAGTGAGAGCAGTGACCATTCCAATAACACTGTATACTATAGTAATAATATAGTGTTACCCTAAACGGGGGGGTGGCCATATAGAGTGAGAGCAGTGACCATTCCAATAACACTGTATACTATAGTCATAATATAGTGTTACCCTAAACGGGGGGGTGCCCTCTTCTGCCATATAGAGTGAGAGCAGTGACCATTCCAATAACACTGTATACTATAGTATAATATAGTGTTACTCTAAGGGGGGGAGTGGCCATATAGAGTGAGAGCAAGTAGTGACCATTCCAATAACACTGTATACTATAGTTATAATATAGTGTTACCCTAACGGGGGGTGGCCATATAGAGTGAGAGCAGTGTGACCATTCCAATAACACTGTATACTATTATAATATAGTGTTACCCTAAACGGGGTGGCATATAGAGTGAGAGCAGTGACCATTCCAATAACACTGTATACTATAGTTATATATAGTGTTACCCTAAACGGGGGGTGGCCATATAGAGTGAGAGCAGTGACCATTCCAATAACACTGTATACTATAGTTATAATATAGTGTTACCCTAAACGGGGGGGTGGCCATATAGAGTGAGAGCAGTGACCATTCCAATAACACTGTATACTATAGTCATAATATAGTGTTACCCTAAACGGGGGGGTGGCTATATAGAGTGAGAGCAGTGACCATTCCAATAACACTGTATACTATAGTCCAATATAGTGTTACCCTAAACGGGGGGGTGGCCATATTTATTTGCTCATATACTGTATATATATATGTGTGTGTGTGTGTGTGTGTGTGTGTGATATATTTTGTTTTAGTTTTCTCCCTAGACCTCGATCAAGCTTAAAAAAACATCCTAAAGATTCTCTTTCAAGATAATTTTTTAATTGTTCGATAGAAAATTGTGCGGGGGGAAGGTAGGTTCCTCTTAAATTTCAGGGTAGCTATATATCGCTCGCCAGGAAAAAAAATTGACACCTAACTGGTGTCTTAATATTGCCAAAGAAATAGGGTTAAAGCCTTAAAATTGCCACACTAATGACCCGAATGTCATAATATCTGAAAACTAATGGGGCTAAACACGAGGAAGAAGGGAGACCAATAAAACGAGCCCTTTCCCCTTAATGGTTCATTACGGTGGTCGTATTTAGTGGCTGAGGCAATATTAATGGTTAAGGGCCTCACCTTAATGAACAGGGTTTGTCATTACGGTGGTCGTATTTAGTGGCTGAGGCAATATTAATGGTTAAGGGCCCTCACCGGCCTTAATGAACAGGGTTTGTCATTACCGGTGGTCGTATTTAGTGGCTGAGGCAATATTATGGTTAAGGGCCCTCACCGGCCTTAATGAACAGGGTTTGTCATTACGGTGGTCGTATTTAGTGGCTGAGGCAATATTAATGGTTAAGGGCCCTCACCGGCATTAATGCACAGCGTTTGTCATTACGGTGGTCGTATTTAGTGGCTGAGGCAATATTAATGGGAGCTGCGGGGAGACTCTTAAGAGTTCCCCCGGCGCACTGCGGGGGGACTCTTGAGAGCTGAGACTTTGAAACACGTACCAAAACCGCGCGTTTATAGCCAGGCGGCTGAAAATTGGTGTGGGTATAGTACTACATGTCAACTCTCGATACCACCCCGCCAAACGCTCGCCCCGCACTCGTGCAAGCACCACCGCGCCAGTAACCACGCACTAGTCATGGAGCCTACACGTCCCTCACGCTCGCTCCCTGATGACACAACCAGCCCTCCTTCTGGTGGTGTTAGCCGCCGTGGAAGCCAGAGGGTGGCTGCCAAAGACCCTAGCTACCAGTACGACACGCCCTACAGCTCAGAGGACGAATCACCAGCACCAAAAGCACGTAAAACACGTGCAAGCAGGGCAATGGCACAGAGGTCATTGGTCTTTCGGGACACTGCCACCACGACCCAGGCCACTGCAACAACCACTACCAGCAGTTATGCCACCACTGCCACCCCTGACACGTCTGCCACCGGTACCAGCGACGCAGGAGGCCGCCCTAGGGCTGCATTACCTGCGGGGGCAGGAAAAATGAAAGGCACGGGCGTAGGGAAAAGAACCCGTACGCCAGCCACAGTGCCCCTACCACCACCAACACCACCAGCCGCCCCTGGCCCGGCTGCCCCTGCGCTGCCCCTGCCGCCCCTGCCGCTGCTGCCCCTACCCCCCGTGCAGACCCTGCCCAAGGAACAGGGAAGGGGAAGGGAAAAGGGGGAGGGAAAGCGACTGGGAAAGAGACTGCTGGCCCTGGTGTCCCTGCCGGCCCTGCTGCCCCTGCCGCCCCTGCCGCCCCTGCTGCCCCTGCCGCCCCTGCCGCCCCTGCACAAGGAACAGGGAAGGGGAAGGGGAAAGGGAGAGAAAGCGGAAATCGACTGATGGCCCTGGTGTCCCTGCCTGCCCTGCTGCCCATGCCCCTGACGCCCATGCCGCCCCTGCCCAAGGAACAGGAGAGAGGGCGGACAGGCCCCACCATCATCTTGCCATCAAGGCCACGCACCACTGCTGCCCCTGCCGCCGCCGCCCCTGCCGCCGCCGCCCCTGCCGCCGCCCCTGCCACCACCTCTGCTGTCCCTGTCCATTACACTCCCGCACGTGCCAAAGTGACCCGGAAAACTCTTACACCATCTAAGTATGCCGCCCTGCTGTTTGATGGTGATTCGCTGGACTTTGGCAGTTCGGGTTTCGACGACGATGCCCTAGCACGGGACCAAGGGTGGGGGGATTCGGGAGTGGACAGTGGGAGTGAGTCCGACGTCGTGACGGAAAACGAGGAAGGGCATCGTCTGTCAAGTGAAGAGGAGGGTAATGATGATGACGTGCTGTATCGCGACCATAGCGAAGCGATATTTCAGTGGCAGAAGCAGACGCAGGCGACAGTCCGATCCCTGGCATGCCTTCGTACGATTGGTCTGACGGGGTCAATTTTGTACCTGACGTGCCAAGTTCAATCCTGGGACGTCAGGAACAACTGACGACTGGCCCTGTGATGGTCAAGCGAACGAAAGCGACTTCTTCCTCGCTTTTTTCGACATGGGGGTAATGTCGTACATCGTTGCCCAATCAACCGCCTAGTTCAGGTGGGTGTTTGGCAGATTGGACGTCCTTTCTCCAAAAGCGAGGAATACGAGGCGGGGTGGATACGACTGTGGCAGAATTTCTGACGTTCTTTGCCTTGTTGTTCCTCATGCCTATGATCAAGAAGCATGTGTTGCAACACTACTGGAAGCACGACCCTCTCATCGCCACCCCAACTTTCAATAAGTTCATGACTCGTGACAGATTTTTGTTGCTGCTAAGATTTATGCACTTTGCAGACAACGAAAATCCTAACAGGATTGACAGGATATGGAAAGTTCGGGATGTGTTCACCATGTTGTTGGAGAGGTATAGGAAATACTTTTACCCCCTCCACAATTTGGTGATTGATGAGTCGCTCGTGCTCTTCAAAGGACGTCTTGTTTTCAAGCAGTATATCCCCTTGAAGAGGCATAGGTTCGGAATCAAGCTCTTCGTGTTGTGCGACTGTGAAACTGGAATAGTGCTTGACATGATCGTGTATACAGGAACTGACATTGACGTAACGAAAGCCGCTGCCAATGACCCCATGGGCATGTCAGGTGCCATCGTCAGGAAAATGTTGGCACCTTACCTGGGCAAAGGCCACATCATCTACACTGACAACTGGTATACTTCTCCTGCTCTATGCCAGTTTCTTTATGACAACCAAACGGGGTCATGTGGGACTGTCAGAAAGACAAGAAAGTTTATGCCAAAGTTCACAGGTGATGTCATTCCTCTCACAGATGCCTCCTCCAGTGACACACCTTCAGAAGACGACCTGGCCCAGGAACACCGCGAGAGGCATGTGCGAAGAAGGCGACGAAAGGGGCAGAAATACAAGCAGCTCGAGAAGTGTGGGAAAACTGATAGCCCTGAAGTGGAAGGATAAGCGAGACGTCCACCTGCTTTCCACCGTCCACACAGGTGCCCAGGTGGATTCTGGCAAAAATCCACTACCGAACCAGGAAGACAATCTACAAGCCCGACATGGTAGTGGACTACACCAAAAACATGCGCCTGGTGGACAAGTCTGACTGTCAGCCGTCAGGCGTTGAGTGTCTGAGGAAGACTGTGAAGTGGTATCACAAGCTCTTCCTCCACCTAGTTGACATAACGATGCTGAACGCCTACAACTTGTGGTTGGTGAAGAAGGACTATGGCCCCAAACCAGAAGCTGAAATTCCGGGAGTTCGTGTACAACGTCTACTACCCAATACTGGAGAAGTATGGCACCACCACTCACAGACGTACGGCATGGCGTGGGGATCACGTTCCTGACCGCATCCAGCTGGGTGTCAAAAGACACTACACAACCAACACCGAGCTGATTGGCACTCGTCACAGGCAGGTGCAGTGCACCGTCTGCAGCTCCAGTGTGAGGAAACCCCATGTAACCAAAAGAGTCACCTCAAATGTGAGCCGAGTGCAAAGTTGCACTCTGCCTGGGTGACGCTTCAGGGAATACCACACCTTCAAGAACTACTGAGTGTCGGCCCCTGCCCCTGCCCTGCCCTGGACTCGCCCCGTGCCCTGCCCTGGACTCGCCTCCTGCCCTGCCCTGCCCTGGACTCGCGCCCTACCTTACCTGACCTGACCTAATTGATCACGCTACTCTTAATGTAACATATATTATATAATGTATAAGTTCCAATGATGTCCCTGTGATATAGCTTTTACATTATATAATTGTATGTTTCATTATTTAGTTTATAAGTTTCAAAGATTTACATGTAATATGCCATATTTTTCTAGTATAGCAATATATATGTTGGTTATTAGCCTAACTAATGTGTATATAATTATTTTATTACCTCAAATGAATTGTACAAAAATAAAATGTTTCAATAAATCATGTCAAACCTACTATGATAATAAAATAAAACAATAAAAAAAGAAAAAAAGAAAACAAGGTCATGTCATTGTATTCTTACAATATGATATATTCTATGAATATTTCATAGTGTTTGAATACAATGGCATGATCTTGTAAAAAAAAAAATTTATAAATTTTTTTCTAGACAATATAAAACCTTCCCCATAACCCCCTCCTGGATTCGATTCCACTACCCTACGACACTTTGAGTTTTCCAGTCCGCGACCTTACCAACCATGGCACAGGAGCTCATACCAAATATCACTCAAAACTTCGTGTCTACAATCGAAATGACAATATACAAAAAAAAATGAATTATCCCACCAATTTACGTTTGTAAATTGATGGGATTATCAATTATATCATGCCAAGGTTTATAATAGCTTGTCTCTGTCAAGAATTAGTAATTATATAACTTTATTCTGTCAAAAATTGCCCAAACACTCAGCAAAATTGCCCCTCTCAGTGTGACTCCACTCATTTCACACGGTAAGGCGGTCACGAGGTGACCCTTGCCGCTCCTTGATTCTCCAGCTACAGCAGCTCTGTCTGGGAACAAAATGGGTATAAATACAATAATGGTAAAAAAACTCTCCACAAATACTTTTGTAATTGTATAATATTGTAAATAAAAATGAATAAATAACTGTGTGGGTGTCGAAAATTGTCAACCAGCTTTCTTATGTCTCGCCTACGCGCGTATATTGGATTATACATAGTCATGACTGTCATACAAATAATTGCAGTAGGTCTCGAATATAAATTTAGATTGCATATTACTTCGCAATAATAAATAAGTAAACGTTTTTCTCTGGTGGCAATCTACCCTTTCGCAGGTGTAAGGAGGACACCAGTCTATATTTAGCCTCTATCCACAACAGGCCAATCTGCCTGTGTTGACTCAGTATACCGTCGATGTGTTGGGTCTATTAAAATATAGTACTTATTTACAGTCAATGCCCTACAGAGTTTCTGTGGTACTTCACATGTGTCTAAAATGCAATGTCTGCTTGCATAACAAATGCAATTCTGAAGTCCATTTATATGATACGCATAACGCATGTCTCAGT
>CM064503.1:68125889-68154785 GCA_032716605.1 Paralithodes platypus | reverse complement strand
CCTCACTCTACTCCCTCTCATTCACTGTACTGTTTCCTCTCATACTCTCACTCTACTACTTCATTCACTGTACTTTTTTCACTTCATTCACTCTCATTCACTGTACTGTTCAACATTCATTCATACTCTCATTCAGTACTGTTTTCCTTCATTCACTCCCAAACTCTATCCTCCTTCACTGTACTGTTCCTATCCTACTTCATTCACTACTACTGTTCACTTAATTGTTTTCCTTCATTCAGCTTCATTCACTACTTTCACCTTCCTAGCTCATTCACGTACTGTTTACCTTTCATTCATTTACTCACCAGCTCATTCACTTACTGTTTCACTCATTCATTCACTACTCCTCATTCACTGTATTTTCCACTTCATTAAACTTCTTCATTCACTAAGTTACACTTCATTTCACTACTCATTCCTGTACTGTTTTCCTTACCTCATTGATACTCTAATACTGCATACTATAACCCCCCCTACTTCCCCCTCGCATAACTGACTATTACGAACTCATATTACTGTACTTTTTCCTTCATTCACACTGCACTCATAGTCATCCACTGTACTTTTTACTTCATACTAGTCCATCATTCACTGACTTTTCCTTCATTCTTCACTCTAATTCATTCACTCATTCACTGTACTGTTTCCTAATTCATTACCTCCTACATACTCATCATTCACTGTGTTTCATTCACCCCCTCTCATTCACTTACTGTTTTCCTTCATATTCTAAACATTCACTACTGTTTTTCAGTCTTCAGCCCCTCCTCATTCACTGTAGTTTTTACTTCAAATCATTCACTGTACTGTTTTTCATTCAACCCCCACTTTCATCACTGTTTGTTTACTTTCATACTACATGTATATAATACACTCTTCACTGTACTGTTTTATTCATACCCCTACCCAATTATAATCCGTGGAGTCATTCTGTACTTTCATCATTCATTCATCTCCCCCCCTATTCATGTATAGTTAATTCCTTCATATACTGTTTCATTCAATATTCCACTGTATCTTGCACTTTCATTCATCTTGACACACCACTCTTAGCGCATTCTTTCCTTCCCCCCATCACGTACGGTTTTTTTAGTGATGCCACTGAACTATGTTTCATCTGCCAGCTGAGCAATAAACCATCTAGCTCCGGCCCTGCTTAAGGGAGATATTCTTGAACCCCCTCTATCATATTTAGCCCCATTAGTTTGAGATTTTAAGAAACGCCCAGTAGTGGTGATCTAGACCTTTCGTGCCCATGTAGATTTATTCACTAGCGATCAATACCGTGCACATTAAGGAACCTTTGGCCAATTTGTCTACTGAATGGGCGCCCCTCCTTTACACCACTTTTTATACACTGTACCTTCAACCATTTCACCCCATTCTCGGTACCCTTGCCTGTCTGTCCTTCCGCCCCTCTCATACTCTCTTACTTCTATAATAAAATTGCGCACCTAATGTTTAATAACCATCCATTCTTGAGCACCTACTCTTAACCATAAGTATTTTGAACACATACTATTCAGCACCATATTTGTAAGTGCCTATATGCGCCCAATACACTAAAACACTAAAACACTAATACACTACCCAGTTTGAAGTACAGCCTACCCAGTTTACAGCACACATATTTGAGCACCCATTGTTTAGTCCTTAAGTTTCAAGTACCCTCCCCCCTCTTTCAGCACCTCTTTCCGAAGCACCCATCCCGTTGGCCTGTTATCATCTTAATAATGTTTTTTTTTACTGCAAATTGGGTAGCAGGGAGAGGCGACCACATGACTTGGTAGAGGCATAGACCGCAAAATAGGAGATCCTATACGTCGGTGGGAATAGTCCTACTCTTAAGGATAGGTTTTTGAGTTTGTGACCGCTAGACCTCCATCAAGCTCAAAATTACACACCCTTAGACTTCCTTTTCAAGATAATTCTTGTTACATTATTCGGGTGCAAAATTTCCCGGCCGAAGGCCGGTTCCTCTTAAATTACAGGCTCGCTATCGCTCGCCAGGATCAATTGACTCCGTAAATTGCATGAAAGGTCTTAAAATTGACAAATGGTGCGAAAGTTCTTAAAATCGCCAAACCAATGGGGCGAAACTCTTATAAATCTCTAATGAATGGGGCTAAACACGAGGGAGAAGGGTTTCATAAAAAAAAATCCCTTAAGGGAAATCTTCGACCCTTAAAATGTTTTCCCCACAGAGTTTAGTTTAGCTCTTAGACCACACAGGTAGAAAATAATGTATCACACGTATGAAATGTGCGAGGTAGTGTTAAGAGGTCTTATTGGGTGTGTTAGATAATCCAGTTATATGTCAAGCCCACACACACACACACACCCCACACACACACACACACACACCCACACAAACACACACACACACACCCACAGACACCACACACACACCAAACACACCCCCGTATCCTAGTAAGTAGAGCTCTCGGCTCACACCACGAGGGGCGGGGGTCAATCCCGTCCGGCGGAGAAAAATTGGGCTTGTCTCCTTTTCATGTGTTAGCTCAGTTCACCATCTGTAAATACGTTACCTGGAATAAGTGGCGAAACGTTTGACTTCCCATCTGGGGTTGGCAAAAATGGTACAAGGCGGATGGGTACATATGGTTCACCTATAGCTGTGGCTACTACGCTTCGTCCAGAACGGTACCGTCTATAGTGAGAATGTAACCAACAGATCACCCAAGCCTTCGTTTCCGATGTTGCCATTGGGCTAAAAAATACAGACTACACACACATCCCATAAGCCATGTTCCCCCTATACATATCAACACGACCCATATAGTGAGTCTGGATAACGCGCATGCTCACATCCCGCAAATCACTAGGATTATACAACTAGAGTAATTACACACACACCGGAACACACACCCCACACCCCCACAACCACACCACAACCACACCACACACACCACAGAACCACACCGACACACCACACAGCCACACACCACTGCATCCCACCCCTCCGTATCTTGGCCGCGGTGAATATAATTTTAGGAATTAGATGATGCACTAAACTACCCCCGCAATACTGCCGGGTAAATTATTGTAAAGTAAGTTGCGTGTTTGAGGTAGGAGCCTCTGCAAGATAAGGTACGGTAAGTGATAACATTTGTGGATGGGGTAACTTATTACAATAAATTACCCGGCCGTTTATCGGTTTTGGGCATTAACCCCTTCTGTACTGGCGACGGTCTGTTAAAGTATATTCTATCTACATATTTTACAACTTGTTATGCAGTCTAATAAGGATCTATTGTAGGCAGTGACCCTTGTTTGAGTGAATAGTTCCAAAGCACTTGTTAATTGCTGTAAGCCCTCTTTTACACTGAATCCAATCTCTATTAGTAGTTGAAATCCCATACAAAAACCTCCCTGCACCATGCACCCTGTTAACCTCTTCTTCTATACGCCCCCCCCCCTCCCCCCCCACCCCCATTACTCCCTGCCAACCTCTTCCCTTACCACCACCCCTGCCAGTCTCTCCCTGCACCACCACCCTTGTTAACCTCTTCCTGTACCCCCCCCTTGCCAACCTCTCCCTTCACACACCACCCCTGCCCGTCTCTCTCCCTGCAACCACCACACCCTTGTTAACTCTTCCTGTAACCCCCCCTCCCAACCTCTATCCCTTCACCACCCCCCCTGCCAGTCTCTTCTCTCCCTGGCACCACACCCCTTGTTTAAACTCTTCCTGTCCCGACCCCCCCCTCCCAACCTCTCCTGTCTCACACCCGACCCCTGCCAGTCCCGTTCCCTGCCCCACCAAACCTTGGTAACCTCCCTGTCCCCCCTTCCCACCTCTCCTTCCCTTGCACCAACGCACCACCCCTGCCATCCTACTCTCCATGCACCACCCCCCTTGTTAACCTCTTCCCTGTACCCCCCTGGCCCAACCTCTCCCGTCACACCACCACCCCTGCCAGTCATCCTCCCTGCACCACCTCCCTTGTGAGCCTCTTCCTGTACGCCCCCCTGCCAACCTCTCTGCGGGCGGTTCACCACCCACCCCTGCCAGTCTCTCCCTGCACCACCACCCTTGTTAACCTCTTCCTGTACCCCCCCCCTGCCAGCCTCTCCCTTCACCACCACCCCTGCCAGTCTCTCCCTGCACCCCCACCCTTGTTTACCCTCTTCCCGTACACCCCCCCCTCACCACTGCACCCCCCCCACCTACCCTCCCTGAAACCCACGCACTCTCACCCCCCCGTGCCATCCGATTTCCCTGCACAACAACCCTTGTTAACTCTCTCCTGTACCCCCGTCCTGCCAGCCTATCCCGCATCCTCCACCACCCCCTGCCAGCCTATCCCTGCAACCACCCACCCTTGTTTAACCTTCTTCCTGCTACCTGACCCCCAGTCCCTGACCTCCACACCCCCTGCCAGCCAGATCACTGCGACCCACCACCACCCTGCCAGCCTATCCTCACTGCACCACCACCCATGTTAACCTCTTCCTGTTACCCACGCCCCCCCCGGCCAGCCTATTCCACTGCACCACCACCCCTGCCTTAGTCTACTCCCTGCACCACCACCCTTGTTAACCTGCTTTCCCTGTAACCCCTTCCCCCCCTGCCCAGCCTATCCCTAGCACCAAAACCCAAACCACCCCTAGCCACCTATCCCTGCACCACCACCCTTGTAACCCTCTTCCGGTACCCCCCCCCCCCCCCCCCCCCCCCCGCCAACCGTCTCCCTTCACCACCACCCCCTGCCAGCCTATTCCCTGCACGACCACCCTTGTTTACCTCTCCTGTACCCCCCCCCCCCCTTGCCCCCCCCCCCTTTCCAACCTATCCTGCACCACCACCCCTGAAGCCTATATCCTTGCAACCACACACCCTTGTTAACCTCTTCCTGTACCACCCCCCCCCCCCCCCCTGGCAGCTATCCCTGCACACACCACCCCCGTGGGCAGCCCTATCCCTGCACCACCCCCCCTGGCAGGCCTAGTCCCTTGCACCACCACCCATGGGCAGGCTATCCCTGCAACTGCACCACCACCCCGGGGAAGCCTATCCCTGCACCACCACCCTTGTTAACCTCTTCACTGTACCCCCCCCTGCCAGCCTATCTCCCCTTGCACCACCACCCACCCCTGGCAGCCTATCCCTGCACCCAAACCAGTTTTTACAACAGAAGAAGAACTCTGGATATCCCTACACCACCATACCGCCGAAATTCAGACTTGATAATTCAGATTGTTCTAAGCACTATCACCGTTCCACAGAGACGAGAAGTATTGAATTGTTTAGATAAACTCAAGGTAAATACAACGACTGGACCCTATACAATCTCGCCCTAGAGTTTCTGCAAGGAAGCTAAGGATGAGCTCTCCAAACCACCTGACATTACTATTCAATAAATAAATCCTTGCAGTCTGGAAACTATGCCTGATCAGTGTGAAGCTAGCCAACGTAAACACACCGATATTCAAAAAAGGCAGGCAAATCCCTACCCAGTAACTATCGTCCAATTAGCTTTAACCTCAGTTGTATGTAAAATTGCCGTAGAAACGGTCCATACGAAGACAGACTCGTAAATCACTTAGAGGAAAATAACATACTTAAAGATACTCACCACGGCTTTGGCGTAAAAAACGTTCCTGTTTAACAAAAACCTCTTAGACTTCTTCCACGATATCCTCAACCTCTACGATGAGAGGTAAAAGCTGTAGGAGATTATATACCTTGATTTGTCAAAAGGCCTTTGACAAAGTTCCCCACAAACGTTTACTGCTAAAACTAAAAGCGCATGGAATACAAGACGGTGTGTTGAAATGGATAGAAAATTGGCTCAGCGACAGAAAGCAAAGAGTAGTCATAAACGGTAAGGCATCTAAATGGACCAATGTAAGTAGCGGGGTACCCCAGGGATCGGTACTAGGACCAATTCTCTTTCTAATTTATAATCAACGACATAGATGAGGGCCTCACCTGTACAATCTCAAAATTTGCTGACGATACAAAAATTGCAAATAGCGTACTCTCAAAAGAACAAGTTGACGATATACAACACAATCTAGATAAATTGTCATGTTTGGCCCAAAATTTGGCAAATGAGTTTCAATGCGGATAAATGTAAAGTACTACATATCGGATACCTAAATGAGAAAGCAAACTATTCGATGAATGGCACTCAGCTTAAGAATGTAAACAGAGAAACCGATCTGGGAGTAACAATATCGAGTAACCTAAAACCGAGTCAACAATGTTCAGAAGTTGTTAAGAAGGCAAACAAAATTATTGGCTTTATAGGCAGGTCATTTGAGCATAAATCCAAAGAAGTTATCCTAACCCTTTACAATTCCTTAGTCCGCCCTCTTCTGGAATACTGCGTTCAATCCTGGTCCCCTTATTACCAAAAAGATATAAACAAAGCTAGAACGAGTTCAACGTAGAGTTACCAAAATGATACCTAGCCTAAAGAACAAACCATACGAAGAGCGAAGAGCGTCTTAGAGAATTAAATCTATTTTCTTTAACCCAGCGCAGATTAAGAGGTGACTTAATTCAAGTGTTCAAAATCATCAAAGGCATCGACAATATGAACTGTAGTAAGTACTTCACTATCGACCAATCTAATTACACGCGGGGAAACGGTTGCAAAATTATTGGTAAATCTTTTAACTCACACGAATCTAAGAATTTCTTCTTCAATCGAGTTGTCAACTTGTGGAATGGGCTTCCCCGAAACGTTATAGACTGCATCACCGTTGATTCATTTAAACTCCGCCTAGACAAATATCTCGCTTCAAACCCGCGACTGACTGCGTTTGTAAATGAATAACTTTATTTTATCCCCCCTCAGTTACTAACCCATCTGTCCCCTACTAACTTCCTAATCCTGCCACAGACATTAGTTCCAGGGCAGTAATTCCCTTTCCAATGTTCCCTTACCCACTCTAAACCACTGTTTGGACACTTGATCCTCAGTGTTTTGGAGGACAAGCAACCTAGAAGGGTCACTAGATCTGTTGTTGCTTGATTTCCTTTGTACTCATTTGTACACCACCCCTGGCAGCCTATCCCTGCACCACCACCCTTATTAACCTCTTCCTGTACCCCCCCCCCCCTGGCAGCCTATCCCTGCACCACCACCCCTGGCAGCCTATCCCTGCACCACCACCCTTGTTAACCTCTTCCTGTACCCCCCCTGCCAACCTCTCCCTTCACCACCACCCCTGGCAGCCTATCCCTGCACCACCACCCTTGTTAACCTCTTCCTGTACCCCCCCCCCCTGCCAACCTATCCCTGCACCACCACCCATGGCAGCCTATCCCTGCACCACCACCCTTGTTAACCTCTTCCTGTACCCCCCCCTGCCAGCCTATCCCTGCACCACCACCCCTGCCAGCCTATCCCTGCACCACCACCCTTGTTAACCTCTTCCTGTACCCCCCCCTGCCAGCCTATCCCTGCACCACCACCCCTGCCAGCCTATCCCTGCACCACCACCCTTGTTAACCTCTTCCTTCAACCCCCCCCCCCCCCACCCCTGCCAGCCTCTCCCTGCACGACCACCCTTGTTCACCTCTTCCTGTACCCTCCCCCCCCCCCCCCCACCTCCCCCCCTGCCAACCTCTCCCTGCACCACCACCCTTGTTAACCTCTTCCTGTACCTTCCCCCTTCCCCACCCACCCCCACCCACCCCTGCCAACCTCTCCCTGCACCACCACCCTTGTTAACCTCCCTGGTACAACAGCAGGGAGGGAGCAGAGTGTTAAGGGGGGTGACCGTTTTTTGTTTCTCCTTTTCTCTCTTTCTCTGGCTTGTATCCATTCCGCCCCATTCAGCTTACTGTTTTAAGACGTTTATCACCATCCAGGTGTCGATTTTTTCCTGGCGAGCGGTAGCGAGCCAGCATATTATTAAAACAAATTGACAGCAGGCTAAATTTGTACATTTTTCGATAGAAAAATTTCTCCGGCAAAGCCGGATTTCTTCATATAATGCTGGCTCGCTATCGCTCGCCAGGAATAAATCGACACCTGGATGGGGATAAATCGACACCTGGATGGGGATAAATGTCGTAATACAGTATGTTGAATGGGGCCCAATATATACACCTGGATGGGGATAAATGTCGTAATACAGTATGTTGAATGGGGCCCAATATATACACCTGGATGGGGATAAATGTCGTAATACAGTATGTTGAATGGGGCCCAATATATACACCTGGATGGGGATAAATGTCGTAATACAGTATGTTGAATGGGGCCCAATATATACACCTGGGATGGGGATAAATGTCGTAATACAGTATGTTGAATGGGGCCCAATATATACACCTGGATGGGGATAAATGTCCGTAATACAGTATGTTGAATGGGGCCCACATATACACCTGGATGGGGATAAATGTCGTAATACAGTATGCTGAATGGGGCCCAATATATACACCTGGATGGGGATAAATGTCGTAATACAGTATGCTGAATGGGGCCCAATATATACACCTGGATGGGGATAAATGTCGTAATGCAGTATGTTGAATGGGGCCCAATATATACACCTGGATGGGGATAAATGACGTAATACAGTTAGATGAATGGGGCCCAATATATACAGCTGGAATGGGTGATAAATGTCGTAATACAGTATGTTGAATGGGGCCCAATATATACACCTGGATGGGGATAAATGTCGTAATACAGTATGTTGAATGGGGCCCAATATATACACCTGGATGGGGATAAATGTCGTAATACAGTATGTTGAATGGGGCCGAATATATACAAGCCAGAGAAAGAGAAAACAACGAGGTGACCCCCGTTAACAGGGTGTTGGTTTATATCATTATAACCTTTGTGTGGCAGACTATATACAAGCCAGAGAAAGAGAAAACAACGAGGTGACCCCCGTTAACAGGGTGTTGGTTTATATCATTATAACCTTTGTGTGGTAGACTATATACAAGCCAGAGAAAGAGAAAACAACGAGGTGACCCCCGTTAACAGGGTGTTGGTTTATATCATTATAACCTTTGTGTGGCAGACTATATTTGACCTTTCTCTTGACTGGTTCCGTTTTCCCTCTAACCCCCGTAACTACCGGTACTCTATATAATACCTCTGCTCTTCTACTACGTTCATATTCGGGTTTTATTGTATATATTTGTTCCCTTAGGCTGGTTTCCTCCATGGTCTCCTCTTCCTACCCATCCCCTCTCTTGTTCCTCTTCTCGTGTTGTCTCCTCTCCCATCTTTCCTCTGTATTCTCTGTATTCTCCTCCTAACTTTGTTATCCCTTTCCCTTGTTAAAGGTGGATTCACTCGACCGTTCTTTGTTACGGTAACACTTGATCGACAGCTATTGTAGCAACATTTCCAGTCGATTGTGAACTGGTATCGGCAACTACATTATTGTCAAAATGATTATGGAAATGGTTGAAGGAAAGATTGTGGTGTTTCTCCCTCTTTCAACTCCCACATTTTAAAATTATTTTATGTATTCACATTATGCAGGCATATCTACTATATAAAAGGCACTTTCAGTTCATGAACTACTCCCTCAGTTTTCAAGATGGAGAGCCCATACTTGGCATGCATACGAAGGGGGTGTCGGAGCAGGTTTTAAGCCAGGAGTAGGGTGTGTGGGGGGGGGGGGGGCCTCCCCACTCTCTTAGTTTTCAAGATGGAGAGGCAATACTTACATACTGTACATCTAAATGGACCAATGTAAGTAGCGGGGTACCCCCAGGGATCGGTACTAGGACCAATTATCTTTCTAATTTACATCAACGACATAGATGAGGGTCTCACCTGTACAATCTCAAAATTTGCTGACGATACAAAAATTGCAAATAGCGTACTCTCAAAAGAACAAGTTGACGATATGCAACACAATCTAGATAAATTGTCATGTTGGTCCCAAATTTGGCAAATGCGTTTCAATGCGAATAAATGTAAAGTACTACATATCGGATACCTAAATGAGAAAGCAAACTATTCGATGAATGGCACTCAGCTTGAGAATGTAAACAGAGACCGATCTGGGAGTAACATATCAAGTAACCTAAAAACCGAGTCAACAATGTTCAGAAGTTGTTAAGAAGGCAAACAAAATAACTTGGCTTTATATGCAGGTCATTTGAGCATAAATCCAAAGAAGTTATCCTAACCCTTTAATTCCTTAGTCCGCCCTCTTCTGGAATACTGCGTTCAATCCTGGTGCCCTTATTACCAAAAAGATATAAACAAGCTAGAACGAGTTCAACGTAGAGTTACCAAAATGATACCTAGCCTAAAGAACAAACCATACGAAGAGCGTCTTAGAGAATTAAATCTATTTCCTTTAACCCAGCGCAGATTAAGAGGTGACTTAATTCAAGTGTCAAAATCATCAAAGGCATCGACAATATGAACTGTAGTAAGTACTTCACTATCGATCAATCTATTTACTCGCGGGGAAACGGTTGCAAAATTATTGGTAAATCTTTTAACTCACACGAATCTAAGAATTTCTTCTTCAATCGAGTTGTCAACTTGTGGAATGGGCTTCCCCGAAACGTTATAGACTGCATCACCGTTGATTCATTTAAACTCCGCCTAGACAAATATCTCGTATCAAACCCGCGACTGACTGCGTTTGTAAATGAATAACTTTATTTTATCCCCCCCTCAGTTACTAACCCATCTGTCCCCTACTAACTTCCTAATCCTGCCACGGACATTAGTTCCAGGGCAGTAATTCCCTTTCCAATGTTCCCTTACCCACTCTAAACCACTGTTTGGACACTTGATCCTCAGTGTTTTGGAGGTCAAGCAACCTAGAAGGGTCACTAGATCTGTTGTTGCTTGATTTCCTTTGTACTCCTTTGTACTACATACTAAGGGGGTGCCAGCATAGGTTTTAAGCTGGGGAAGGGAGTGAGTGAGTGGTGGGGGGAGGGGCAGTACCAGTGTAAGGTAACACAACAACTAACGTGGTGTGGGGTTATACCATATCAACACCAAACACTACAATATATACTACCGTATATCTTAAATTGACATAATTGACTGTAATATAGTTACTGGGTATAAGACACAAAGAGAGAGAGAGAGAGATGGATGACGACCGGAGCAGGTAGGGAAAGCATCTCTCTCTCTCTCTCTGATATGTGTATTGCTAATCTTCACTTCATTTGCTTCACCTATCATCGAAGCTAGAGGCTTAATCATGTAATCGTGCGATCAAATGATGAGAGGATTCTACTTATTTTTGTCATACATTGAACTGCATATTGAATTATTTTAATTCATATTATACACATGCATGTAATATGAGAGTACTGTATTTTTGACGTGGTTTAAGATATTTACAGTGTGAAGGTAGTTTATATTATATTACAGTTTGTTTCTCTTCCACTAGCCCACCCAATATAGTGTTCCGAACCCGATGGCGTCTAGTGTATCATTTACATTATATAAACATTCGCTAAAATATCTATTCATCAGAAGTAATTGTCATCTACATTTTAGCCAATGTTATATCACCTTAACATTTGATAACAGACAGACAGACAGACAGAAGCTGTGGTTGTACGGTGTGGGAATGATGAAAGGCTCTTTCACAATTTGGTCTTTGGTGTTATTTATATTCCTGGTCCACCTCTCCTCAAAGGTCAGCTGATCCAGTGAAGGGGAAGTGAGTTAAGGGCAAGATCTTTTATGGTCATATTTGGACCAGAACGATTTAGTTGTAGATAGAGCTAATAAGCGATACTCTTTATTTATTTTCATTTTTTACTCTCGAATATTTTACTTTTCGAAGCTCATTTATCGATAACTACTGGAAAAATATGAAACTACTATGTTTCTGCATCAAATTATTGCCAAGTTATCGTAACTAACAGCATAGCCTATTTGGCTATACAAACATTGTAATAGCTGAGAAGAGTGGGAACAACTCAACTTCTCTCAAGCTTGAATACAAATACACCATAGAGAGACAAGTACTGTATATATATTCTTTAATGCATACAAGGTTAAAGGAAGTAGGAGTTTCAGTATTAAATTTTGTATTCAGAGATTCTGTATTTCTGATTAATTTTCGTTGGGGTTCAGTCAGCAGGTGGATAAGGTTAGCAAAGTGCATGGTAATTCGACGTTTCGCTAGTTTTCTAGCATCTTTAAGGAATGATTACATTGTTCAAAATTACGGGTATATAATACAGGTGAGTAGATCAGGGGGCGGGGCTACTGCGTGTTTGGAGGCCTGCCATTGGTAGCCTTGAGAGTCGCGCGCTGCATTGGCTGCTAGAGATCCTTGGGGTAGTCAGTTGCGCTCCGGGATGCGTATTGCGTAGAGGCAGGAGATGCAGGAGGGAGGTGGGGATCGGGGGGCCGAGGTCGGGTAGTGGTGTTTGGCAGACGGTAATATTTGTAAGTCAATTGTTTGGTTGTTTATGCTGGGGTTTAAGGCATAAACAACCAAACAATTGACATACATATATTACGCCACTACCCTACCTCGGCCCCCGCTCCCCACCTCCCTCCTGCCTATACGCATCCCCGAGCACAACTGACTACCCCAAGGATCTCTAGCAGCCAATCAACGATAACCTTATTCTTCATTTAGTAAAGGCTTTAGTCCTCCCGATTTTGGAATACTCAGCTGCCCCTTTATCAACTTATACTCAGCTGCCCCTTTATCAACTTATACTCAGCTGCCCCTTTATCAACTTTACTCAGCTGCCCCTTTATCAACTTTACTCAGCTGCCCCTTTATCAACTTTACTCAGCTGCCCCTTTATCAACTTTACTCAGCTGCCCCTTTATCAACTATTTTGGAATACTCAGCTGCCCCTTTATCAACTTTAGGTAAAACTCAAAATCTGAACAACGAGTCCAAAATGCATCCTTGAGATTTGCCTACAATGCAAGGTACCGGTACCCATATCAAAGGAACACAATACAACTGCACGAAGCCGCTAAAGTAGACCCCATGAACGTGAAATTATGTAAGAGAACAACAAAAATGTGGACTACACTAGAGATACTTAATGACCCAAACTGTCTATCATTACTAGAATATAGACCAGACAGAAAACATGGCTGGTTTCCCCCAGCTCTTATAACAGATGAGGATGATGAACCAAACCCAATTTATGTCCAATAACTCCTCATTTGAACATATATTATCCTTGTAGTTTGCAAATTAATATATGACAAAATATGAAAATTAGTAAAACAAATCACTATTAATACTATATTAACTATTGTCCCAAAATAAATATCAAACCATCTAATTAAATTAAAAGTATGTTTAACCAGACCACTGAGTCTAGAACAAGACTCTCACAGGGCTGGTCCGGAGGATTAAATCACATTGCGGTTAAAAGGTTAAAATGGCGGAGATACCGGATTATGGGAAATAAGGAAAAAGTCTGAGAGTCAGATAAAATGTCAGCAAGGGATTTATTACCAAAGTAAGCAGTACGGTAACGGGAATAAGCAGGGCAGTTACTAAAGACATGATGAATAGTGAGGGGAGTACGACAAGTGGTGCACTCAGGGGACGGATCATGAGGGGTGGACATTAAGTAACAAATAGAAAAGAAGTCAGTGTATAACATTACACTGTAAGAACATGGATGAATGTAACAAAGAATGAACTATGAATGGAAAAATACAAATCCATTGTGATCCCCCTATTAATTGCAGTGTATTATTTTATGTCCGTGTACAGTCTCTACCAAACACAGATTACTATTATTATGAATGAAAGACAGTATGAATGAAAATGATAAATTATGAATGAAATAATGAGAATAATAGATTAAGACATCAAAATAACATAATAAATTAAAAACAAAATATCCATGTAAAAACATCCTATGTACAATCAATACGTCCTGTCTCTAACACAAATATCCATGTACAAACATCCTATGTACAATCAATACGTCCTGTCTAACACAAATATCCATGTACAAACATCCTATGTACAATCAATACGTCCTGTCTCTAACACAAATATCCATGTACAAACATCCTATGTACAATCAATACGTCCTGTCTCTAACACAAATATCCATGTACAAACATCCTATGTACAATCAATACGTCCTGTCTCTAACACAAATATTTTGTTATAAACCAGAATGAATGAAAGTATGACAGAGTAATACTAACATAGAGTATGAATGAAAACATAAAATAAATAAAATAAAATTAAAACATCAAATAACAAATATAAACATAAAATTATCCCTTGTGATCCCCAATTACCATGTATTACCTTATGTTTGTGTACAGTCTCTACCAAAAACAATATGTCCCTTGTGATCCCCAATTACCATGTATTACCTTATGTTTGTGTACAGTCTCTACCAAAAAACAATATGTCCCTTGTGATCCACAATTACCATGTATTACCTTATGTTTGTGTACAGTCTCTACCAAAAAACAATATGTCCCTTGTGATCCACAATTACCATGTACCTTATGTTTGTGTACAGTCTCTACCATAAAACAATATGTCCCTTGTGATCCCCAATTACCATGTATTACCTTATGTTTGTGTACAGTCTCTACCAAAAAACAATATGTCCCTTGTGATCCACAATTACCATGTATTACCTTATGTTTGTGTACAGTCTCTACCATAAAACAATATGTCCCTTGTGATCCACAATTACCATGTATTACCTTATGTTTGTGTACAGTCTCTACCAAAAAACAATATGTCCCTTGTGATCCACAATTACCATGTATTACCTTATGTTTGTGTACAGTCTCTACCATAAAACAATATGTCCCTTGTGATCCACAATTACCATGTATTACCTTATGTTTGTGTACAGTCTCTACCAAAAAACAAGCCACGTTCAGTAAGAATGAATGATGAATTATAGTGAATTAATGAAGGAATGAAAGTGTAAAACAAAGATGCAAAACAGCTTGCATCTAGGACTTGCAAAATGGCCGACGCGTGGGATATCGCGTGCCTATTGGACAGCCAGTTAGTTGGCAACTCCACACACCTTCAGAGAGAGGAGCTCCCGCTCTTCTCACTCTCTCTCTCTCTGAAGGTGGGTGGAGTTCCCAACTAACTGGCTGGCCAATAGGCACGCGATAATGCCCTTATACTCCATTTCCGCATATTGCCACCTATACCACATCACTTACCTCGTCGTACCTTCCTGTTAAATACAATAATAATTTGTTTAGCACGTATAGGTGCAATCTCTCTCTACACGCCTCAATAATTATTGCATCTATCTCTCTTGAGAGTGTAAATGAGAGGTTAAATGGAACAATTTTAGCGTCAGGCGAAAGCGATAAGGATATTCAGTCTCATGCTAAAAATGATGACTATATTGCAAATGATAGTAGTGATGGTGCAACGGAAGATGGAAATGTCGCTAAAAACAAAGGTAAATTAGGTATAAAGAAAAGAAGTAAATTGAGAGTATATTACACAAACTGTAGGAGTCTATGTAACAAAATGAACGAACTTCGAGCCCTTGTTAGCAAAGAAAATATAGACATAATAGCGCTAACTGAAACGTGGATTAATACAGAAACCAGGCATTTTTTAGCAGAATTTGATATACCAGGATATAGTTTGTTTAAATATGACCGAACAAGTAAGAGGGGCGGGGGTATAGCAGTGTTTGTCAGGAGTTCATTAAAAAGCTGTATTAAATCAGGTATTAGACTAAATAACGATAATGAAATTGTTTGGGTAGAGGTTAACGAAGGTAGTGAGACCATATTTATTGGAGTTATGTATAGACCGCCAAATATGAGTAGAAATGACGGAACGTCATTATGGGAGGAAATTAAAATGGCATCAAGGTTTAGCAATGTGTGCATTATGGGGGATTTTAATTTTCCGAATATAGATTGGCAGCATCAAATAGGAGACTCTGATTCTGAGGAGTTTATAGAGGTAGTACAAGATAGTTTTTTATTTCAATTCATAGATACGCCGACTAGAGGTAATAATATTCTCGATTTAGTTTTCAGTAACAATGAACATATGGTAAATAATGTAGAGATAGGGGACCACCTAGGAAATAGTGACCACAATTCTGTGTATTTTAATATACAATGGAAAGGTAATACCAGAGAGAATACAACATTAATACCTGACTTTAGAAAAGCCAATTATGGTGGGTTAAGAAGAGCCCTATTAGCGGACCCTATGGTCAAAAAATTAAGTCGATCCAGGTGTCCAAATGAGTGTACCCCTTCTCAGGCACCTGTCATCTTAAGTCAGGAAGAGACGTCAACCTTGGTAGATGCATACGATAATTTTATCAAGTCAGTATTCAATGCACAAATAAATACATCCCCAAAAGAAAATTTAGATCAACACAGAACCAACCCAAATGGATGAATAATAGACTATTAGATCTTCTAGGAAAAAAGAGAGGAATATATAGAAAAATTAGAAAAGGCGAAATTCACCTACTTGCTTACTATCAGAATCTATCACGACAGGTAAAAAGGGATATTAGGAAAGATAAATGAATTATGAAATTAAGGTTGCCAATGACTCAAAAAATAATCCTAAAGCTTTTTACCAACTATATAAATCCAAGGTTAGAGATGTAATTGGTCCCATTAAAACTTCGATAGGAGAAATGACAGAAAATGATTTAGAAATGTGCAGTACATTAAATAGTCAATTTCTTTCCGTTTTCACTAATGAAAATTTGGCACAGTTTCCAGAAGTCCGTAAGGTATATAGCGATAGTATAGAAAATAGGTTAAGTACGGTTACTATAAGTAGAAATGATGTGCTTAAGGAAATTGACAGACTGAAACCTCATAAATCGCCTGGTCCTGATGAGGTATATGCTAGAGTATTAAAAGAATGTAGGGATGAGTTAAGTTACCCATTAACATTTTTATTTAACAAGTCATTGGAGACAGGTATAGTTCCAGAAGCTTGGAAGCTTGCAAACGTAGTTCCGATCTTCAAAAAAGGTGACAAATCAATAGCATCCAATTACCGTCCCATTAGTCTTACATCAATCATAGGAAAACTACTAGAGTCAATTATTGCTAGGAAAATTAGAAACCACTTAGATACATTAATTTAATAAATTCTTCTCAGCATGGATTCACTCAGGGACGTTCTTGCCTTACTAATTTGCTTAGTTTTTTCTCAGAGGTATATGAAGCAGTAGATAATGACAAGTCATATGATATAATATATTTAGATTTCAGTAAAGCTTTCGACAGAGTCCCCCATGAGAGATTGATGAGAAAGGTTGAGGCGCATGGAATAGGTGGGGCGTTGTTGGGATGGATTAGGTCATGGCTAATTGGTAGGAAGCAGAGAGTCAGCATAAATGGTACGAAGTCAGAATGGGGAGCAGTCAAAAGTGGTGTCCCCCAGGGATCTGTATTAGGTCCTCTGTTGTTTGTTATATACATAAATGACCTTGATTTAGGTATAACTAGTAGGATAAGTAAATTTGCAGACGATACCAAAATGGGGAGAACAATTGATTCAGTTAGAGATATAGAGTGCCTCCAAAGGGATCTAGATACCTTACACGAATGGTCAGTAAATTGGCAGATGAAGTTTAACATTGACAAATGCAAGGTATTAAAGATAGGGAAGATGCATACAAATGTTAAATATAAACTAGCTAATGTGGAATTAGAAAACTCGAATTGTGAGAAAGATCTAGGTGTGTTTGTTAGCAATGATTTGAAGCCTAGACAACAGTGTATAAGCGTTCGAAACAAGGCAAACAGGATTCTCGGGTTCATCTCAAGGAGTGTGAGTAACAGAACTGCTGATGTTATCTTAAAACTTTACTTGTCATTAGTGAGACCCCATATGGATTATGCTGTTCAATTTTGGTGTCCTTATTACAGAATGGACATAGATTCATTGGAGAGAGTACAACGTAGAATGACAAAAATGATCCATAATATTAGAAATCTTCCGTATAAAGAAAGGTTGAAGAAATTAGGCTTACATTCGTTAGAGAGACGCAGAGTTAGAGGGGATATGATAGAGGTGTTCAAATGGGTTAGTGGGTTTAACAAAGGGGACATGACAAATGTACTAAAGCTCAGTGATAGCGAAAGAACTCGTACCAATGGTTTCAAATTAGATAAATTTCGTTTCAGAAAAGATATAGGCAAATATTGGTTTGGTAACAGAGTTGTAGATGGGTGGAATGGACTACCAAGTGCTATAGTGGGATTAAAAACGATAGGGAGCTTTAAGATAAAATTGGATAAGCATATGGACGAGAAGGGTTGGGTGTGAAGGGGGATCAGCAGGGTTGGGCCAATCAGCGCTCTGCAGACCCCCGTAATCCTGCGTTAATCTCTAACCGTTTTGGTAAGATGATCCTCAGGGTATTAGAGTGTTGAGCCTATAATTGGGCTTTGTAATTGGGGTTGTGTGGGACAGGGATCTGCCTTGCTTAGGCCAATCGGCTTTCTGCAGACTCCCATTTTCTTATGTTCTTATGTTCTCTCTTCTACCGCTATTACAATAATTAGTGTTTTTCAGAGCTTTCTCAGTGTATACTTCCTCCCCTACGATGAGTTTTGGGCACCCACCTTTCAACACACTCCCACACTTAGTGTGTCCAACTCTCTAACCCAAGAGTGAACCAATTTTCCTAGTCATTCTTCTGATCAACAAGTAAGCTTTGTAGCTCTCTCCCTCAGTCTGTAATTCCCTCATCCTATGACCTAAACTGCTTCAAGCTCCGTGTGTCCAGACATTTTGACTCTAACGTTTCTTGAATTTGGCGCTGTGTCACTCTAGCAACTTTGAGGGAGACTTGTTACAGGCAACTTTGCTTTTCGTCTCCTACATTCACATTACAAACAAAAAATATATACCGGGTATATATAATTATACCGTATATATATATATATATATAGTAACTCAAGGAAAATTGAAACAATGGAACACCAAGCTTTCGTCTATTCTCTCAAGACATCTTCAGGGTATTACCCTGAAGATGTCTTGAGAGCAGCCATAGACGAAAGCTTGGTGTTCCATTGTTTCAATTTTCCTAGGGAGTTTTACTACATAATTTGATCACACGTATTTGTGATTTAACCTCCATATATATACCGTACATACACATATATATATATATATATATATATATATATATATATATATATATATATATATATATATATATATATATATATATATATATATATATATTTCTTACTAACGGTGTTAAAATAACCAAGGACTTAATGGTAATACTAAAAGCTTTTTTTAAACGATATCAATCAAATCCACAAGCATAGTGTTTTAGCATTAATTTTGGGTTGTCATCTTTGACCTCTCGCTCACCATTTGCTTACCTGTCAAATAGAGTACCTGCTAGATGCATTACTACGTATTGTTGGATCTGCTATTATAAAGTTTCATCGGAGACAGCTGTCAAGGCTTTACTCTCTTTCAAACTATCTGGGATTGAATTGTCAAGTTAAATGTCATTACACAAATAGAAAACAAATTGCATATAGCTCATTTTTATTGTTGATCATTCTTGAGTACAGTTTATTGTTTATTTGTGCAATGAATGGGGCTGATGAGGTGACCTTTCTGTGGACACTGAACGTTTACCTGGGCGGTGGGAGTGTGAGGGTGGGGTATGTCAAATTCACCTACCGGGTACTAGACGAAACAGAGAATGGCGCGAGGGAATGTAAAAGTGGTTCCAGACCCTAAGAATTAGAACTTTTAAATGTTGTTTCTATTCGGTCTCTGTCTCGAGTCGGCCACCCCCAGCTATGGGGTATGTGTCTGAGTATATACATACATACATACATACATACATACATACATACATACATGCATACATACAATAAGATTAGAGTAGCTGCTAGCAAGGTGGTTAGTTATCACGATTATAATTGAGTAACAATTAAATAACTTACATAAAACGTATGGAAACCGAGAGAGGTGGAGGGACAGAGAGGGAGAGGTAGACCGAATGAGAGGTGGAAGGATGGAGTGAGGAAGTACATGAACGAAGGCAGTGCTGGTTGGGGGGAGGGGCGTCGACTGACTGGGGACAGAGGTGCATGGGGGCGGTTCGTTCGTGGCCATCCCTTCGGGGATCACGGCGTCAGGCAATAGATAGATAGACATAGAAAGGAATACGTCAATGCACTAGAAAATCCCATTATTTAAACAAAAACAATTACCAATCAAATTATTAACGCCTAATCTATCATACGTGTAATGTGAGGAGCTTAAAAATAATATGTGGAATACAATTAATTTGTCGGGTAAAACAAGCATTTTAACCCCTTGAAGCTCTGATGCGTATTAGCAGTCTATTGTGGCTATCATTAGAAGATTTTATGCAGCTTAGGAATGATCTGTGGGTATTAAAACGGTAAATACTCTCTCAATCAACCCTCTGACTTCCATATACCCTTCCTAATCTGAATATAATCGTCTAATAATTACCAGAAAACAGAAAAGGAATGCGTATTGGAGCTTGAAAGGGTTAATTTAGTTTATGGCAGTATGAAAAATAGCGGGTGGGTGGGGTTGAGTAGCGGAAAATGGTCCTTTGTTAACTGTTAACTTGGGGTGGTTAACGGGTAGACTGTTAGTGAGTCACCCAAGCAAAGCTCAACACCCGGTTCAATACTCCGGGTGGACAATTTTTTTTTTTTTTTTTATTATTTTTAACTTTATCGTATATGCATTATACATTCCTTGAATGCATGCATCATTATGTTCATAGATATAACTATGTTGTAATAACAACAATATGTCCACATAAATATACAAAACTGAAAAAAAGGAGAAAAAGTGGCCACCCAGAGTATTGAACCGAGTGTTGAACTATTTATTAGGTTAAAGAGACCAAATATCTGTTTGTGGAATGAATAATTAATGTGTTTTCATATTTAATTGTTTACAACTTTAGACTATCATGTGTGAGTTAATTTGAAATAGTTTGGCCTTGTTAGGTCCCTCCTTGGCTCATTAAGGGGGAGGTGGTCGCTTTTTCTGGACAACCTTCTCCTTGATGTTTAGCATATCAGTTTTGAAATTTTAAGACGTTCGTTCCAATTTATAAAGACATGGGGCGAAAGGTGTTGAAGTCGCCAAACTAATAGGTGACTAATAATCTCAATGCAAATGGGGCCTAACACGAGGGAGAAAGGGGACAATAAAATCGAGCCATCTCTCCTTAATAAATGGATGTAAGTGAAGGGGTTGGGACTAAGTTTAGCTGATGCCTCCGTATCCTTCCCTGAAATAAATACCTTTATCAAGCTAACCTATCGGAGAAGCCTTCCCCCATTCCTATAGTCTATTCGCTGTAAGTAGGCGAACAATCCTCTGTAACTAAAAAGGGCTAGATCAAATTGGCTATAAAACTCCACGCCTATTCCTTGACTGACTCTTCCCAAATGACCGAAATATTCGCTCGATTACTCTAGTCGATTTTCAGTTTCAGAGGTTAAAGGTCATGATTTATCGCCTACTTATAGCGAAGTGATTGGTTGACCACCAACCAATCATTAGTGTGTGTGTGTGTGTGTGTGTTTGTGTGTTTGGCCTTAACCTTGGAAGCATTACTTGAAGCAAATTATTACAGGACTTATAACATTGACTGTTAAGCGCGTGAGCACAATATTTTAGACATTGTAACATCTACAAACTACACAAAGTAACAAAACAAGGTATATATATATATATATATATATATATATATATATATATATATATATATATATATATATATATATTATAATTATAATTTATTGAAAAGACGGATATTGAGTAGATACTCATATATAAATATAAGTTCTAAGATATCCCTATTGGCCAGTCGCGGTGGCTGAGTTGGGAGCGCTTTAGACCAGGAAGCTGTAGTTTCCCTCTGAGCTAGGTTCGACTCCTGGACCAGAGAACAGTAGTTCCCCCCTGGTCTAGACCATATAAACAACATACACCGTGGCTGGTCATTAATAACGACCATGATGAGAACAATGACTACACTAATGATGTTGCAGGAAGAGTTAAGCTCCTCCCCGAGGAGATGCTGTGTTTGGGGTTCACAGTTATTAACGTCCCCCTCCTGTGGTATCACTATAGTAGTGTCTGGTTGCTTGTCATGATCGTGTAAGGTCCTCATAAAGACTTTATGACATTTTTTTAACATGGTACACATATTGTTTCACTCCGTCCTTCCAGCTATTCATTCTTGTACAATCCTTATGTCGCTTCCCATACGTTCCACAAAACATCTACTGTCTAGTCTATCCCTTCATGTAATTCCATGTTGCCGTAATAATGTTGGACAACGAAAATTGGTGATAAAAGTGGCTCATTTCAATATTATTATAGCCAAAAATGAAAACAAATCAGCATCATTCTCCGTTTTCCGGATCGATTACTACACTAGGAAACTGAACGTGAGACTAGGTTTTAACTGTTTCTTGTAGGTTTTATGGATCGATTACTACACTAGGAAACTGAACGTGAGACTAGGTTTTAACTGTTTCTTGTAGGTTTTCCGGATCGATTACTACACTAGGAAACTGAACGTGAGACTAGGTTTTAACTGTTTCTTGTAGGTTTTATGGATCGATTACTACACTAGGAAACTGAACGTGAGACTAGGTTTTAACTGTTTCTTGTAGGTTTTATGGATCGATTACTACACTAGGAAACTGAACGTGAGACTAGGTTTTAACTGTTTCTTGTAGGTTTTATGGATCGATTACTACACTAGGAAACTGAACGTGAGACTAGGTTTTAACTGTTTCTTGTAGGTTTTATGGATCGATTACTACACTAGGAAACTGAACGTGAGACTAGGTTTTAACAGTTTCTTGTAGGTTTTATGGATCGATTACTACACTAGGAAACTGAACGTGAGACTAGGTTTTAACTGTTTCTTGTAGGTTTTATGGATCGATTACTACACTAGGAAACTGAACGTGAGACTAGGTTTTAACTGTTTCTTGTAGGTTTTATGGATCGATTAATACACTAGGAAACTGAACGTGAGACTAGGTTTTAACTGTTTCTTGTAGGTTTTATGGATCGATTACTACACTAGGAAACTGAACGTGAGACTAGGGTTTAACTGTTTCTTGTAGGTTTTATGGATCGATTACTACACTAGGAAACTGAACGTGAGACTAGGTTTTAACTGTTTCTTGTAGGTTTTATGGATCGATTACTACACTAGGAAACTGAACGTGAGACTAGGTTTTAACTGTTTCTTGTAGGTTTTATGGATCGATTACTACACTAGGAAACTGAACGTGAGACTAGGTTTTAACTGTTTCTTGTAGGTTTTATGGATCGATTACTACACTAGGAAACTGAACGTGAGACTAGGGTTTAACTGTTTCTTGTAGGTTTTATGGATCGATTACTACACTAGGAAACTGAACGTGAGACTAGGGTTTAACTGTTTCTTGTAGGTTTTATGGATCGATTACTACACTAGGAAACTGAACGTGAGACTAGGTTTTAAGTGTTTCTTGTAGGTTTTATGGATCGATTACTACACTAGGAAACTGAACGTGAGACTAGGTTTTAACTGTTTCTTGTAGGTTTTATGGATCGATTACTACACTAGGAAACTGAACGTGAGACTAGGTTTTAACTGTTTCTTGTAGGTTTTATGGACCGATTACTACACTAGGAAACTGAACGTGAGACTAGGTTTTAACTGTTTCTTGTAGGTTTTATGGATCGATTACTACACTAGGAAACTGAACGTGAGACTAGGTTTTAACTGTTTCTTGTAGGTTTTATGGATCGATTACTACACTAGGAAACTGAACGTGAGACTAGGTTTTAACTGTTTCTTGTAGGTTTTATGGATCGATTACTACACTAGGAAACTGAACGTGAGACTAGGTTTTAACTGTTTCTTGTAGGTTTTATGGATCGATTACTAGACTAGGTTTTAACTGTTTCTTGTAGGTTTTATGGATCGATTACTACACTAGGAAACTGAACGTGAGACTAGGTTTTAACTGTTTCTTGTAGGTTTTATGGATCGATTACTACACTAGGAAACTGAACGTGAGACTAGGTTTTAACTTTCTTGTAGGTTTTATGGATCGATTACTACACTAGGAAACTGAACGTGAGACTAGGTTTTAAGTGTTTCTTGTAGGTTTTATGGATCGATTACTACACTAGGAAACTGAACGTGAAACTAGGTTTTAACTGTTTCTTGTAGGTTTTATGGATCGATTACTACACTAGGAAACTGAACGTGAGACTAGGTTTTAACTGTTTCTTGTAGGTTTTATGGATCGATTACTACACTAGGAAACTGAACGTGAGACTAGGTTTTAACTTTCTTGTAGGTTTTATGGATCGATTACTACACTAGGAAACTGAACGTGAGACTAGGTTTTAAGTGTTTCTTGTAGGTTTTATGGATCGATTACTACACTAGGAAACTGAACGTGAGACTAGGTTTTAACTGTTTCTTGTAGGTTTTATGGATCGATTACTACACTAGGAAACTGAACGTGAGACTAGGTTTTAACTGTTTCTTGTAGGTTTTATGGATCGATTACTACACTAGGAAACTGAACGTGAGACTAGGGTTTAACTGTTTCTTGTAGGTTTTATGGATCGATTACTACACTAGGAAACTGAACGTGAGACTAGGGTTTTAACTGTTTCTTGTAGGTTTTATGGATCGATTACTACACTAGGAAACTGAACGTGAGACTAGGTTTTAACTGTTTCTTGTAGGTTTTATGGATCGATTACTACACTAGGAAACTGAACGTGAGACTAGGTTTTAACTGTTTCTTGTAGGTTTAATGGATCGATTACTACACTAGGAAACTGAACGTGAGACTAGGTTTTAACTGTTTCTTGTAGGTTTTATGGATCGATTACTACACTAGGAAACTGAACGTGAGACTAGGTTTTAACTGTTTCTTGTAGGTTTTATGGATCGATTACTACACTAGGAAACTGAACGTGAGACTAGGTTTTAACTGTTTCTTGTAGGTTTTAGATGACATCAATTAGTAATATATTGAAGCTTATTTGCTGACGAGGTCTGTCAACTTTGGAAGGTGATCAGGTTATGACATATATATATATACAGTATATATATATATATATATATATATATATATATATATATATATATATATATATATATATATATACGGTATATATATACAGTATATATATATATATATATATATATATATATATATATATATACGGTATATATATATATATATATATATATATATATATTATACAGTATATATATATATATATATATATATATTACCAAACTAGTATATTGTTGAATCATTGTTATGCGGAAGATTAAGAAAGATGGACATATAGAAAATAGAGAAATATAAGTGTTATGCCTAAGCTGAACAAAATTGTCTGTAGATACCTAGCAATATAATTGTCTGTAGATACCTAGCAATATAATTGTCTGTAGCAGGAAATATACTACAAATATACTAGCAGGAAATATACTACAAATATACTAGCAGGAAATATACTACAAATATACTAGCAGGAAATATACTACAAATATACTAGCAGGAAATATACTACAAATATACTAGCAGGAAATATACTACAAATATACTAGCAGGAAATATACTACAAATATACTAGCAGGAAATATACTACAAATATACTAGCAGGAAATATACTACAAATATACTAGCAGGAAATATACTACAAATATACTAGCAGCAAATATACTAGCAGGAAATATACTACAAATATACTAGCAGGAAATATACTACAAATATACTAGCAGGAAATATACTACAAATATACTAGCAGGAAATATACTACAAATATACTAGCAGGAAATATACTACAAATATACTAGCAGGAAATATACTACAAATATACTAGCAGGAAATATACTACAAATATACTAGCAGGAAATATACTACAAATATACTAGCAGGAAATATACTACAAATATACTAGCAGGAAATATACTACAAATATACTAGCAGGAAATATACTACAAATATACTAGCAGGAAATATACTACAAATATACTAGCAGGAAATATACTACAAATATACTAGCAGGAAATATACTACAAATATACTAGCAGGAAATATACTACAAATATACTAGCAGGAAATATACTACAAATATACTAGCAGGAAATATACTACAAATATACTAGCAGGAAATATACTACAAATATACTAGCAGGAAATATACTACAAATATACTAGCAGGAAATATACTACAAATATACTAGCAGGAAATATACTACAAATATACTAGCAGGAAATATACTACAAATATACTAGCAGGAAATATACTACAAATATACTAGCAGGAAATATACTACAAATATACTAGCAGGAAATATACTACAAATATACTAGCAGGAAATATACTACAAATATACTAGCAGGAAATATACTACAAATATACTAGCAGGAAATAATATTAGTTACAAAATGTTAAGCAATTATAGTGTCATTTGTTTTATAGTAATTCTATCTTTTGTATTTCAGGTGAGTGTTTCAAGACAGTTTTCCTGATGAAGTTCCTTCCTGACCCTATCCGTGAGTGTTGTTATATTAAAGTGTACATGTGCAAATATAACTATATATATATATATATATACTGGGAGATAGGTCAGTGGTTTAACATCTCCATACTCCATACTCAGACAATCTAGGCGGGTGTAAGTTATTATACTCAGTTATAATACGTTATGAGTATTGTTGCTGCAAGAATTAGGACATCGTATTTCGCGATACGACGTCATATTTTTCAGTGGGTAACCCACCTTTGGTTAATAGTGCAAATGCCTCAGTGGTCTCAGTTTGTCACTCTATGTACCCTGGTCTATCACAACTCATAATGCCTCGGCTATCATGCCACCTTGTCATTATCTCCTTGCATTATTCACTTACAAGTCTTAAATACTGTTACTACTATTTATCTACATATGATTCTACAGTTTCAATATTTTCAAGTAGAAAATTACTTGTGTAATTGAGTGTATTTTTAATTCTCCGATGAATGTTCGAGTTAATATCACATTCAATATGAAAGAGCAAGAGTATTCGCTTAATATGTTCCTGTAAAATGAATACCACTCATTGTATTTTTATATGTCTGCTTGAAAATGTCCTAGCACCAGCGATTTTCCAGGAATTTTACGTCAGTAAATTTATCTTATCAAAAATGCTGAGCTCATTTTGTATGTGCCTTGTATAAAATGTATCCGATAAAATTTGATCATATAATTACCGGTTTACAAAGTTTAACGCCAATACTACTTACCATCATTGGGTGATATTGTCGTCAGATGCCAGCAGGGTACGTGTGTTGCTATGGCTCAAGTCCTCAACTCTCATTAGAAGAGGTAACAAGGGGGAAACTAAGTCAAAAACACTTGGGACGCCATAATCTCAGGGTTATTTTCTCGTTGAGGGAATGCGAGAGGCGTCTGGATTACTCTGCTTCCCTGCATCATGCCACGACGGAGTCCTTTGGTTGCTGATGGGTCTTCCAGTATGGCCTGGCATGATTGCCTGCTTCCTCAGCTCTGGTTGGGAAATTATCCACAATTTGTGAATCTCGGCTTGAATTCACTCGTATCAGGACTCGCATAGAGATGAACGGAGAATAATTTCGTACCCTAAGCTTTTGTTTTTGGGAACCTAACTTATGTCTGCATAATTTGATAATATAATTACTGCGATAGCTTCTTGTCTCACTTCGTATGTCGATACTTTAAAGTATATAAAGCATAAGAAGTCACACACCCACTCATAACGTGTATTGCTCTAACACTGTCCTTGAAGCCTAAGTCCATTTTAATCCTCTATAATAGTCTCTCTCTTCGTCTTGATCCTCTCATCAGAGTGCCACCAGCCTTCTGTCCTCAACTTAATTGTTGGTGTTTTGGTCCTTCGTGTGCATGAAAGGTCTTGCCCCCCAGCGCGACCTCTCACCAGACGACCTTACCAAAATAGCCACTGGCCATGTTCCTGCCTGTGGCCTCAAGGGCTTCAAGTCCAAACAGCCACATTCCCAAACGTTCCCAATCTTACTTTACTCATCTTAGCCTTTTTAAACATACTCTAATAGAACATAACCAAACTATATCTAACCTAAATAACTTAACCAAAATAACCTAACTTAACTTTCTCAGCCTAATTTAACCGTGACTTTTTCAGCTTATTGCCGTTTGGGTTGAGGTCGCTTAATTACGAGTGTAGCTGTTTTGATGTGTTTCCGCCTGGAGGCCCTGCATAATGATAACGTTAAGGGGAGATGGGCCGTTTTTCTGGTCCCCTTTCTCCCTTGTGCTAAGCCCCATTTGTTTTGAGATTATACGACGTTCGGCCCATTAGTTTGGCGATTTTAACATTTCTTTGAACATTTCTTTGTCAATTTTAAGACCTTTCGTGCCATTTAGGTGTCGATGTTTTCCTGGCGAGCTATAGCGAGCCTGATATTTTAAGAGAAACCGGCCTTCGGCCGGGAAATTATTCTACCGAAAAATGTACAAATTTATCCTGAAGAGGGGGTCTAGGGGGTGTTTTTCTAAGCTTGATGAAGGTCTAGGGAGGACACTAAGGAATAAATGAATAAATGAATTAATAGACCAAAAAAACGGCCCATCTCCCCTTAAATCCTCGCTGGGCGTGGCCACTCCTCCCCTACCCCTCACTTGGTGCCACAAATTGCTTGGTGCTGAAGGGTGAGGGCGGTAGGGTCACGGCCTGGGACATACAGAGACCTTATGGTAACTGAGACTACTTAACATCCGCCAAATTGGTGCCAATCCTATCATTAATCTCACATCACACTCAAATATGTCCACTCTCATAATACAATATCTACAATATGACAATACTTACATAACAGGATGCAAAGTTTGGTCTTTGG
>CM064503.1:68048389-68120889 GCA_032716605.1 Paralithodes platypus | reverse complement strand
CCCAGAACGAATGCGTTCTTAGTGTGCGATGACACACTAAGAACGCCATCATTGCTGGGTTAGGGATGAGGGGGTGGGGGGGGTGGGGGGATCCGGGATGGGCACGGGGAGGGGGGGGCTTGGTAAAACCATATTTTGGACCTATACTCATAACTATTGCATAAATTCAAAAAATCTTTTTTGACTGACGTTCGTATTCACGCAACAAATGTTCGTGTGAAATTTGGTGAAAATCCGTCCAACGGTCTAGGAGGAGTTCCGAGACAGACGGACGACGACGACGACGACGACAGACATTTTTTGTGTGTGGTACCCACTATACGGGGGGGCGATAACAAACTCTGCTTACGCAGAGTTGATAAAGTAGAAGTGCCGTTTTGCCCAAAATCAAAACGGCATACCCAACTCTGCGATCGGTCACCATCATCACTACTAGTCACTATCATCATTAATATCATCAACACTACTACTATTATAATCATCACTACTACTCTCACAATCATCACTACTACTCTCACCATCATCACTACTACTCTCGTCATTACTACAACTTTCACCATCATCACTACTACTTACCAACATCACTAATACTGTCACCATCATCTTACAATCATCATTACTAATGTCACCATCATGGATACTATTATGACCATCATCACTACTACTAGTGCTGTCACCATCATATCTACTACTGTTATCAACACTAACATCATCACTACTGTCATCATTATCACTAAATCTACAACCATCATCACTGCTATTATCACCATCATCACTACTATCAGCATTATCCCCACTATTACTACCATCACTTCTAATGTCAACTAAACTAACTTAACCTAACAAATGCGGTCACCATCATCACTACTAGTCACTATCATCATTAAGGGGAGATTTCCACTCGAGGGATTTTTTTCTGGACCCGTTTCTCCCTCATGTTTAGCCCCATTGCTTTTGAGATTTTAAGACGTTCGCCCTAGTAGTTTTGAAATTTTAAGACATTTTGCCCCATTTATGTCAATTTTAAGACCTTCGTGCCATGAAGGTGTCGATTTTTTCCTGGCGAGCGATAGCGAGCCTGTAATTTAAGAGCAATCGGCCTCCGGCCGGGACATTTTTCTACCGAAAAATGTACAAATTTATCTTGAAAGGGGGTCTAGGGGGTGTAATTTTAAGCTTGATGAAAACGTAGGGAACAAACTAAATACCTCCCCTTAATATCATCAGCAGTACTACTATTATAATCATCACTACTACTCTCACCATCATCACTACTACTCTCATCATCACTACTACAACTTTCACCATCATCACTACTACTTACCAACATCACTAATACTGTCACCATCATCTTACAATCATTATTACTAATGTCACCATCATGAATATTATTATACTACTTACCAACATCACTAATACTGTCACCATCATGAATATTATTATACTACTTACCAACATCACTAATACTGTCACCATCATCACTAATGTCACCATCATGAATATTATTATGACCATCATCACTACTACTAGTACTGTCACCATCATATCTACTACTGTTATCATCATCACTACTGTCATCATTATCACTAAATCTACAACCATTATTGCTGCTATTATCACCATCATCACTACTATCAGCATTATCCCCACTATTACTACCATCACTAATGTCAACTAGTGTGTGCCCCTATGGGGCACACACTCACACAGGGAATAGGTACAGGGTGGGGGGTGGGGGTCCTGAAGGGGGAGGGGGGGAGGGGGCAAAACATGTTTTTGGACCTAAGATCATAACTATTGCACAAATTCAAAACATATTTTTTTAATTACCGTCGCATTCACGCACCGAAGGTTCGTGTGAAGTTTGGTGAAAATCCGTCAAACGGTCTAGGAGGAGTTCACAGACAGACATTTCGGTTTGCATGTACCATTATACGGGGGGCGATACCACTCTGCTTACGCAGAGTTGATAACTGATTTTTTTTTATGGGAACTTTTCAACTTACCGTCAGTTGAAAAGAAACAGGGTATAATGTGATTTATACAGATCCTCACTACACAGACAAATACACCATCATCATCACTTGTAAATCAGTACTGTGATGCGTGTGTACACACGCAGATCACCACCACCACCTACATCACTACTACTACTACTTCTATAGTCACCATCATGTTCACTACTGTGATGTTCGTGCACCTCCCTCCACACACACACACACACACATACATACACACACAAAGAACTTCACTACACAGACACATTAATTAAAAAAAATATATATTCCACGTTAGCTACAAATATATATCAATATAGTAAAACATGGTGTACTGTATATTTACAATACATTTTCTTGTGTCTGCTATCAATAACACTACTGTAAAAATGAATATAACAATATACAGAATAAAGTGTGTGAACGGGGCTGACGGTGTTTCGAACCCGCCCACAAAACTTAAAATCAAAACCAAAAAAATAGGGATGGAAAAATTGTGGGCCCCTTGGCGGTCGTTCAAGACTCGGAAGGAGGTTCAGATCCCAAGGGACGACTGGGAGCTGGTCCACGAAACTAAAATATTATGCTACCGACCCAAAAGAAATATTTCTTTTTATATGCCGCCATGCACAAAGGTTTTGCTGTGTATGCCCATATATATAAATACCTCAAAAGAGGTTGTTTTTAAATTAAAAACTGGGAATAACACATACAGGAAAGAAACTATTGTACTTGACAAAAATAAACCCTCTGAGGTAGCACAAGAAAGATTAGTTGAGTTTAAGTTTAATTCACCAAATGAAATACATACCACGAGTAGTGTGGAAACTAGTGATAATTCCACTAGTGTGAGTTATGGACCATTGGATAAGGAGGTTGACAGCGTGGCGACTCCTAAATAATCCACCAGTGTGAGTAGTGGACTATTGGATAAGGAGGTTGACAGTGTGGCGACTCCTAAATAATCCACCAGTGTGAGTGCTGGACTATTGGATAAGGAGGTTGACAGTGTGGCGACTCCTAAATAATCCACCAGTGTGAGTGCTGGACTATTGGATAAGGAGGTTGACAGCCATAAGGAGGTTGACAGCGTGGCGACTCCTAAATAATCCACCAGTGTGAGTAGTGGACTATTGGATAAGGAGGTTGACAGCCATAAGGAGGTTGACAGCGTGGCGACTCCTAAATAATCCACCAGTGTGAGTAGTGGACTATTGGATAAGGAGGTTGACAGCGTGGCGACTCCTAAATAATCCACCAGTTTGAGTGATGGAGAGTTGAAGAAGGTGGTTGTGAGCATGGCGACTCCTAAACAAGCCATCAGTTTGAATGATGAAGTGGAGAATAAGAATGTTTATAACGTGGAAAATATTACCCATTCCATCAGTGTGAGTGATGGAGTGGTGAACGAGGAGGAATTAAAAAAGGGTCTCCTTGGTATAATGGTTGAAGCAGACAATCTCCCCACATTACAAAAAGTGTATTCCACCGCCCCTTCTCACGCAACACTCCTGGTTTACCGAACATATTGGGACAGACCACTAATCCTGTGCAAAACATCCAATGGTCCAGAAGAAATTAGTCGCCTTTATATGAATCATAAAGGTATACAAATGGATCTTATGTGTAAACAAAAAGATGAATTATAATATGAGACAAGGTTGCAGCCATCCATCGAAGTGAGGACCGTGTCAAAGTATCGAACACTTGCAGGAGATGTTCGACTAACTAACAACAACCAGCTAAAGATTTTCACAAATTCAACAATTTCATGGGATTTGAAAGAGGCCATACAGAGACTGGAAGTTGAGGGAATAGACGTTACCAATCACCAACTTTCCCCTGTTTCATCACCAGTAGAACCCTCAATACAGGTTAAAGCGGCCCCTACATCTGACGCGTTCACCGATTTATTTATTTCGGTGTTAGATAGTGGAGAAACATGTACCATACTCTGATCTGTACGGTCGTGCTAAGGGAGCCCACCTCGCTTTTTTTCTATTTCTTTCCCTCTCTCTTTGGCTTGTATCCATTTGGCCTCATTCAACCTACTGTTTTAAGACTAAACACACATAACAAAGCCACTCCAACAGCTTCCTCTCTCTCCAACACCCATTCTCCCCTCTCTACACTCTTCAGAAAAATAGGAAAAGTAGAATGTAGATACGAGGTGCCGTTGTAAAGGCTTATCCCTCAATACCTTTATCTGATCTGATATTAGGAGAAGAAGAAGATAAAATAGCAAACGACAATGATAAAGACGAACAAAACATTCTAAGGTGTGAGCCCCTTCGGGTAAGCGATACCAAACTCTGCTTACGCAGAGTTGATAAATAATAATTGTCGATTTATTGTTCATTACAGCCCGGAGGCTGAAAATCTACAGAGTTTTTCTTAAACCTAGGTACAGTTGGTCAAGGATGAAAGTATACAGTTTTTCGTCTGCTATAGCCACACATAGTTTGTCATGTTGGCAGCCCTGGTAGCCATATCTCAGAGCCCGCCCACCTTATACAGGGTGTTTAAAAACATGTTCCTGGACTTAGTTGTCAGACGGAAATATGAATATATTGCTCTATAATCTTTGACGTGAATATCACTTCGGAGATATTAAACACTTAATGTTATTGATAGATATACAAGAAATGCGAGAGTGAAAACGAAAATCAAAACTTCTACCTATATACGATATTTCAGTGGAATACAGGTCCATTTTCACACGTGGTAATATGTGGCTAATAATGTAGGGTATGGTGATATCAATGTTGCAGTTGGTTTGCAGGTGTTCTGCTGATAAAAAAACAATAATAATAATAAATAAATAAATAAATAAAAATCACAAGTAAAGCCTCATTATGCTTCGAGGACTGACTCATAAAGCAATGGCGCTCGCAAGATGAGTAAAATTGCTGGGTCATTACCCTATTGAACACACAGGCTTCCTTACGTCCACGTTTAGGAATTAGATTTTTGTGTATCTAAAGTAGACGAATATGGAGTGGCTATAAAAGATATTACGATATACACTTAACATTATAACATTCATAATAAATAATGAGTAGAAAGATATTACCATATACACTTAACATTATAACATTCATAATAAATAATGAGTAGAAAGATATTACCATATACACTTAACATTATAACATTCATAATAAATAATGAGTAGAAAGATATTACCATATACACTTAACATTATAACATTCATTATAAATAATGAGTAGAAAGATATTACCATATACACTTAACATTATAACATTCATAATAAATAATGAGTAGAAAGATATTACCATATACACTTAACATTATAACATTCATAATAAATAATGAGTAGAAAGATATTACCATATACACTTAACATTATAACATTCATTATAAATAATGAGTAGAAAGATATTACCATATACACTTAACATTATAACATTCATAATAAATAATGAGTAGAAAGATATTACCATATACACTTAACATTATAACATTCATTATAAATAATGAGTAGAAAGATATTACCATATACACTTAACATTATAACATTCATAATAAATAATGAGTAGAAAGATATTACCATATACACTTAACATTATAACATTCATAATAAATAATGAGTAGAAAGATATTACCATATACACTTAACATTATAACATTCATAATAAATAATGAGTAGAAAGATATTACCATATACACTTAACATTATAACATTCATAATAAATAATGAGTAGAAAGATATTACCATATACACTTAACATTATAACATTCATTATAAATAATGAGTAGAAAGATATTACCATATACACTTAACATTATAACATTCATTATAAATAATGAGTAGAAAGATATTACCATATACACTTAACATTATAACATTCATAATAAATAATGAGTAGAAAGATATTACCATATACACTTAACATTATAACATTCATTATAAATAATGAGTAGAAAGATATTACCATATACACTTAACATTATAACATTCATAATAAATAATGAGTAGAAAGATATTACCATATACACTTAACATTATAACATTCATAATAAATAATGAGTAGAAAGATATTACCATATACACTTAACATTATAACATTCATAATAAATAATGAGTAGAAAGATATTACCATATACACTTAACATTATAACATTCATAATAAATAATGAGTAGAAAGATATTACCATATACACTTAACATTATAACATTCATAATAAATAATGAGTAGAAAGATATTACCATATACACTTAACATTATAACATTCATATAAATAATGAGTAGAAAGATATTACCATATACACTTAACATTATAACATTCATTATAAATAATGAGTAGAAAGATATTACCATATACACTTAACATTATAACATTCATAATAAATAATGAGTAGAAAGATATTACCATATACACTTAACATTATAACATTCATAATAAATAATGAGTAGAAAGATATTACCATATACACTTAACATTATAACATTCATATAAATAATGAGTAGAAAGATATTACCATATACACTTAACATTATAACATTCATAATAAATAATGAGTAGAAAGATATTACCATATACACTTAACATTATAACATTCATAATAAATAATGAGTAGAAAGATATTACCATATACACTTAACATTATAACATTCATTATAAATAATGAGTAGAAAGATATTACCATATACACTTAACATTATAACATTCATTATAAATAATGAGTAGAAAGATATTACCATATACACTTAACATTATAACATTCATAATAAATAATGAGTAGAAAGATATTACCATATACACTTAACATTATAACATTCATAATAAATAATGAGTAGAAAGATATTACCATATACACTTAACATTATAACATTCATAATAAATAATGAGTAGAAAGATATTACCATATACACTTAACATTATAACATTCATTATAAATAATGAGTAGAAAGATATTACCATATACACTTAACATTATAACATTCATAATAAATAATGAGTAGAAAGATATTACCATATACACTTAACATTATAACATTCATAATAAATAATGAGTAGAAAGATATTACCATATACACTTAACATTATAACATTCATTATAAATAATGAGTAGAAAGATATTACCATATACACTTAACATTATAACATTCATTATAAATAATGAGTAGAAAGAGGAATCTAATAATACTTGTTAATTAATAAGTAGGTAAATATTGATATTTCACTTTCATCCCCAAGACTGGATTATATGTGATCCAAAGGGCAATGAAACGGAGGCGAGCGCCGCGGCTACGCGCTGTTCCAGCGTATGCCCCCAGCTTTGTTTTGCTATCTCCATAACAGTATTTAGTCACCCTGAAGGTTTATGAATAATTCTCTAACTTTTGATATTTATGGAACCACTTTTTCGAAGCACTCCGTATATTAATTAATGTATCAATATAATAAACCCCATGTGTGTTGGGATGGTTTGGGCTAGTGGAAAGGCCTGTCATGGCTGCCAACATGACAAACCATGTGTAGCTATAGCAGACGAAAAACTGTATACTTTCATCCTTGACCAACTGTACCTTAACTACGAGGTCTCATGCGACCTTTGGCGACCATGAGGTGCCTGGCTTCCCACCAAATAGTGTACATACGCAGATGCACTTTGTATTAGTGAGAAGATAATATGTATGCTAACACAGGCTGATAGCAGCTTGGTTAGGGAGGAACCACGATACAATGAGGGAAACTCGTACTAAAAATCCAGATGGCGCTGGGGGTCTTCAAATGACTATCGTATGTGATACACCATTGAGGTGTTTTGATGGTTTTCGTGATATAAGAGGTTTAATACAGTTCTCAACTATCTATGACACATAGTTGTGTAGTATATGTTTACTAGATTCATAATATGATGGTTATATACTCGTTAATGCAGTGAATATATAATAATTAATATAATTTGATACATAAATATCAGCTTATTGAACAAGAAATTTAGTTTCATCTAATGTGGTGTGATAGGCTGGGCGAAATTTTAATACACATTGAAGTATTGTATTTACTTCCTTTTTAGTTACTAACAAATACGTGTTTCAGTAGAAATAGGCTGAACATATGGTATTATATTCTGTAGCTGTAGAATTTGGCAGGTTGAATGTCTGCGCCTGCGCACTATAGTTTCTTTCCTACAAAACAAGCTATCGTGCGCTTTTAAGTTACCAATTTATAATCCACTATCAAATCGGGCAGCTAAATATGTTACCGGCTATATTTCTTATTAGACCAGTGACAGGAAATCAATGAATGTGAATCAGAATGTCATAGAACACAGAGGCAGCAAATTACATACGTGGAGATGCAGGAAATTCGAAAAAGATGATGACAAAAAAAATTACAACACTGCCTTTTCCACGGGCGACTGTTTAGGTCGTCACCTGACCGCGGCGGGGATATACGTACACAGTGTTGCCAAGGTCTTCTTTTGTTCGCACCATTGGGCTAGTTAGGATTCGTTCAGAAGCGTAGATTTGCGAGTTTCCATTTCAAACGATATTATATTCTTGATTTACAGTGTGATGGGGTGGATAGCCTCTGAAGTATTATCCTAACTAACTAACATTGAGGAAAGCGGAATTGGGCTGGTTCTATATACTGTACTATTAAAGTTGTAGAGGTATCGAGTGTTGAGTAGCCTATAGCTAGGCTACATTTCATACAAACGTTCATCATGGCTTTCTGTTGGTTGTACTATACATGTAGCCTATGGTAGCCTATGTGGTGGTGACTGCATAGCCTAATTAAGTGATTGTTTGTGAGGGGGGATTGGGACATTGATGCAGATTTGATGAGTGCATGATTGTGATAATAATGTATGTGGTATTTCATTAATATTTAAATGATGTGCCACGTAGGCCACTACTCATACAGTAGGCTATATGGGACTAGGCCTAGTTATATTTGGGGAACTCATAGTATCATGCATGCATGGCTGTTAAAGATAAACATATCAGAAAATGTGTGTGATAGGATTAAAATAGCTGAAATTGTCTGTTGTGCGGTATTAAGTGATTGGGCTACGTTTGGGCGAGTTTGGAGATGTGATGTGCGCTGGCAACCTTGGAATACACACACACGCACGCACGCACGCACGCACGCACGCACGCACGCACGCACGCACGCACGACACAATCTTTAACTGAAAATTGTATCTTTATTAAGACTATAATCCACATTATATTAAGATTTCCATCGTGAGAAACAAATATCTACCACCATTACTGCTAATGTGCACATAGATGCACAACTAATGTCAAATTTAACAAAGTAAGTTAAGTGGGGAAGAGATGTTTACTGTCCGAGAAGTTTCGTATAATGACTATTATGGGTAGCGAACACTGGCATCAATTTATTATGCGCTTGCCAGATCTGAAACTAGTTTATAATTGTATAATCTAATATCCAGTAAAGTGGCTAATGACGATTATTTTATAAGTTCATCTCGAGTTTTTATACATATCATTTTAATTTTAGGACATGGCTACTTATCTATTAAAATATTAACAGGACTATTTTTCGAATGACTGCCATGTGTTTTTATGGGCCTAATCAAATATGTTTTATTAATCATAAATACTTTGTATATTGGACAATGTACTGAATAGAATGTTAGAGTAATATGTCTGTAACATTCATGACTATAGAAATCCAGTGATATTTTGATGACTGAGATTTTTAAAATTCAATTCACTCGATGGCAACAAATTTAGGTTGGTGTGAACCAAAGGCGGGAAAAATAGCAGACGAATTTGTTATTGTCCCCCATTAGGGTTGGGTGTGAGCCAATCGACTTTCTGTAGACTCTCATTTTCTTTTATTCTTATGTATGACCGCTATTTCTATATTTTGCTAAATATTACTTTTATTGTAGTCGATATGTTATGATGTGACAATGTTAATGAATATTTATATAAGTACAGTAGTGGTTAGGGCTACTTGAACACCTCTTAACCCCATTATATCCAGGGCGGTACAATATTGTACCGCCCTCGGTACTTTAAGCCAATATAATATGTAATTTTTAAATAAAGCACAATGTTACAAATAATCCTGATCAAGACACTGGGAACACAACAAATAATGATTTTAAGCAAAAAAACAATGAGTTCAATCAGCCTGTTCTCTAATATTAACGATTTTTATCGTGAAAGGCGCTGAACATAAAGAAACCATACGATATGAAGTGAGACATTTGGCATAAAGGTTACACTCACCTGTAAGGTTGGACTGTGATTCCAGATGTACGATGAGATATAATTGTGAATTTTGTTATTCCCTTCATATCAATCTATCACTTTCTCTCCTATCATTGATCTTTACTTATTCCCTTAGTCTATGTCTCGATTCAGCCACCCCCAGCTATGGGGTATGTGCCTGAGTGTATACATACATCCATACATACAGACATACATCTGTAGGCCTACATACATAATATTATGGAATGAGATCATTACATATGCGGAGAGAGAGAGTGAAAAGTGACCATTTATAGTTTATTTACGTTGTGCATGAATGTAAATTTAAATGATAATGATAAATAAAACAAGAACTATTTGAAACAATTTAACTGTCTAAGGAGAACTGGCAATACCCTCCTCCTCAAATCTTGGGACGAAAGATGCCAGAATCGCAAAATTTTCATTGTTTACTCATTGCTTTTCAAGTAAAACCATAATTAATGGGAATAACATATTGTACTCTGGATGCTTATTTAATCTAGACAGATACTATGCGAATAAATATTGATAACTTGTTATACTAGGTGACTTACTTCTTCTATTTACTAGAGAGAGAGATAAACAAACGAGAGGCAGGCAGGCTCCTCACCCAGAGAGAGAGAGAGAGAGAGAGAGACAGACAGACAGACTGGCTCCTCCCCTTGTGGGTGACGTCACTGCCACTGCGGCCTCTGATTGGTCCTAATTTCCCCTATGATATATACTAGTCTCGACTTCGGAAATATGCGTCCGGGGGCACCAGGAGGTGGGCGTTGGCTAGGTATAGCGATGGCGGGGTCATTTCCATCGTGTTGTCTGTTGGTGTAGGATCTCCTCGCTGTGGGGAGAATTTGGAGGTATAATGTCTGGTTGTTAAGTGGGGGTGTTTAGTGCTTGTATGTATATAGCTTTAAGGATGGGAAGGCGTCTGGAGTCAGGTTCTTTATCTAATATGGAGGTGTTGCTATCAAGGTCTTTACGGGTTAGTTGAGGGTGGTCAGGGCTGTTATAATGATTTATGATAGCGCCAGATTGAAGACGAGTCTGGGTCATTCCGATATACTATAATACCTGGCTATACTAACTTCCAAATATATATATATATATATATATATATAGGGGAGGTGTGGCGGAGTGGTCTTGACACTGGACTGGTAATCCAATGGACCCGGGTTCGAATCCCAATATGTCAATGGGAAGATATTATTGGGATGGAATTTGTGCTGTACCTAGTATCAGTGCATTACCACAGCACACCGAAATGTCAAATAAATACCCTCATTGTTCCCTGATTGAATAGCATTGTATGAATGTTCCCATATTCACAAATATGCTACAGGGGGGCAATGCCTAGTGAGTTAATTGCTCAATAGGTGGCATTCTGAGAGTGAGGGTCCGAGCCTGGGGGATGAGACAGTGAAGCACAGAGGCGAAGCAGCTTCAGAGGTGGAATTGCTTCGAGCCGTAAAGCTTCGCATGTCTCACTCCCTAGACTGGAGCAAGACCTCACGGGCCTCACCGTGTTCAGCGGTAGAGTGTAAAGGCTATCAGCCTATGCCCGAGAGGGAGTAGTTGGAATATAAAAAAATATATATATATATATATATACTGTATATACAGTATATTATCATATTCTGGCAACTATTAGACGATTCTATTCAGCTTAGGAAGGACCTCTAGCAATAATACGGCTTCACACTATCTCAACCAACCCTTTTAGCTACCACAGAACCTTCCCAAGCTGCATAATATCGTCTAATTATAGGCCTAGCTAGAATAAAATATAACACGTCGCTGATACTCAATGGGTTAATTTTCCTCTTATTGTAGCATTTATCCAAAGTAAATCTCCATGCAATTATGACCGATATTATGCCGATACAAACTAAACACCTTTAAGGGGGTCACCGTTTTTTTTTTTTTTATCTCTCTCTCTCCTTTTCTCTCTTTGTCTGGGTTGTTTTTATTCGGCCCCATTCAGCCTACTGTTTTAAGACGTTTATCCCCATCCATGTGTCTATTTCTTCCTGGCGAGCGATAGCGAGCCAGCATTGTATGGAGAAATCCGAAAAAAAATCAATCGAAAAATGTACAAATTTAGCTTGCTGTCAAAACAAATATATATATAGTATTGACACCTGGATGGGGGTAAACGTCTTAAAACAGTAGGTTGAATGGTGCCGAATGGATACAAGCCAAAGAGAGAGGGAGAGAGAGAAAGAAAAACGAGGTGTGCCCCTTTAATGTCGCTGCCAATCTATATAATGTTTGCTTCGGCCTTGTTGTTCTGTATGTCCTTATTGTCGAAGATGTCACACTACGGCCTTGCATCATTAGTTCCACTAATTTCTTCTTATCTTCATAACAGAAAAATATGTGTAATGGTAGATGGCCTTTATTCTCAATTTCACTCAATAAATGCTGGTGTTCCCCAGGGATCAGTTTTGGCCCCAACTCTGTTCCTCATTCATATCAATGATCTCATATCTACCACTCATAATCCAATACATTCCTACGCAGATGACTCAACACTCCACAGTTCCTTCACATTTACCAATTCTTTCACCCAACCCGATCTTATAAATTCAAAAATAAACACTGCAATTTCTCTGAACCAGGACCTTTCTAGAATTAATGAATGGGGACAAGAGAATCTAGTTTCCTTTAATGCACAGAAAACCAAGTACATTCAATTTTCTAACCGACAGAATCTCACTGACTCCCATATATTTTTTAATGATGTAAATATTCCCACTTCCCCTAGTATTGACATTCTCGGTGTAACATTAACTACTAACTTGAGCTGGACACATTATGTTAGAAGCATTGCTAAGAATGCCTCTAAAAAACTGGGACTCCTGTACAGAGTTCGAGAATTCTTCACTGACGAGCAGTTGGCCGTAATATATAAAAGTCATGTGCGCTCTCAGATGGATTACTGTTCACCTCTGTGGGGTGGAAGTGGAGTGGTTGCATTGAGGCAGTTGGACAAAATTCAAAATAAAGCTATTAGATTAATCAATAACCCTGCAATCACACAGGACCTTCCTACATTAGCCATACGAAGAAACGTTTGCATCCCTTGCATTATTCTACAGATATTTTCACAGCAATTGTTTCCGAGGAACTTGCTTCAATTGTGCCGCCTCTCTACATCTTTCCCCGTAGAACTAGGGCAGCTGAGAGCGCCCATGAATTTACACTTTCTCCTCCACAATGCAGAACTTCTGCTTATCAGAATTCATTTATCCCCAGAGCTACTACTCTTTGGAATTCACTTCCCTCGAATTGCTTTCCACAAACTTACAATCTACAAATGTTTAAATCCAGTTGTTACAAACATTTTATGAATGGAGGATGCCTTTAGGCACATGGACCTTTTTGTTTTATCTGTGTTTTTCCTTCCTCCGTTCATTGTCTCTTAAAAAAAAAAAAAAAAAAAAAAAAATATATATTTCCCGAAGGCAGGGGTGGATATCAGATCATTGGTGATCCAATAGTCAGGCAACCTATGCTTCTTGACATGAGGCATTAGCATGGTGAGTGCCAGGAACACCATGAACTCTTTATGAGTCACTGGGGTCCACTGCCTCATGTGGCCCTTGGTCACCTTTCCCAAAAAGTGGACCTGGAATTGGTGCTGCTTATTTGTCTCTTTGACAACATAGCCTACCACCTCCTCATCAAAGAAGGCCTCAAACAGTTCGTGTGGTGGAGCATTGGGGCCTGCAGGAAAATTGGGGGTAACGCCTGAACCCTCCAGTACCTCATCAAAAGCTGGCACATCAGGGTTGTATGCATCCTCATCAACTACGTCTTGCCACTGAAAAACGTAGAATGGGTCGTGTCTACGCTGACGAGGAGCTCCAGCTGGTGGCCCAGCACGCCCACGGCCAACTCGGGAGGCGCGCGCCCTAGGGCGGCGAGGGCGGCGGCCAGGGCGGTGGGCAGCACGACGGGCAGCACGACGCCGGGCCAAGCGGATGGGTCGAGGGTCGTCGATGTCCATATAGTCATCGTCAGAGTGGTCATCTTGCCCTGACGGTGGACCTATGTAATCATGGCCAGAGTCTTGAGAGAGGTGCCCTTCATCATCAGGGGCCCCCACATAATCTGGCGGGGAACCAGTGATGCGTGGGCGGCGTGTGGGTGGGCGAGGTGGGGAAGGAGTGGCAGGTGAGGCTGTGTCCCCCCGAGGTCCCGGGCTCCTTGGCCTGCGACGAGTGACAGAAAGCAATGTTTCACTGTCACTAGGGCCAGGTATTGGTGATGCGAGCTCAAAGACTTCTTCAGGAAGACATGTTGAAGGCGGGAGAGGTGGGGAGGACCGTGGGGAAAGTTGCGGGGACGTATGGCTGGGGCCGGCCGGGGTGGACGCCGCGGGAGCCTCGAACAAAACTCTCTTACTTTTCTTAATTTTCTTGGTATATTTCCTACCTTTCCCCTTTTCGGCAGCAGTATGTCTCCTGTCGGGGGACCTAGGAGGCAAATAGGCCGAAAGTGTGGGGTCCTCAACCCTTGGCAATGGTGGGGGTGGTGGGGAAGAATGCGGGGCATCCGGGTCATCTTGGGTGGCGTGGGTAGATAAGGGAGACAATGGCGGACGAGAAGGGTCACCACGCTGACCCTCACTCACAGCCTCATCCTCACCAAGTAGTTTTGCTTGTTCCCTAGCTGCCGCGGCCGCCTTCTCAAGTATTTTCTGCTTATACAAATGTAGCTTGAAAGGCGATCTACCTGGGGAAGGGCTTGGCGTCGTGTCACTTAAGCGAAATTTGGTGAGTGACCTTGAACTCTCCCACTCGCTCACTCTCTCAAGTTCACTGTCTTTAGGTAAACCAGCTTCCTCAACAACTGGTACATCACCTTCATCACTGTCATGTTCTCCCGCAAATCCCAGGAATTGCTCTTCTTTATCACTCTCATGGCCATAATCACTCGACTTATAATTACTGGAGTCGTCACTGACTTCATCATCAACATTATGCTTGGCATCAGCTCGCTCATAAAGTCTCAATGTCGTCTCAATACCTCCGGGAGATAACACATTTAGGCGATGGCGTCGGGGTAAGGCGCGACGAACAAGCAAGGGCGTCATAGGAAGCACGGTATCGGACACAGCGGAATCACTATTTGGCGTACTGTCCATGATGGCGTCGGGGTAGATACTGTTGCTGTGGCGGAGTTTACGCCTGGTGGCGCCACCTACCGTCCCACGATACCGAAAATGTACGCGCGGCATTCGAAAGCACGCATGCAAGCAATGGGCGTTCAAGAGCCCTTCCGGGTTGCGCGGGCCGAGGTTGTTATGGGCGTTCAAGAGCCCATCCGGGTTGGAGGGGTTAAACAGCCATGGTGACATTACACAACCCTGTTGCAAACCTACCTTTACCTCAAACCATTCACTCAACTCACCATTTCCTACTCTCACACATGCTCTGCTCCCTTCATAAAAACTCTTAACTGCTTCTAACAAATTTCCTCCTATTTCATAAATCCTTAACACCTTCCACATTGCTTCACGGTCCACACGATCATACGCTTTTTCCAAGTCCATAAATGCCCAAAATATCTCCTTATGCTTTTCTAAATACTTCTCGCATAACTGTCTTACTGCAAACATCTGATCCACGCACCCTCTTCCCCTCCTAAAACCGCACTGTTCTTCTCCTATTGCAACTTCCGTACACTTTATTATCCTCTCTATCAACACCCTGCCATACAGCTTTCCAACCACTGACAATAAACTAATACCTCTATAACTTGAACACTCCTGCCGATCTCCCTTCCCCTTGTACAACGGCACAATACATGCACTCTTCCAGTCTATTGGTACCATTGACACAGCAAAGCACACATTGAAAAGTCTCACCAACCAATCTATTATCACATCTCCACATTCTCAGACGTTTATTACATTAGTTTGGCGATATTATGACCTTTTGCCCCATGTCCTTGTTTTTCCTGGCGAGCGATAGCTAGCCTCTAATATACTGTAGTAGTAACCTGCCTCCGGCCGGGATATTTTATGACCTTTTGCCCCATGTCCTTGTTGTTCCTGGCGAGCGATAGCTAGCCTCTAATATACTGTAGTAGTAACCTGCCTCCGGCCGGGATATTTTTCTATATAAAAATGAAGCAGTTTATCTAGAAGGGGGGTCTTGGGGGTGTTTTGTTAAGCTTGATGGAGGTCTAGTGAGGAACTAAAATACAAAGTAATAAATACAACAATATAATATACGGTAATACAACAATATAATATACGGTAATACAACAATATAATATACGGTAATACAACAATATAATATACGGTAATACAACAATATAATATACGGTAATACAACAATATAATATACGGTAATACAACAATATAATATACGGTAATACAACAATATAATATACGGTAATACAACAATATAATATACGGTAATACAACAATATAATATACGGTAATACAACAATATAATATACGGTAATACAACAATATAATATACGGTAATACAACAATATAATATACGGTAATACAACAATATAATATACGGTAATACAACAATATAATATACGGTAATACAACAATATAATATACGGTAATACAACAATATAATATACGGTAATACAACAATATAATATACGGTAATACAACAATATAATATACGGTAATACAATAAATACAACAATATAATATACGGTAATACAACAATATAATATACGGTAATACAACAATATAATATACGGTAATACAACAATATAATATACGGTAATACAACAATATAATATACGGTAATACAACAATATAATATACGGTAATACAACAATATAATATACGGTAATACAACAATATAATATACGGTAATACAACAATATAATACGGTAATACAACAATATAATATACGGTAATACAACAATATAATATACGGTAATACAACAATATAATATACGGTAATACAACAATATAATATACGGTAATACAACAATATAATATACGGTAATACAACAATATAATATACGGTAATACAACAATATAATATACGGTAATACAACAATATAATATACGGTAATACAACAATATAATATACGGTAATACAACAATATAATATACGGTAATCAAATAAATACGCCCATCCCTCCTTAAGTCTCGTCCAATACGCCCATCCCCCCTTAAGTCTCGTCCAATACGCCCATCCCCCCTTAAGTCTCGTCCAATACGCCCATCCCCCCTTAAGTCTCGTCCAATACGCCCATCCTCCCTAAAGTCTCGTCCAATACGCCCATCCCCCCTTAAGTCTCGTCCAATACGCCCATCCCCCCTTAAGTCTCGTCCAATGGAACTTGTTGTCAGGAGAGCAAATTGTGTTATATTCACCGAGGTATGTAGAGCTTACACAATACAGCCTAAACACATTCAGTACCGGTGCCGTCCTTTTAACTTTATTCTGCCAACTATTAGACCATTGTATTCAGTTTATAAAGAGTCTCCAGCAATTAACAGGCTTTGAACAATCTCACTTACCCCTTTTTGCTACCACAGATCCATCTTAAACTGCACAAAATCGTCTTAATGTAGCTAGAATAAAATAGACGTCGCCGGTACAGAAGGGGTTAAAGTAGTAAAAACACAAGTCGCAATGCAGAGATGGAACCAGGTCTAATTGGCTACATTCCTACAGCTGGACAAATTAGTCATGTCGCGGCACCAAGTATATTTCCATCAATAATTGGTATCAGCAATGTCTAAGGTTTAAATCATCGTTCAGAGTGAGATATACAACCATGTTCCTATCTTTACACACCCTATTCAACATCTGACAGACGTTAAGGGAGCCCACCTCGATTTTTTTTCTTTCTCTCCCTCTCTCTTTGGCTTGTATCCATTCAGCCTACTGTTTTAAGACGTTTATCCCCATCCAGGTGTAAATATTTTCTTGGCGAGCGGTAGCGAGCCAGCATATATATATATATAGATATATATGTTTTGACAGCAAGCTAAATTTGTACATTTTTCGATAGAATAATGTCTCCGGCGAAGCCGGATTTCTCCATACAATGCTGGCTCGCTATCGTTCGCCAGGAAGAAATCGACACCTGGATGGGGAAAACATCTTAAAACAGTTGGCTGAATGGGGCCGAATGGATACAAGCCATGAAAAGAGAGAGAAGGAGAGATTTGTTTTTTGTATACAACATAGAGCGAGCAAAACGTAATGACAGCTGGTGCCGAACAACCAGTTGATCCACAACCAAAACACCCTTGGGGAGATTGTAGGCACCACACGAGCACTGCAGGGCAGTACACAGGGGAGGCTATTACCTTGTGGTAAGGAGTTGCTGGAACTACTGTTTACCCTTGGGGAGATTGTAGGCACCACACGAGCACTGCAGGGCAGTACACAGGGGAGGCTATTACCTTGTGGTAAGGAGTTGCTGGAACTCCTGTTTACCCTTGGGGAGATTGTAGGCACCACACGAGCACTGCAGGGCAGTACACTGGGGAGGCTATTACCTTGTGGTAAGGAGTTGCTGGAACTCCTGTTTACCCTTGGGGAGATTGTAGGTACCACGAGCACTGCAGGGCAGTACACAGGGGAGGCTATTACCTTGTGGTAAGGAGTTGCTGGAACTACTGTTTACCCTTGGGGAGATTGTAGGCACCACACGAGCACTGCAGGGCAGTACACAGGGGAGGCTATTACCTTGTGGTAAGGAGATGCTGGAACTCCTGTTTACCCTTGGGGTGATTGTAGGTACCACACGAGCACTGCAGGGCAGTACACAGGGGAGGATATTACCTTGTGGTAAGGAGTTGCTGGAACTCCTGTTTACCTTGGGGAGATTGTAGGCACCACACGAGCACTGCAGGGCAGTACACTGGGGAGGCTATTACCTTGTGGTAAGGAGTTGCTGGAACTCCTGTTTACCCTTGGGGAGATTGTAGGCACCACACGAGCACTGCAGGGCAGTACACAGGGGAGGCTATTACCTTGTGGTAAGGAGTTGCTGGAACTCCTGTTTACCCTTGGGGAGATTGTAGGCACCACACGAGCACTGCAGGGCAGTACACTGGGGAGGCTATTACCTTGTGGTAAGGAGTTGCTGGAACTCCTGTTTACCCTTGGGGAGATTGTAGGTACCACACGAGCACTGCAGGGCAGTATACAGGGGAGGCTATTACCTTGTGGTAAGGAGTTGCTGGAACTACTGTTTACCCTTGGGGAGATTGTAGGCACCACACGAGCACTGCAGGGCAGTACACAGGGGAGGCTATTACCTTGTGGTAAGGAGTTGCTGGAACTCCTGTTTACCCTTGGGGAGATTGTAGGCACCACACGAGCACTGCAGGGCAGTACACAGGGGAGGCTATTACCTTGTGGTAAGGAGTTGCTGGAACTCCTGTTTACCCTTGGGGAGATTGTAGGCACCACACGAGCACTGCAGGGCAGTACACAGGGGAGGCTATTACCTTGTGGTAAGGAGTTGCTGGAACTCCTGTTTACCTTCCCCCACTGTAGGCACCACACGAGCACTGCAGGGCAGTACACAGGGGAGGCTATTACCTTGTGGTAAGGAGTTGCTGGAACTACTGTTTACCTTCCCCCACTGTTTATATTTGTACCTCACCTACACAGACAGTAATCCAACTTACTCTCACAAACACTTCCTCCTCCTATTCATTTAACTACTACTAACAAGCACATCACACTTCTTTCCAACACATCTAAATTTCCTCTAATGTACCTTGATTTTGGTTTTCTATCACTTTCAACCTTGGGGGATGGGGGGAGTGGTGAGACACTTGTTACAGGCAACTTTGCCCTTTGTCTCCTTCATGCACATAGGAATAATGACCACAACCAGAACGGCCGAATATCAAAATAGGTAAAGCCAAAGCAGTCATTATCAACCTAGGTTAAGTTAGATTAGTTTATTCCAGATTTGGTTGGATTAGGATTATACATTAGGTTAACCCTTTCACGCTTATGACGCGATTTTGAGCCTATTGGGCTCATCAGTTACCATCAGGGTAACCATCAGGGGTATTTAGAAACCTTTAGTTTAGTTACTTCAACCTCTGCAGTTGTCTTTGAGTTAGCTGTGGGCAGAAAACTAATTTTGGAGAGGTAATTATAAGAGTGAGAGAACTCTATTATTGCTAATCTGGCAACCTCTGCGTCATAAAAGCGTGAAAGAGTTAAGGGGAGATGGGCTGTTTTTTTGGTCTAATTCATTTATTCCTTTATTTCTTAGTTTCCTCGTTAGACCTCCATCAGGCTTAGAAAAACTCCTCTAGACCCCTCGTCAAGATCATTTTGTAAATCTTTCGGTAGAAAATGTCCCGGCCGAAGGCCGATTCCTCTTATGATTCCAGGCTCGCTATCACTTGCCATGAACAAATCGAGACCTAAATGGCACGATAGGGCTTAAAATTGACAACGAAATGAGGCGAGAGGTATTAAAATCGCTAAAATGATAGGCCGAACGTCTTAAAATCTCAAAACAAATGGGGCTTAAAACGAGAGAGAAAGAGGACCATAAAAACGAGCCATCTCCCCTTACATCACTTTTGGTTGGATTAGGAGTAGATACATTAAGTTAGGTTAGTTTAGGTTCGATTACGATTTTGGTAGATTATGCTAGGTTGGATGTGTGTGAATTTGTGTTTTTTATCTGTGTTTATTCGTTGTTTTATGTTGTTTTTGTGTTTTCCCTGTTCTTGCTCTGTCTTGAGTCGGCTACCCCCAAAATGGGGATTGGGCCTGAGCATATAGATAGATAGATAGATAGATGCTAGGTTAGGTTAGTTTAGTTTAGGTTCGATTAGTATTAGATGCATTAAACTAAGTTAGGTTAGTTTGCATTGGCTTAATATAAGATACATTAGGCTAAGTTAGGTTAGCTTAGGTTAGATTAGGATTAGCTACATTAGGTTAGTTTAGGTTGGATTAGGATTACATAGATTAGGTTAGGTTAGATGAGGATTAGCTACATTAGGCTAGGTTAGGTTAGTTTACTTTAGGTTGGATTAGGATTACATAGATTAGGCTAGGTTAGGTTAGTTTATGTTGTATTAGGTACATTAGGTTAGTTTAGGTTGGATTAGGATTAGGTACATTAGGTTAGTTTAGGTTGGATTAGGATTAGCTACATTAGGTTAGTTTAGGTTGGATTAGGATTAGCTACATTAAGTTAGTTTAGGTTGGATTAGGATTAGGTACATTAGGTTGGATTAGGATTAGCTACATTAGGCTAGGTTAGGTTAGATTATGATCATAGATTAGAGTAGGAGATTGTGGCTGTTGTGGCGTATGTTCTGTTGGTTGTAGTCATTCCGGTTATGGCCGTTTAGGAACATGACCGGATTGACATAAAACCCGTAGAAGGAGGCTGTAGTGGTGCATGTGTCGCAGGGTGGCCACAATTGTAAGGGGAGGTTTTTAGTTTGCTCTCTAGACCTCCATCAAACTTTTAAATTAATCCCAAAAAATATCCCCGAGATTTATGTGTACATTTTTCGGTAGAAAAATGTCCTAGCCGAAGGCCGGTTCCTCCTTAATTACAGGCTCACTATCGCTAACCAGGAAAAAATCGACACCTAAAATGGCACGAAAGATCTTAAAATTGACAGAGATGGGGCAAAAGCTCTTAAAATCACCAAAGTAATAGGGCTAACATCTTAAAATCCCGAAACTATTGGGGCTAAACATGTGGGAGAAGGGCGTCCAGAAAAATAGCTCTGGCGTGAAAATCTTTGCTTAAAGGTGGGGGCGCATGGGTTGAGGTAAACATGGACAAATAATCACCAACCTGCATATAATTATCATGTAAAATGCAATGTCACTGAAATAATTATTAACAATGGTATAAAGGAGTTTGTGGATCGTCTATACCGGGCCTGTGACGTCATAGTGACGTCACACCAGTATCCTCATCCTGGACTGGATGGTGGACTTACACTCTTGTGACGTCACAGGCCCGGTATAGACGATCCACAAAATCCTTTATACCATTGTTAATAATTATTTCAGTGACATTGCATTTTGCAAGATAATTATGTACAGCTTGGCGATTATCATTCCATGTTTATCCCAACCCGTGAGCCCCACCTTTATAATTAAGAAAGCCGCGTCATATATGCTGCTATAACAGCCATATACCGTAATGTACTGCTCTTTAAGCGGGAGGTAGTCGCTTTATCTGGACCCCCTTCTCCCTCATGTTTAGCCCCATTATTTGTTGAGATTTTAGGACGTTCGTTCACTAGCTTGGGAATTTTGAGATAATTCGCCCCATTCTTTGTCAATATTGAGACCTTTTCTGCCAGTTAGGTGTCGATTTTTTCCTGGCGAGCGAAAGCAAGCCTGAAATTTTAGGAGCCAGCCTTCGGCCGGGACATTTTTCTACCGAAAAAATTACAAATTTATCTTGAAAAGGGGTCTAAGGGGTGTTTTGTCTAGCGAGGAAACTCAACATTAAATATATAAATATATAAGTAGACCATCAAAACAAGCACTACCCCCTTAAAGACCATAATAAGGCGGACCACATTATTGGGAACGGGGCGCTTATGGATCCGAACCCTAACAATATTCCAAACTTTAGGAAATTATTGCTTCTCACGTAGTTTTTGTTCACTATGTCTACTGTCTTGATGGCGTAATGGTTAGTGCGCTGGATTTGTGTGTGCGTATCCTAGATTCGAGTCCTGGGAGTGCCACACGTGTTCATTGATTTCATTAGTTAGGTTTATTTGTAAGTTAATTTTAAGGTTGGTGATATTATGAATCATCCTTTTTACATGCGTTGTGCTGTGTCTTTCTGCCACACAGTGTAATTATAACTATATTGTTTAACCCATTCTGTACCGCTAACATTCTTTATACATGCGTTGTGCTGTGTCTTTCTGCCACACAGTGTAATTATAACTATATTGTTTAACCCATTCTGTACCGCTAACATTCTTTATACATGCGTTGTGCTGTGTCTTTCTGCCACAGTGTAATTATAACTATATTGTTTAACCCATTCTGTACCGCTAACATTCTTTATACATGCGTTGTGCTGTGTCTTTCTGCCACACAGTGTAATTATAACTATATTGTTTAACCCATTCTGTACCGCTAACATTCTTTATACATGCGTTGTGCTGTGTCTTTCTGCCACACAGTGTAATTATAACTATATTGTTTAACCCATTCTGTACCGCTAACATTCTTTATACATGCGTTGTGCTGTGTCTTTCTGCCACACAGTGTAATTATAACTATATTGTTTAACCCATTCTGTACCGCTAACATTCTTTATACATGCGTTGTGCTGTGTCTTTCTGCCACACAGTGTAATTATAACTATATTGTTTAACCCATTCTGTACCGCTAACATTCTTTTCATTATATTCTGCCAACTATTAGATGATATTTTTCAGCTTTAGGATCTGTGGTATCTAAAAGGATTAATTGAGATAGTTTGTAGCCTTTTAATGGTTAGAAGGCTTTCCTAAACGCAATACAATCATGTGATAGTTGCCAGAATATAATGAAAAAGACGTGACCGGTACAGATGTGTTAATAACATTCCAGAATAATAACTGATAACGTGCATAAGAAAGCTTTATCAAACACCCTAAGATAAACGTCCACTTTGAGATTAATGTGTATCAAATAATTACACGATACTTTGGTTAGTCGTGTTTGGTATAATGTAAATAAGTAACACCCCGTTCTTAACATTAATCATCTATTACAAACCACAATGTACTTCAATAAACTAATGAAAGCATACGGTCCTCCCGGGATTCCAACTCGGGACACCACACCCAGAACATAAGCATCTAAACCATTACACCACCAACACATGGCATAAGTGAGCTAGTAAACAAGAGAGTGGATATCTTGTAAAGGGGCTCCAGTCCTGACGCTATTCCTGACTTACAGTGTGCTGGCTTAAGGGGGGGTATTCTTGACTTACAGTGTGCTGGCTTAAGGGGGGGTATTCTTGACTTACAGTGTGCTGGCTTAAGGGGGGGTATTCTTGACTTACAGTGTGCTGGCTTAAGGGGGGGTATTCTTGACTTACAGTGTGCTGGCTTAAGGGGGGGTATTCTTGACTTACAGTGTGCTGGCTTAAGGGGGGGTATTCTTGACTTATAGTGTGCTGGCTTAAGGGGGGGTATTCTTGACTTACAGTGTGCTGGCTTAAGGGGGGGTATTCTTGACTTACAGTGTGCTGGCTTAAGGGGGGGTATTTAGTTTCTTCCCTAGACCTCCATCACGCTTAAAATTACACACTCTAGACCCCCTTTCAAGATATATTTGTACATTTTTCGGTTCCTCTTAAATTACAGGCTCGCTTTCGCACGCCAGGAAAACAGACACGTAAATGGCACGAAATGGGGCGAAAGTTCTTAAAATCACCAAACTAATGGGGCGAACGACTTAAAATCTCAAAAGCAATGGGGCTAAACATGAGGGAGAAAGGGTCTAGAAAAAATTATCCCTCAAGTGGAAATCCCCCCTTAATAATCCCAGAAGGGTTGATAGCCTCTGAAGTCCTATTGTAAGCTAAAATTATCCCTCAAGTGGAAATCCGCTCTTAATAATCCCAGAAGGGTTGATAGCCTCTGAAGTCCTATTGTAAGCTAAAATTATCCCTCAAGTGGAAATCCCCCCTTAATAATCCCAGAAGGGTTGATAGCCTCTGAAGTCCTATTGTAAGCTAAAATTATCCCTCAAGTGGAAATCCCCCCTTAATAATCCCAGAAGGGTTGATAGCCTCTGAAGTCCTATTGTAAGCTAAAATTATCCCTCAAGTGGAAATCCCCCCTTAATAATCACAGAAGGGTTGATAGCCTCTGAAGTCCTATTGTAAGCTAAAATTATCCCTCAAGTGGAAATCCGCCCTTAATAATCCCAGAAGGGTTGATAGCCTCTGAAGTCCTATTGTAAGCTAAAATTATCCCTCAAGTGGAAATCCCCCCTTAATAATCCCAGAGGGGTTGATAGCGTCTGAAGTCCTATTGTAAGCTAAAATTATCCCTCAAGTGGAAATCCGCCCTTAATAATCCCAGAAGGGTTGATAGCCTCTGAAGTCCTATTGTAAGCTAAAATTATCCCTCAAGTGGAAATCCGCCCTTAATAATCCCAGAAGGGTTGATAGCCTCTGAAGTCCTATTGTAAGCTAAAATTATCCCTCAAGTGGAAATCCGCTCTTAATAATCCCAGAAGGGTTGATAGCCTCTGAAGTCCTATTGTAAGCTAAAATTATCCCTCAAGTGGAAATCCCCCCTTAATAATCCCAGAAGGGTTGATAGCCTCTGAAGTCCTATTGTAAGCTAAAATTATCCCTCAAGTGGAAATCCCCCCTTAATAATCCCAGAAGGGTTGATAGCCTCTGAAGTCCTATTGTAAGCTAAAATTATCCCTCAAGTGGAAATCCCCCCTTAATAATCACAGAAGGGTTGATAGCCTCTGAAGTCCTATTGTAAGCTAAAATTATCCCTCAAGTGGAAATCCGCCCTTAATAATCCCAGAAGGGTTGATAGCCTCTGAAGTCCTATTGTAAGCTAAAATTATCCCTCAAGTGGAAATCCCCCCTTAATAATCCCAGAGGGGTTGATAGCGTCTGAAGTCCTATTGTAAGCTAAAATTATCCCTCAAGTGGAAATCCGCCCTTAATAATCCCAGAAGGGTTGATAGCCTCTGAAGTCCTATTGTAAGCTAAAATTATCCCTCAAGTGGAAATCCGCCCTTAATAATCCCAGAAGGGTTGATAGCCTCTGAAGTCCTATTGTAAGCTAAAATTATCCCTCAAGTGGAAATCCGCCCTTAATAATCCCAGAAGGGTTGATAGACTCTGAAGTCCTATTGTAAGCTAAAATTATCCCTCAAGTGGAAATCCCCCCTTAATAATCCCAGAAGGGTTGATAGCGTCTGAAGTCCTATTGTAAGCTAAAATTATCCCTCAAGTGGAAATCCCCCCTTAATAATCACAGAAGGGTTGATAGCCTCTGAAGTCCTATTGTAAGCTAAAATTATCCCTCAAGTGGAAATCCGCCCTTAATAATCCCAGAAGGGTTGATAGCCTCTGAAGTCCTATTGTAAGCTAAAATTATCCCTCAAGTGGAAATCCCCCTTAATAATCCCAGAAGGGTTGATAGCGTCTGAAGTCCTATTGTAAGCTAAAATTATCCCTCAAGTGGAAATCCGCCCTTAATAATCCCAGAAGGGTTGATAGCCTCTGAAGTCCTATTGTAAGCTAAAATTATCCCTCAAGTGGAAATCCGCCCTTAATAATCCCAGAAGGGTTGATAGCCTCTGAAGTCCTATTGTAAGCTAAAATTATCCCTCAAGTGGAAATCCGCCCTTAATAATCCCAGAAGGGTTGATAGCCTCTGAAGTCCTATTGTAAGCTAAAATTATCCCTCAAGTGGAAATCCGCCCTTAATAATCCCAGAAGGGTTGATAGCCTCTGAAGTCCTATTGTAAGCTAAAATTATCCCTCAAGTGGAAATCCGCCCTTAATAATCCCAGAAGGGTTGATAGCCTCTGAAGTCCTATTGTAAGCTAAAATTATCCCTCAAGTGGAAATCCGCCCTTAATAATCCCAGAAGGGTTGATAGCCTCTGAAGTCCTATTGTAAGCTAAAATTATCCCTCAAGTGGAAATCCGCCCTTAATAATCCCAGAAGGGTTGATAGCCTCTGAAGTCCTATTGTAAGCTAAAATTATCCCTCAAGTGGAAATCCCCCCTTAATAATCCCAGAAGGGTTGATAGCCTCTGAAGTCCTATTGTAAGCTAAAATTATCCCTCAAGTGGAGATCCCCCCTTAATAATCCAGCAGGGTCTTGACAGCCTCGGAAGTCCTATTGTAAGCTAAAATTATCCCTCAAGTGGAAATCCCTCCTTAATAATCCCAGAAGGGTTGATAGCCTCTGAAGTCCTATTGTAAGCTAAAATTATCCCTCAAGTGGAAATCCCTCCTTAATAATCCCAGAAGGGTTGATAGCCTCTGAAGTCCTATTGTAAGCTAAAATTATCCCTCAAGTGGAAATCCGCCCTTAATAATCCCAGAAGGGTTGATAGCGTCTGAAGTCCTATTGTAAGCTAAAATTATCCCTCAAGTGGAAATCCCCCCTTAATAATCCCAGAAGGGTTGATAGCCTCTGAAGTCCTATTGTAAGCTAAAATTATCCCTCAAGTGGAAATCCCCCCTTAATAATCCCAGAAGGGTTGATAGCCTCTGAAGTCCTATTGTAAGCTAAAATTCATAGTGAGGGGTAGATTGGACAGGGACAGACAGAGAGAGAGAGAGAGAGAGAGAGAGAGAGAGAGAGAGGGTAGACAGACAGAGAGAGGGGTTGAGATGGACTGATATGATTAATTTGTTTAATAATTACACAACACTTCTGTAATTCGTTTACGGTATTCGAGCCTGCTGTAAATAACTTTGCATAAATGAGCTATACCCCGTTCCAAATTAGTAGTCCAGAAATCGTGAACTAAAAAAAGGCTATAACAAAAGAGCTGTACATTTCCACACCTACCTAGTCGTTGGTGAGTTATAGAGGTTAATGTTCCAGCGTTTCAGGTTACTTACTTAATATGGTTAGATTGGAATAGGTTGTAATAGGGCTAGATTGGAATAGGTTGTAATAGGGCTAGATTGGAATAGGTTGGCATAGGGCTAGATTGGAATAGGTTGGCATAGGGCTAGATTGGAATAGGTTGTAATAGGGCTAGATTGGAATAGGTTGGCATAGGGCTAGATTGGAATAGGTTGTAATAGGGCTAGATTGGAATATGTTGGCATAGGGCTAGATTGGAATATGTTGGCATAGGGCTAGATTGGAATACGTTGTAATAGGGCTAGATTGGAATATGTTGGAATAGGGCTAGATTGGAATACGTTGTAATAGGGCTAGATTGGAATAGGTTGTAATAGGGCTAGATTGGAATAGGTTGGCATAGGGCTAGATTGGAATAGGTTGGCATAGGGCTAGATTGGAATAGGTTGTAATAGGGCTAGATTGGAATAGGTTGTAATAGGGCTAGATTGGAATAGGTTGGCATAGGGCTAGATTGGAATAGGTTGGCATAGGGCTAGATTGGAATAGGTTGGCATAGGGCTAGATTGGAATAGGTTGTAATAGGGCTAGATTGGAATATGTTGGCATAGGGCTAGATTGGAATACGTTGTAATAGGGCTAGATTGAAATAGGTTGGAATATGGCTAAATTGGAATAGGCCTAGGTTGGAATAGGGCTAGATTGGAATAGGTTGGCATAGGGCTAGATTGGAATAGGGCTAGATTGGAATAGATTGTAATATGGCTAGATTGGAATAGGTTGGCATAGGGCTAGATTGGAATAGGTTGGCATAGGGCTAGATTGGAATAGGTTGGCATAGGGCTAGATTGGAATTGGAATAGGGTTACGTTGGAATAGGGCTAGATTGGAATATGGCTTGATTGGAATATGGCTAGATTGGAATATGGCTAGATTGGAATATGGCTTGATTGGAATAGGGCTAGATTGGAACAGGTTGGCATAGGGCTAGATAGGAATAGGTTGGCATAGGGCTAGATTGGAATAGGTTGGCATAGGGCTAGATTGGAATATGGCTTGATTGGAATAGGGCTAGATTGGAATAAGTTGGAATAGGGCTAGATTGGAACAGGTTGGCATAGTGCTAGATTGGAATAGGGCTAGATTGAAATAGGGCTAGATTGGACCGGGACAGACATACAAAGAAGGGGGCTGGTGATATGGAACGAGCTGCTGCCCTGGTCATCTCCCAGCAGCGGCAGTACAGTAGCGTTCAAAAGTTCCGTCCTAACTATACATAATTCACCTTTTACGAGTTTTGGGTTATATGGCAACATTAGCAATTGGTATATATATTAAGCAGATAATACAAACATATACATATATTTATGATGGGTGAACATTGAATTTAATGTACCAATATGTATCCTTAAAAAACAGTATAAAGCTGATGACGCCTACAACTTGATGACCCTTACTGCCCGAATCTCACAATTGCTCAATTGCAGCATTAGATTTATGTTAGCTAATATATAAAAGTTCTAACAATCTTCATGCGAAACTTTCTATAAAAGTTTTAAGTTTGTATTATTTTGTTTTCATTTTCAGCAGCAGTTTCCTTCATTTAGCATGTATTATCATGATAGCAAAGTCAAATTTGACTACAGTCTATTTGTTCAAGTTGATGGTAAATTGTCATGTTACAATCTTGGTTACTCAGCTGTTACGTACATTTTGTAGCGAAATTAGTTGTTAATTATGAAAACTTGGCATTAATACGAGGCAGATACATAGTAAATCATATGTTTCTATTAAGTATCGATAAAATAGTTGTTAAGGGATTCATTTTACAATCAGCTGAATTAAAACAGACTATAGTGTAGGTGGGAAGCAATATCTGAGCATTGATTACATACATACATACATTAACATTTTAAGAATGAGTGCTCCACACATACGTGCAGTTTCAGTCTCTTGTCCTAATGGCGGCGTTCCAGGCAACCCTGTTAAGGGCTGCTTCAATTGTCAACTTTTTGGATTTGAGATTGGCACGTATAGTCCGATCCCAGGTGTCGTCCAAACCTGAGACAATTCGGTTCGTTGTTCATCACCGCTAGCTCAGATACCCGGTTTCCTGTAGCCAAGGCCATAAGGAACACAGCCTTCTTTAAGATTGAATCAAAAGTAGGATTGTGGTTATATTTCTGAGAATTTAATAAAGACAAAGCTTTGTCAAGTGACCAGGTAGGCATGAGCTGACAAGGTGGTGGTCGAAGCTTGAAACATGCACGCATGAAACCCTTCCCTTCCGCCAGCGGTACAGAGAGTCCAGTTAAGTAAACAAAGGGGACTCCTATAGCTGTCATGCGATTCTTTTGTGTTACTACTGACAATCGTTTATACTCAAATAAGTAATCCAGATATTTGAAAATTAACAATACCGATGCTTCAGTTTGGTCAGTTTCCACAATCCAAGTAGTAAAATATTTTCAGTGTGACTGATACTGACGTCTGGTTGAAGGTGTGTACTGATTAATAAATGTATTAGTCATGCTTTCTCCAAAAGGGGCTAACCATTTGGCCCTTTGAATGTCCAGAATGCAAAAGTCAGCGAGGTCTTTAGGTTGCTAATTGTCTCCAAGTGGAAGTACGAGATCGGGAGTGTCACCGGGTTCTCTCACCACGTCTTCAATTGGGAGTACCAAACCTGAGCCGGCCACGGGCGCGATCAGCGAGACTATGCCCCGATAATCCCGTAGTTTGTGACACATGAGTGAAGCGTCGGGTGGTGGAAACAGATAGATGGAATTCCACCTGTTCCAATCTGTCAGCAAAGCGTCGGGACCCCCCAAGCGTCGGGACCCCCCGCCGGAGTGACTCCCTGGCTGGTTAGGTAGAGAGGGAGTTTGTGGTTTTCCTCTGACGCGAATAAGTCCACCTGTGGACGGTATGGCTTTGCAATCATCTTTTGGAAGATGGTTTGCTTGAGCGCCCATTCTACTCCGTCTCCGTGACAGAGCATCTGCCCAGACGTTGGCCATGCCTGGCAGATAAGATGCGTGAAGATGAATATTTAGCTTGTCGGCTAACACAAAAATCTTTTCCGACAACTCTAGCAACGTTCGAGACCTCGTTGACCCTTGCTTCTGAATGCAAGACACGGCATTCAGATTGTCCATTCAAAAAGCTATTGATTTCCCCTCCAATGTGGAACCGTGAGCCTGAAGGAATATTAAGGGAACTAGTAACTCTTTCGCATTGATGTGAAACTCCTTGGATTGGGACCAAAGACCTTGACCCTGATGCCCCAGGTTTGACTGATAGCTCCATCCCACCATCCGCGAAGCATCGGTATCTACCCATACCATCGGCGGAGAGCTCCATCCCACCGTCCGCGAAGCATCGGTATCTACCCATACCGTCGGCGGAGGAGAAGTCCACGTCATAATTGAATGCAATGTTTCTGGCCTTGCCCAGACCGCTAGTAAGTTGTGGAATAATTTTGGGATTAGCCACGACTTTTCCGCCGGCAACAGCGGAATTTATTTGTTTCCCTCCAAGATTAACCTCTTTACTTTCAACCGGTCCATCTTTACAGTAAGTTGAATCCAGTTGAGAGAGCCGACAAGGGACTCCCACACCTTCCTCGTGGTAGTCAAGCTGTGAAGAAAATGGAACAATTTCTTGAGAAATCTGTTCCGATTGTCCACACTCTGACTGAGTGTTAGGTGTGTTGTGTCCCATACCAGCCCCACCCACTGAATTACCCTTGTTGGGACAAGATTCGACTTTGCCAAGTTGATATTGAACCCCAGGGCTTTGACATAGGTTAGAATGGAATGTACATCTTTGAGGCATTGTATCTCGGACTCTGCCACCACCAGCCAGTCGTCTAGGTACCACATCACCGTGATCCCTCGTTTTAACAGTGGTAACAGAGCCTGTCGGACTAATTTGGTAAAGATCCTCGGTGCCAGGTTCAGACCGAAAGGCATCCTTTGAAAGACATAAGTCTGATGTTCGATCCTCAAAGCTAGGAACTTTTGGAACCTTTTATTTACTGGGACATGCCAATAGGCTTCTGTCAGGTCTAAAGAACACATCCAACCTTGCGGCGGAAGTGTTACCCTAATCTGATTCACAGTGAGCATCCTGAATGATGTGTTGTGAATGTAGTGATTCAGGTGAGACAGATCTACGACCGGCCTCATCTGAGCACTGTCCCTTTTTGGCACGAGAAAAAGTCTGGACGTGTAAACTGTGCAAGTTGGATTGACAATATGGTGCACATCAAGATATAATCATATATCGCCAACAATAAACATACAGGCAGTGTTTATGAGTGTTTATACCTGGCCTAGAGTCGAGGGAGGTCGGTTCTAAGGTCTATTTCTTAATGATAATATCGTTTTCTGTTCAATTTATATATCGCGGTCCCTTGACCAGACGTTTAGTAATAACCATAATAAACTGTCAAAAGTCGTCATGATCCTCAAAGGGTTAACCCAAATAATAGTTGTTCTTTTCATCACACACCATAACAGGATGAATAGCGTGGCGTGTATGTGCGACTTGATGATTTAACTGTGTTGGTGGTTCTGGGTGTGGTGTCCCGAGTTCGAATCCCGGGAGGACCATATGTTTTCATTAGTTTATTCAAGTACATTGGGGTTTGTAATTGATAATAAATGTATTTATGTATATATTTATATATATATATATATATATATAATTATATATATATAATATAATATTAGTTCTTGAGCGGATATGAGCGAGTGAACGATCAATTACGGTAAATGTATACAGAGAGCGATGAGTCCGTTGATACAGAGAGCAAATGAATCTCAACTTTCGAAAACAAAAATATAATATATATTTTTTAGGTGGACAAATAGGGCAAAATATACGTGTTTTTTGTGTTTTTTGTTTTTTTGTGGTGCAATGGGTTGATGGATGCTATTGCCATCACAATGGGTTGATGGATGCTATTGCCATCAGCCCCTCTGTATTTCATTTGATATATGATACGATCGTTGAAGGAATGTTGGCTGTAAGATCAGTTATTGCGCTTAAGGGGAGATGGGTCGCTTTTCTTGTCTCCCTTCTTCCTCATGTTTAGCCCCATTAGTTTTCAGATTGTACGTTGTTTACCCCATTAGTATGTTGATTTTAAGACCTTTCGCCCCATTTCTTTGTTAATATTAAGACCTCTCATGCTCTTAGGTGTCGTTTTTTTTTCCTGGCGAACGATAGTGAGCCTGGTATTTTGGAAGAACCGGCCTTTGGCCGGGAAATTTTTCTACCGAAAAATGTACAAATCAATCTAGAAGGGGGATCTAATGGATGTTTTTTTTTTTCTTTTTTTTTATATAATATTTATGGCCCATCCCCCCTTAATGTATTGGTGAGATTGCTGGCACCAATTGAGCAGGGCAGTACCCAGGGCACGTCACATAATAATAATAATAATAATAATAATAATAATAATCTTCTGGTTACTTATATAGCGCCCGTATCTCCTCCTTCGAGGATTCACAAGCGCTTGGCTTTCTATAGTCTACCAGAGACCATTACCCATCCCCCTTGCTCATGGGGAGATGATAACCGCCGGCTGTATCCCAGAAAAACTTTTCAATCTGAGCGGGGATTGAACGCGAAACCTTCAAGATGGGAATCAGGCACGCTATCAACTGAGCCAGCCGGACGGCTGATAAGGCGTTGCTGGATATCCTGTTTAATTTGCCTGGCTTCCCCCATTGTTTCTGTTGTGCCTCACCTACACAGAGAGTAATCCAGCTAACTCTCACAAACACCACCACCTCATATTCATTTCACTACACTTAACAAGCACACTACACTTCTTCCTCACACACCTAAATTACCTGTAATGTACAGTTGTGGACAGATGAAACAGATACACCCTTGGTCTGTCCAAGACCTCAATAGAGGGCAGCACAATTAGTGCCCATAAATTATCTGGTAACAGTGATGGTGTGGGGGTAGGAGGTGAAGGTATGGGGTGGAAGGAGGGAGGCGAGGGAGGAGGAAGGAGGGTACAGGAGTGAGAGGGGGAACTATATAGCGGCGAGGTGGTAGCAGGTGGGGGTGGAGGGAAGTGGTTGGCTAATTACTTTACTATGAAAACATAATTTTGTGTTTTGAATATTCTGTGGTATTATGATTGCACAATATTGGATTGCTGGTATTAATGAAACATAATACTGCTAAAGTTGTAGCAAATTGAAACAAAGACATCCTCCAATATGAAACTGTGTGTTTTTACCTCAAGAATCTTAGATGGGGGAGGGGAGAGGGTATTATTATTATTATTATTATTATTATTATTATTATTATTATTACTATAAGGACTAGCACCAGGGTGCAGGGTGTCAAACGAGAGCCGATTCCATTATTTTTAGTGTTTATTATTGTATACACAAGTATTGTTTATAGTTCATAATATGTCTTCGGAAGTGATCAAATTACCAAAGCAATGCTATTCCATGTTAATTTGCTTGTAATCCTTCTCATATTCATTAAAGTCGTCACACAAAATTGCTCCGGTTTAACACCCTGAGCCCGTGAACACTATGTGGCACTAAAACTCATGATTAAAACGGCAGAGGTAAGCTAGGAAAATTCCAAAAAGATACGAAGCTATGGGAAAAACGTTACATGAAAGGTAGAAGACGAGCACGAGACAGGACATGCATAAAGAGATCAAGATACAAAGTGGGGGGTGACAAACTATAGAGGGCAACCTAGCAGTAGTGCAGGATAGGGGTAGGTGGTGGTGGATTACAAAGAAACCTGTGGCTGGAGTGTGAATTATTATATGAAGAACAATTAATTTAAACTTTGGTAATGGCATAATAAATAAGTTGTCTAACATTTCACTTACCCACCTTCGATTGTGGTAGTAATAAAACGAATTCTTATGCATAATACCATAAGCCTTGATGCAATTAGGTAGAGGTGTGTGTAGCACGATAAACGCGCTATAGGCAACTTGCTCTCTCTCTCTCTCGCTATTGGAGCATAAGCACAAACCGTTTGTCAGTTGTATATCTAATTAACTTTGAAGTATTATATATATATATATATATATATATATATATATATATATATATATATATATATATATATATATATATATATATATATATATATATATATATACAGTATATATATACAGTATTACAGTAAATGAAGCCAGTTTTATCTAGCTATTTATCTTTGTTATATTCATTGTATGTTTTAGTCTGCAGTTTTACTGTTAGAGCAAACTGGGTCGACCGTGATTATATTTTCACACAACACTATTTGTATTTTCAGTGCGGTTCCTTGATTTTGTAAAATAAATACTACCACATTGTTTTAGACACAATTGTATACAACTGACAGCAGCCCTTTCTCTGTATCATCCTACTTTCTCTATCCTACTTAGGCGGATGCATCAAACTCACTGGCTTGCATGTTCCCGATTTTGACTCCTCTGAATTCTCCACTTTATGGCTCAAATTATCCTGTCGTTCTCATACTAAATACTTCTGTGTTGTCTATATTTCCCTTAAATTAACTCTACTGACTTTCCCAAATTCTTTGAGTATCTAAACTCTTAACTGGAACACATCCTAGCCATCTCTCCTTTCTCAGAAATCACCATCTTAGGAGAATTTAACGCTCACCACCACCAATTGCTCTCCTCTCATGCCACTGACCAACCTGGTGAACAATCTATATCTTTTCTATCCTAAATGACCTAGAGCAGTTGGTTCAGCAACCCACCTGTATCCCAGATAGCTTCGGAGATCGGCCTAACATTCTTGACTTGTTTCTAACTTTTAACCCTTCCTCTTATACTGTCGATCTTTTCCCTCATTTGGGCTCCTCTTACCTATCTCTCTTACCTGTCCTATCTCTCCAGCACGGCCACCCGATTGAGCCAATTTAGCCAGCAGGCGGAAATTGTAGCACTTTGGCACTGCCGAGTGGGAGGTTCTCCGGCAGTAATTCTTTGATTTCCCATGGAATTACTTTTGCTTCCGTTGCCGGGGACCCTCGGAGAGTGCTGAACGCATTACCAAGCTAATCCTCTCGGGCATGGAGGCATGCATTCCATTTTCTTTCCCTCAGACTAATGTAAACAAAAAAATTGTTTACTCACGCTTGTTCTACTTCTGTCCACAATAAGGATGAAGCATTCAAACGGTACCAACACCTTCAAACTCAAGAATCTTATTCTTCCTATGTTTCTGCCCAGAATCAAGCCAAATCTGTTCTTCGACTCACCAAACACTCTTTCATCGGTTCTATATTAATTAAATGCACTGAACTATCCAATATCTAATGATAATGTCGAACAGGTAGAGAGAGAGGTATCTTGACCAGGATTCGAACCCACTCACTCCAGGTATATTTGGAAGAGCTGACCACCATAACCACTCAGCCATATGCGCTCATGGCCGAGTGGTTATGGTGCCCAGCTCTTCCAAATATACCTGGAGTGAGTGGGTTCGAATCTTGGTCAGGTTACCTCTCTCTGAACTATCCAACTCTAAGCTCTTCCCAAGCTTTCTGGTATCTAGCCAAAAACCTCTCTCCACCAATTGTTCTTCCTCGTCTTTCCCTCCCCTTTTCCACTCTGACGGCACTACCGTCACTTCTTCCTCTGACAGAGCTAAACTCTTCACCCAAACTTTCGCTAAAAACTCCACCTTGGATGATTCCGGTGTTATTCCTCCCTCTCCAACCCCCTCTCTCCTACTTATACCTAATATCCTAATATCTTTTATATATGTGCTCTCTACCCTCTCTGGGCTTAATACTAAGAAGGTGTGATGGTGTTCCTCCTGTTGTACTAAACAAAACTGTGCTTCCGTGCTGACTCCCTGCCTAGGCAAACTCTTTCGTCTCTGTCTCTCCTCTAATGTCTTTCCTTCTTGCTGGAAGTTTGCTCTCATTCAACCTATCCCAAAGAAGGGGTGATCGCTCTCAACCCTCCAACTATCATCCAATTGCTCTCATTTCTTGCATCTCTAAAATGTTGGCAACTATTCTTACTCCCGAAATTTCTTAAGCACCCCTCTGCCCATGTAATCTACTTTCAGATCGCCAGTATGGCTTCCTTAGGGGTCACTCTACTAGTGATCTTCCTTCATATCTTACTAACTTTTGGTCATCCTCCTTTCATGATTTCGGTGAAGGTAAACCTTTTCTCTTGTGCTAGACATATCTAAGTTCTTTAATAGAGTCTGGCACAAATCTCTAACTTCTAAATTACCCACCTTTAGTTTTTGTCCCTCAATTTGTGCCATTATCTCTATTTCCCTTCCTGGCCGTTCCATAGCTGCAGTTATGGACGGTCATCTTTCACTTCCTCAATCTATCAACTATCAGCTATTCATTCATATGCTGATGACTCTACCTTACACTATTCAACTAGTTTTTCAGAACCCCCCAGCAAGCAATCTCTCAAAAAGTCACATGACGATGCCATAAAACTCTTATCTACTGACCTATCAACAATTCCCATTTGGGGCAGAAAATATATTGTTGCTTTTGGTGCTTCCAAAACCCATTTCTCCATTTATCTACCCATCAAGAACTCCCACAGGACTTTCATTTCTACTTCAACAATACACAAATCAACCTTTCATCTTCTCTCAGTATTCTCGGTGTCTCCTTTTCTCCTGATCTCACTTGGAAATATCATATTACCACCCTTGCTAAAACAGCTTTTCAGAAGATGGGTATGCTCAATCGTTTCCGGGGGTTCTTTACCCCGGCACAGCTTCTTGCTCTGTACAGAGGCACAGTGCGTCCATGTATTGAGTATTGTTCACATGTGTGAGGAAGATCCTCTCACACAGCATTTCTTGACAAAGTAGAAAAGAAAACCTTTCGTCTCATTAACTCATGTACACTCCCTGACTCTCTGCGATCTCTTTCTCTTCGTCGCAAAGTTGCATCTCTCTCGCTATTCTACCGATATTACAATAATCAGTGTTCCTAACCCTCTTTCAATGTATACAACCTCCTCTACGAAGAGTACGTAGAACCCGTCTGCCAACACAATTCCACCCTACTCTTTGCAACTCTCCAACCCAAGAGTGAAACGATATTCCCAATCTTTCCCCTATTCAACAGCTGAACTCTGGAACGCTCTACCCTGAATCCATTTTCTCCTCATCCTATGACTGTAATTACTTTAAACTCCGTGTGTCCAGGCATTTTGGCTCGAACATTCCTTGATTTTGGCCCCGTCACTCTTTCAACTATGGGGAAGGCACTCGTCACAGGCAGTTCTGCCTTTTGTCTCACTAACTCACATAGCAAAATTATCTACTAACTATAAAATGACCATGCTTTTATTTCAGTCTCGCTCTACAGGTTTTGTGTGAGTCAATTATTTAGTAAGATTAAGATTACCCTCTTTATTGGTTAATAAGGATGTATAAAATCTAGAGTTACCAATAATGCTATTGTAAAGTCGGTTTGTAACTAAATATATTAAGAAATCAATGGACCTTATATTATTGATTGGCAATATTTGTCAAGATTGTATTATTGGTAACCTAAAGAAATTTTGAATTAAGAATTTATGCGTATATTCCATATTTGAAAGCCCATAAATGAAATATATGCGTATATATTCCATACCAAGTGTGTTTTTCCTACAACAATTCTGACAACAATAAACACGGAAATGCTGCAACTCCTCCTTTTTCAATCATCTTTTAGATACTGACCTTGATGTCAAGCTTTATGTTATTCACAATTTACTGTTAAATAGTATAGGAAATCACAGGTCATATATTCACATAAATTAAAATTCTCCCTGTTTTTTGAGAACGGGATTAAATTATTAATGAGGACCGATAATTCGTTGCTCCTGTTTATCTTTTTCGCCTTTAATCTCTTACTGTTTTCTGTAATCTGTTAACAGTTAATTCACCAAGCTTTATGTATCTCTCCTGGTTCATCTTTCTCTAGATTGTTAGTAGCTATATCTCAAACATTCGAAGTCTACTTTTGCCTATGTCATGATATTATGAATTTCTCTAACTACCTTAAACACATTTATATATCATAAAGCAGCACAAGGCATTATTTTCGTTTTACTAGTTGTATATACTATGCATCTTTTCCCACCATAATTATTACAATCCTATTCAGTATTTTAATTGTAATATATTCCCAACCCTTTCTTAATACGTGTAAGCTTTTTCACTTTAATTTCACGATCATTTTTGGATGTTCCTTAGTTTTGGAATGCTATTTATCTATAAAATCGGTAGTGGCTATCTCAATTACTCCTCCAACTACAAAATGTCCCGCCAAAAATTAATGAACTCGCTGTATATCTACTATATGCCATAATAAGTGAAAATGCGTATCCTCATATCTCTGAGACACTAACCAACTGTATACAGCTTAGAACCCGTAGCAAGGAATGGCCCTAACGCTATCTCATTTAACGCTGTCACAAGGCATACAAGCACTCACTAATATATCAAACTACAGTTATTCACACAACACAATACCAGACATTTGGAAGCATGGTATCATCATCACATTCCCCAAACCCAACAAAGACCCCACGCTACCCTCCTCGCACCGCCCCATCACACTCCTTTGCACCCCCTCCAAAGTCATGGAACGCCTAGTATTACAACTAATTACACCCGACCTACCCCTAGCTCCAACACAACATGGCTTTAGGCCACTGCACTCCACAAACACTCTTCTCACAGACGTTACACAAAGAGCTTTTGACGGCATCAACTCAGCTAGACCACCAAACAGATCATTATTAGCCACACTCGACATTAGTAAAGCCTTCGATGCCATCCCCCGCCACAACCTAACAAACAAAATCTACAACACAAACATGCACAGCAACACAAAAAGGTGGCTGACCAACTTCCTAGCAGGCAGATGTGCACACGTATCTTTTGCCGGTCAGTCATATAGAATCAGAACCTTTCCAAACGGAGTCCCACAAGGATCCGTCCTATCGCCCGCACTCTTCAATCTGTACATGCACGATATGACTACACCCAATACGCCCCAAATAAACTTAGCCTCCTATGCAGATGACATAACACTCACATGCACACACCATGACCTAAAAAGAACAACAGATCTTCAACCCTATCTCAACACACTACATGGCTGGTGCACTACAAACAGACTAAATCTAGCTCCAGCCAAATCCACCGCAACCCTGCTCACAAGCTGGACAGGAGAACACGAATACATCCCTCAACTCACCATAAACAACACACCCCTAACACATACACACACACACAAAATCCTAGGAGTAACATATGATACTCATATGACATTCAAACAGCACACCACAAACATTAAAAAGAAACTGACATCCAGACTTAACGCCCTCAGGTCACTTGCTCACACAAAATTTGGACACAACAAAGAAACCACCACCACAGTATATAAACAATACATAAGATCAGTGATGGAATACGCAAGCCCAGCCTGGGCTTCTAACCTAGCTGAAACACATCATAAGACCTTACAGACTATTCAAAACAAAGCCCTAAAGATCATTACAGGCTGCACAGCTACTGCACCCACAGATCACCTGCATCAAGAAACCAAAATCCTCAAAGTCAAAGACCATCTGGACATGAGAGGCACTCAATTCCTGGCAGCAGCCTCCACGAACCAGGACCACCCACTAAACTACATGGCAACACACCCACAGACACCAAGAAATATCAAAACAACACCCAGCACACGGTATCACACACAATTAATATCCTCTCTCCCTCCCTGTCCACCCGCGAACCAACTTCCAGAAGCACATCCATACTCACATCTCTCGCCGATCCATCCACTCACTCACAGACAACACGCAGCTGCAAGCACGACCTCCCGAAATCCATCCTTCCGAATCCTCCCTTCCTCGCGAGGACAGAGTCTGCCTGGCCAGGCTGAGATGCGGACACCATCCAGCTCTCCTGAGCTATCAGAAGAGACTGGATGACTCCGTTGTCGACGCCTGCCCGGGATGTAACACAGCACCCCATACCATTAAACACATTATAGAAGACTGCATTTCACACAACCACTTACGCCAACAACACAATCTACACTCAATGAGAGCTCTGTGGGAAAGCCCGATCGTGGCCATGGCCTTCCTCAGGGACTCGGGGTTGTTCGGCCAGGCAGCTTAGGGAACAACAACAACAACGCTGTCACTTCTACTGATGCCGTCAAAACGTAACAAAAAACACCTGGTATACCGGAAAGGTTCTGCATAATCGTGTTTTCATTTGATATTTATTAAGCTTACACCGGTACCCTTGCGTCATTATTGTTGAGCATATCTACCAAGAGGTTTGACCAATAAATATAACTTAGTTTTTAATGTGGGGATATTATTTTATAACATGGTCTTTTGCGCCTCTATACCGAAACTTTGAGGATTGTATCGACACATTATATATAACTGGTTGCTTTTCTTGAACAGGTGTATTGCTATGTAAATATATATTAGCCATCCTTTGTTCATTAATTTATTCATTTATAATATTATATTGTTTACATTTTTATGGACGTATATAATGAAAAGCGATTATATACCCGTGGCAATGCCAACACTGATAACACCTCCGGTACACTTGGAAAACACTTTAATTGGCGTGTTATTGATACCGTATTATATACACCATATATGCATTGCATACTTTCGTTACTACTATGACCTATACACTCACCATTATGCTGAAACACTAACTATAATATTGGAAGTTTGACTGACTCACCAACTGACAAATATTAACAATTTCTATATTTCCCCTTGTTAGATAACCAACAGGTAGTTCAGTTGTTTCTGACTCTCCCATGTTTGAACAAAACCACATTCCCGATATCACAACTCAGTAAGCACTCTAAGCAGAGAACACAAATAAAGTAGTACTACATTACAGATTTAAGATATCACATATTTGAATGCCTATATGTCACATATATATTGTATATGGAGAGAGAGAGAGAGAGAGAGAGAGAGAGCAATAAAAGGTTAGCAGCCTGTAGCGCGTTTATTATGCTACACACACCTCACGGCTCCAATATTTCGCATTCATGATCCCACATAATGATCAAAACACAAAATTAATTATTCTTTCACAGTAAAGTATTTGGCCAACCACTTCCCTCCACCCCCACCTGCTACCGCCTCGCCGCTAGTTCCCCCTCTCACTCCTGTACCCTCCTTCCCCCTCCCTCGCCTCCCTCCTACCACCCCATACCTTCACCTACTACCCCGACACCTTCACTGTTACCAGATAATTTATGGGCACTAATTGTGCTGCCCTCTATTGAGGTCTTGGACAGACCAAGGCTGTATCTGTTTCATCTGTCCACAACTGTACCTTGATTTAGGCTCTCTACCACTCTCTCAACCTTGGGGAGGACACTTGTTACAGGCAGCTTTGTCTTTTGTCTCCTTCATAATCATAGGAAAACAAATGGTGATATTCAGTATGGATCTATTAGCTGCGCTGTTTACTAAAATGGGTACCGATAGTTGTTATGGATTGCTATTAGCTATTGACTACTTTGATGAGCAGTGAAGTATTTATTTTTTGCATATAGCCCTGAAAATAAGAAAGAAAAGAAGGGGGTATGTGTAGAGTATATAGATAGATATATAGATAAATATATATACATACAGATAGATAGATAGATAGATAAACATATAGATAAACATAGCCCTGAATGAACAGTACAATTACGTCAGAGGCGGTGTTATGTACTGTTTGTCGTTGATATAGTCCGTTCATTAAGTCAGAGGCGGTGTTATGTACTGTTTGTACAAAGGAGTACAAAGGAAATCAAGCAACAACAGATCTAGTGACCCTTCTAGGTTGCTTGTCCTCCAAAACACTGAGGATCAAGTGTCCAAACAGTGGTTTAGAGTGGGTAAGGGAACATTGGAAAGGGAATTACTGCCCTGGAACTAATGTCCGTGGCAGGATTAGGAAGTTAGTAGGGGACATGTTAAAGTTATTCATTTACAAACGCAGTCAGTCGCGGGTTTGATGCGAGATATTTGTCTAGGCGGAGTTTAAATGAATCAACGGTGATGCAGTCTATAACGTTTCGGGGAAGCCCATTCCACAAGTTGACAACTCGATTGAAGAAGAAATTCTTAGATTCGTGTGAGTTAAAAGATTTACCAATAATTTTGCAACCGTTTCCCCGCGTGTAATTAGATTGGTCGATAGTGAAGTACTTACTACAGTTCATATTGTCGATGCCTTTGATGATTTTGAACACTTGAATTAAGTCACCTCTTAATCTGCGCTGGGTTAAAGGAAATAGATTTAATTCTCTAAGACGCTCTTCGTATGGTTTGTTCTTTAGGCTAGGTATCATTTTGGTAACTCTACGTTGAACTCGTTCTAGCTTGTTTATATCTTTTTGGTAATAAGGGCACCAGGATTGAATGCAGTATTCCAAATTGTCGTTGATATAGTCCGTTCATTACGTCAGAGGCGGTGTTATGTACTGTTTGTCGTTGATATAGTCCGTTCATTACGTCAGAGGCGGTGTTATGTACTGTTTGTCGTTGATATAGTCCGTTCATTACGTCAGAGGCGGTGTTATGTACTGTTTGTCGTTGATATAGTCCGTTCATTCGAGGTTGGGCAGAAATCGTAACCTCTAACCTTTGTAACTAAAAAAAGGCTAGAGTAAATGAGCCGGCAATTTATACACATATTCCCTAGCCAAGTCTTCCTATTTGGTAGAAATATTAGCTCGATTACTATAGGCATAGTCCTTTTTGAGTTATGAGAGGTTAGGGGCTACGATTTCTGCCCAACCAAGAATGAACGAACTATAGTACAGTTTTTGTTTGTCGAATGATATGGAAGTGAATGTGTTTGACATGTCAATGTATTAGAAATATCGATATGTTTTTGTTAGAGGTGTGATTGTGCTACAATAGTGAACATGGTAAATACTCACATCTGCAGAGCAATTTACAGGGTGCGTTTGTGAGTTTGTAGTAGATGTGTGTGGATATATATATATATATATATATATATATTACCAATAAGTGGAAAGTACTTAGAATATACGGAGTAGATGGCAAGTTGCTGAAAGCAGTGAAGAGCATGTATGAGGGTGCAAAGGCGGCAGTACGTGTGGAGAATGAGCAGAGCGAGTTCTTTGACCTGAATGTTGGGTTGAAACAGGGGTGTGTTATGTCTCCGTGGTTGTTTACTGTATATATGGATGGGGTCATGAAAGAAATACTAGGAAGAGCAGTGGACGTTGGTGTATCGCTGAAAAGGGAGGGAAATGAGTGGAAGCTGCCTATACTGCTGTTTGCGGATGATACAGTTTTGATGAGCGATAATGAATGGGAGTTGCAGGGTCTGGTAAATGAGTTTGGAACAGTGTGCGAAAAACAGAATTTGAAGGTAAATGTGGGAAAAAGCAAGGGTATGGTCTTCGAAAGGGGTGAAGTCACAGAGTGTGAGGTGAAGTTGAACGGTCAGGCTATGGAGATCGTCAGCTCTTTTAAAGGGGAGTCTAGGGAGTGTTTTTCTAAGCTTGGTGGAGGTCTAGGGAGGAAACTAAACAAATATATGAATAAATGAATTAATAGACCAAACAAACGTTCAGTCTCCCCTTAACAGAGAACTAATTGTGATGATATTTACTAATCACCAACATTTCCGACACACGTGTATATTTGGCTCGAATCACCTCTACCTGAAACTCACTTCCCTTAAGGGGGCCCACCTTGCTTGTTTTATCTTTCTATCCCTCTCTCTTTGGCTTGTATCCATTCGGCCCCATTCAGCCTACTGTTTAAGACGTTTGCCCTTATCCAGGTGTCAATATCTTCCTGGCAAGCGGTAGCGAGCCAGCATATATATATTTTAGTTTTGGCAGCAAGCTGAATTTGTACATTTTTCGATAGAAAAATTTGTCCGGCAAAGCCGGATTTTTCCATACAATGCTGGCTCGCTATCGCTCGCCAGGAAGAAATCGGCACCTGGATGGGGATAAACGTCTTAAAACAGTTGGCTGAATGGGGCCGAATGGATACAAGACAGGGAAAGAGAGAAAAGGAGAAATAAATAAAAAAAACAGGTGACCCCCCTTAACAACGTTTCGCATATAGCTTCATCGAACCAATGACATACACCAAAATATTGTACAAGTCAACGATTATATTCTGACCTGTGGCGCATCCGTAGAGCGTTCGACTTGCAATCCTTTCCCACCATTCCAGACATCCCCCCCCCCTCCTCACCCATGACGCCCCCTGCTACCCCCCCTCTCCCATAACACACCCTGCTACCCCCCCTCTCCCATCTGAAGACCCCTCCTCCCTCTCCCATAACACCCCCTCCTTCCCCACCCCCACTTCCTCACTCATAACACCCCCTTCTACCCCCCTCCCTCACCCATAACACACCCTCCTACCCCCCCCCCCCCTCAGGGTCGGGGTTGGCCGGAATCCGTAATTGCTCACTAACTACCACCCATTGTCCCCCACCATCCACCACACTCACTCATTCTCTCTCGCTCTGGCTCTTCTCTCTTTCTCTCTCTCTCTCTCTCTCTCTCTCTCTCTCTCTCTCTCTCTCTCTCTCTCTCTCTCTCTCTCTCTCTCTCTCTCTCTCTCTCTCTCTCTCTCTCTCTCTCTCTCTCTCTCTCTCTCTCTCTCTCTCTCTCTCTCTCTCTAGCATTGTACAGTTCATAGAAATCTTAACTTCTATCCTCTGTAACTTATAAAGGGCTTGAGTAAATGTGACGTAAATTCCCACAGCTATTCCATGGGTGAGTTTTCGTAAATGGTATAAATGTTAAGTGGATTACTCTAGTAGTTTGTAAGTTATGGAGGATAGAAGTTAAGATCTCTCGCCTACCTAGAATAAACGGACTATAGTATTACATCTACATTTATAGCTAAATTTGGAATAAATAATGCCATGCAAATATCACTGCACACACGTGGTACTTGAATTTGTGTTGCATGATCCATCCTGAGTATAGATATTTGAATATATTGCACTGTGTTTGCAAGGTGTATAGCTAATTAAGGGGAGGCAGTTGGTTTTTCGAGTCCTCCTCCCTCATGTTTAGCCCTATTAGTTATGAGATTTCAAGACATTCGCCCCATTAGTTTGGCGATATTCAGACCTTTTGCCCCATTTTTGTTTGCCAATTTTAAGAGGAATTGTCCTTCGTCCGGGACATTTCTTTATCGATTTTTGTTTTTGTTTTTAACTTTACCGTATAGGGGGGGGGGGGGCTAGAGGTTGTTTTGTTTTAAGCTTGATGGAGTTCTAGCGAAGAAACTAAAAAAACAAATAAATAAATAAATAAATAAATAACCACTATTCCCTTAAGTAATGTTAAATTTTAGCATTGGAACGATAGATGTCATTATAGTATTTCAGTATTACCGTATTTCAGTATTACCGTATTACATTATTACCGTATTTCAGTATTACCGTATTTCAGTATTACCGTATTTCAGTATTACCGTATTTCAGTATTACCGTATTTCAGTATTACCGTATTACATTATTACCGTATTTCAGTATTACCGTATTACATTATTACCGTATTTCAGTATTACCGTATTTCAGTATTATCGTATTACATTATTACCGTATTTCAGTATTACCGTATTTCAGTATTACCGTATTTCAGTATTACCGTATTACCGTATTTCATTATTACCGTATTACCGTATTTCATTATTACCGTATTTCAGTATTACCGTATTTCAGTATTACCGTATTTCAGTATTACCGTATTTCAGTATTACCGTATTTCAGTATTTCCGTATTTCAGTATTACCGTATTTCAGTATTACCGTATTTCAGTATTACCGTATTTCAGTATTTCCGTATTTCAGTATTACCGTATTTCAGTATTACTGTATTTCAGTATTTCCGTATTTCAGTATTACCGTATTTCAGTATTACCGTATATTAGTATTACCTTATTTCATTATTGTATTGCATTAATACCGTATTTCAGAATAACCTTATTTCATTATGACCGTATTTCAGTATTACCGTATTTCATTATTACTGTATTCATTATTACCGTATTAACGTATTACTGTATTTCATTGTTACCATATTTAATTGTTACCGTATTTCAGTATTACCGTATTTCAGTAATTCATTATTACCGTATTTCAGTATTGCCGTATTTCAGTATTACCGTATTTCGAATAAGAAAGTTTGGTGTGAAAAAATATAGGTAATATATTGTATACAGTATATGATAATTTAAAATATAGGTAATATATTGTATACAGTATATGATAATTTAAAATATAGGTAATATATTGTATACAGTATATGATAATTTAAAATATAGCTAATATATTGTATACAGTATATGATCATTTAAAATATAGGTAATATATTGTATACAGTATATGATAATTTAAAATATAGGTAATATATTGTATACAGTATATGATAATTTAAAATATAGGTAATATATTGTATACAGTATATGATAATTTAAAATATAGGTAATATATTGTATACAGTATATGATAATTTAAAATATAGGTAATATATTGTATACAGTATATGATAATTTAAAATATAGGTAATATATTGTATACGGTATATGATAATTTAAAATATAGGTAATATATTGTATACAGTATATGATAATTTAAAATATAGGTAATATATTGTATACAGTATATGATAATTTAAAATATAGGTAATATATTGTATACAGTATATGATAATTTTAAATATAGGTAATATATTGTATACAGTATATGATAATTTTAAATATAGGTAATATATTGTATACAGTATATGATAATTTTGTTTTGACAGCGTGTTAATTATTCATAGATTGCCGTGTTTAAAGACGAGGCAACAAGTCTCAAAGGAAATTAATGGGAAACGCGATTGATGATTTTTATGTGATGCGTTGATCTGGTTAATGGACACACTTGATTAATGATTATATTATGTAGTAGGCTGGTAACTGTTTAATTATATAGTTAGAGGATGAGCACACTAATTATATAATGCTCCTACAACAACAACAAACACAACAACAACAACAACAACTACTACTACTACTACTACTACTACTACTACTACTTAAAATAATAATAATAATAATAATAATAATAATAATAATAACATAGACTACAGTAGATCTGGACTTGACATGAAGATGGAACTTTACAGTAAGGAACCCAAAATCGGAAAACGAACCCCAAGTTCGAACTTCAAAACCGCGAAAATATCACATTTTCGCGGTTTCGAGGTTCGAACTTTGGGGTTCGTTCTCCGAATCTGGGTCCCTTACTGCAAAGTTCTTTTTTCGTGTCAAGTCCAGATCTACTGTAGTCTATGATAATGATAACAATAATGATAATAATAATAATAATAATAATAATAATAATATAATAACGACAATGCAAATAATTATAATAACATCAACAACAGCATTAATAATAATAATAATAATAATAATAATAATGGCAATAAAGGCGATGATGATGATAGATTAAGGATAATATATTCTCAAGTTCATTTTCCCCGTCTTATATACTCTGTGAGGCCAATCCAGCCTTATCATAACTAAAGCCGGTATCACACGAGAGCTTTTATAGTCAACATTCGATTATCAACATTTGCCTGGCAACATTTCTGGAATATTTTGCACTTGTATCGGAAACTAGACTGATAATAGATGAATTTAGGTGACCGAAATATTATAAATGTTGACCTCCTAAGCTGCCAGACCAGTGTTGAGGATAAAGATGAATTTAGGTGACCGAAATATTATAAATGTTGACCTCCTAAGCTGCCAGACCAGTGTTGAGGATAAATGTTGAGTGAAAAAACGCTCGTGTGATACCGGCTTAAGACCAGGGGGAGGCGGCTGATTTAATGAGGGGAGGGGGGTAGTTGGTTGTATTTATGGACCCCTTCTCCTTCATGTTTAGCCCAAATAGTTATGGGATTGTAAGACGTTCGCCCCATTAGTTTGGCAATTGTAGGACCCTTCACCCTACACCTGGTCTCGGCAATTTTACTCCTGTATCGGCGACGTTTTTTTTATATATATATTTATTTACTAGCTATATTTAGAGGATTTTGTGCAGTTTAAGAGACTCAGACCAAGAGTGAGAGCGGTGGAAATGAGTTACTTGAGAAGTGCGTGCAGAGTTACATGGAGGGATAGACAGACGAATGAGGAAGTAAGAAGGAGGTGTGGTGTGGAGCTAGATGTGCTGGAAAGTGTGAAAAGGAACAATTTGAGATGGTTCGGCCATATGGAACGTATGGAAAGCGAGAGAATAGAGGGTGTACGAGTGCGAGGTGGAAGGACAGAGAGGGAGGGGTGTACTGAAGGAGAGGTGGAAGGATGGAGTGAGGAAGTATATGGATGAAGGCGGTGCTGGTTGGGAGGAGGGGTGTCGACTGACTGGGGACAGAGGTGCATGGTGGCGGTTCGTTCGTGGTCACCCCTTCGGGGATCACGGCGTCAGGCATTAGATAGGTAGATAGATAGGAGGGATCTGTGGTCGTAAAAAGGGTTAGTGAGATAGTTCGCAGACTGTTAAGTACTGGAGGCCCTTTTTTAATATAATCGTCTAACAGTAGCCAGAATAAAGTTAAAAAGACGGGCGCCGATACAGAAGAGGCTTATCCCTCGTCTTCACCAAAAATAGACGAACCGGGAATAGTTTTGCGGCCCAAGTTTTAATTGTTCTTTCACTTCATTCGTGGGATTTTTTTTTTTTTTTTTTTTTGAAGACTGAGATGCGATATACAGTAGTGTAGTTGATAAGTTTTTTTTTTATCGTGGGATTTTTTTGTTTTAGTGTTTTTGTTTCTTTAAGACATGCGATATATTGTAGTTGATAAGATTTGTTTATTTGTGGGGGGGGGATATTTGTTTAGGCCAGTCTCTCGATAAACACACTTGGGCAATAGATGGGGTAATTATATAAATAAAATATGTGTGGAAGTTTGCACAATTTTTTTTTGGAAGACTGAGATGCGATATAGTGTAGACTGTGTTTTGTTTTACTTGATTTGATTTTGGTAGATAGTTGTTTAGGCTAAGCTCTCCAGAACACACTTGGGTAATAGATGGGGAAATAAAAAAATAAATATAATATATACAAAATTAACTGTGGAAATACAAACATAAATATATAATATATACAAAATGAACTAAGTGGAAATTCTCAAATATTTAGATGCGATGAATTGATAATGTATAATAGTGTTGAGATGTGATATATAGTGTAGTTGATTTGATTTGTGTAGATAGTTATTTAGGCTAAGCTATTTAGGCTATCTGTCTATCTATGTAATTTATCTATCAATCTATTTATCTATATCTATATATATATATATATATATATATATATATATATATATATATATATATATATATATATATATATATATATGTATCTATGTATCCATCTATCTATCTTGTCTGCTTATCTATCTATCTATCTATCTTTTTTGTATGTCTGTCTATATATGTAATCTATCTATCCATCTTGTCTGTTTATGTCTATCTATCTATCTTGTCTGTTTATCTATCTACCTATCTATCTATCTATCTATCTATCTATCTATCTATCTATCTATCTATCTAACGCTAAAGAAGTGTTCTATAATAAGATGAATCAAAAGATTGTGTGGAGAAGATCTGACAGTAAGACAAGGGAGAACTTTATTGACATTATTGATCTTTTTGAGAAATGTGACAACGAAAATGTAAAATTGCCTAAATTTGTCACTGCTAACTTTGATGGTTTTCCACCATCAAATGGTTTTGATGTGATTGGAGGTTATATCAAGGAGTTAATTGATCAAATTAGTGATACTTAACGGTGAAGTAAAATCACTGAAAGAGGCACGTATTGAAAATGTTGGATTAGTAGAAGATAACTATATTATTAAGGAAGAACTACTGGAGATAAAGGGGATACTTAAAGATATCAAGCAGAGGAGTAGAAATAGTGATCTACGGAGGGGGACAGTATCTTAGTGGAGAATCTTGATAAGTTACTAACAGGCCATGAAGGCAGTAGTGTTGGACATAAAACTATTAGTGCTTATGAGAGGGAAGTGGAGGGGTTACTGAAGATGACTGGTGAACCATCCGCCCCACCACTGAGTCAGCAACGTGACAGTCAGTTTGATAGTGTAGCCTCACCTCTACAACTGCCTACCTACAGTGAGGTACTGTGTGAGGAACAGAGCTCACGTGGCACTGCTCCTTCATCGCCTACAACAGGAGATAACAGCAGAAACAGTTTGTTGGAAATGGTGCGATCAGGAAGTCATCTCGTGTTCTCGAACTAGAACCTGAGGTAACACGGTCGAAGGAGAAATCTGTTGAGCCCCTGCGTATATGAGATCCAAGAACAGTGACAGTAAAGGTGAAAGAGGAGAAACAGGACGTGGTGTTCTGGATGATGATGGCTTTCAACAAGTTTAGAGTCGGCGCGGTAGGAATGCCGCAGTCCCCCCTACCCAACAGCCGCAAAGAAAAATGATCAGCAGTGAAATAGGCCAGCTGGTGGAAGAGGAACAAAAAACGTTACTCAATCTAGGTTTAAAGGCTCTGAAAGATCAGGAGCTATTTACATTGGGAATGCTGACTGTGACACTAGCGTTGTTGATATTACTAAGTAAATATCGGATGAATTTAACATTGAAAGTGTAAAATGCTGTGAGCTTGGATCTAAATTTGAACGAGAATGGAAGTCATTTAAAATAACTGTTGCAATGAGTAAGAGGGATGCTTTGTTACGTCCGGAGTGTTGGCCGAACCATGTAATTGTTAGAAAATACTATAAACCTAAACATACATCTTAATGGCTAAGATTGTATCATATAACTGTAATTCTGTAAGAAATAATATTGAGGCAGTAAAGTTATTGACTATGGAATACGATATCATTCTTTTACAAGAAATAATGTTATTGAAAGAAGACTTAAATGTTTTAAGAACAATCAATGATGCATTTGATGCAATCGCATGTGTGGAAGATAGGAGTAACGAAGGCATAGTAGAGGGTCGTCCTTCAAAAGGTGTTGCCATATTATGGAAAAATTCACTTAGTAATAATATTGATTCTGTGTATTGTAATGAAAGAATAATTGGGATTATAATGAAATGTAGAGATGTCCAAATATTTATAGTGAATGTATACCTAGCTTGTGACAAGCAAGACGAGGACCTCTTTAGATGAATTTAGAAATACAATAGCCACTCTTGATAATGTTATAGCTGAACAACACTGCAACAATGTCTTAATTGCAGGAGATTTTAATGCTAGTCCAACTAAAGGTAGGTTTTGGAAAGATATTATTAATTTATTTATTAGCAAGTGCTTTATATTTAGTGATGTTGAGGCAATGCAGAATGATTCGTTTACATATTTATGTCCTGCAAAGAATACAACCAGTTGCGTTGATCATATAGCAGTAAGTGAGAGTCTAAACGACATAATAGATGGTATTACTATAAGGTATGATATTGCCCCTTTATGATCACTTTCCCCTGGCATGTAAGCTAAACATTGACATATGTAATGTTGGTATAGTAGATGTACACATTGAACCGTCAGAATTCATCGACTGGCAAAAACTGTCTATTGTGGATAATTTACAGATATATAGATCAAATAGTAATCAGTATCTAGGTGAATTGGATATATCAAGTTTTAATTGCTTGGACTGCAGTGTATATAGATGTAATAATGAACAGCATATCAAGGAATTAAATTTAATTTATAACAGTATAATTAGTTTGTTACTTAATTCATCTTCTTTGTTTAAGAAAGAACCATAAAAGGCATAAAGTTTACCAGGTTGGAATGATGAAATTAAGATATGCATAAGTTTGCGAGAAGTAAGTTTTTAACTTGGAAGAATAGGGGACGTCCACTTGCAGGAGTTGATTTAGAAGAAATGAAGGAGTCTAGAAAGGCCTTAGGAATGTATTGAAACAAGTTAAACAAAATGAGTCTCAAATTAGAACAAATAAGTTAGCTCAATCTCTATCTAATAACAATTTGAAATCATTTTGGAAAGAGGTTAGTCAAATCAATAATAATAAAGTTTTTGTAAGTATGAAAATAGATGGAGAATGTGACCCAAAATGTATTGTAGAGAAATTTTCCAATAAGTTTAAACATGTATATGATGATTGTAAATGTCAGAATGATGATGACTTCATGATAGATAAATTGGTGAAAAATGTACGTGACGGTGAAAATCTTTGGTAAGGTAAATAGTCATGATGTATCTACAGCAATATCTGACCTCAATTGTGGTATTGGCCCAGATAATATACATTCTTTCATTTAAAGTATTGTACAAACGAATTGATAGTAGTAATTGCAAAGTTGATTTCTGCTTGTGTGGTACATCGTTGTATGCCTGTAAGAATGAACTTTGGAATTATGGTACCCTTATTGAAAGATAAGTATAAAGATAATACATCACTTGATAATTATAGATCAATTACGTTATCGCCAATATTATTGAAGGTATTTGAATACTGCTGAAGTACAAACTTTTAAGATATGTTAGTTTAAATGATAGGCAGCATGGATTCAGAGAGAGGTATTCTACTTCTACTGCATGTTTAATTCTCAAGGAAACTATTTTAAGGTACACCACGGAGGGATCTAATGTTTTTTCATGTTTTATTGACCTGACAAAAGCTTTTGATAAGGTGAATCATTTCAAACTTGCAAATAAGCTTTTAAAACTAGGATTACCAAATTTCTTGGTTAATATTTTATTTTACTTTTACAGAAACCAACATGTTGTTGTCAAATTTAAAGATTCAATTTCAACTGAATGGACTATGAAAAATGGAGTGAGACAGGGTGGGGTTTTATCTCCCTTGTTGTTTTCAATTTATATTGATGACTTATTAAGTAAATTATCTGAAAGTAATGTAGGCTGTAGACTAGGTTTACAAGTCAGCAATGTGATCGCCTATGCAGACGATCTCGTAATATTGGCTCCTTCGGTTAGAGGTCTGCAAACATTGATAGATATTATGGATCATGAAATTAAACGACTAGACTTATCTATTAACTCTGCAAAATCAATATGTATGATCTTAAAATATAAGTATGGACAGGAAATTATCCTTTCATATATTTAGACAATAACAAATTAAATATTGTTTCTGAATACAAATATTTGGGTTTTATAATCGAGTGTAATCTTAATAATGACTTGGATATGATAAGATGCAGAAATAAGTTTTACAATGAGTTTAATTGTCTTTTAAGAAAGTTTAGCAACACGAATACTGAAGTATTTTTAAATTTATTTCAAAGCTACTGTTTGAATTGTTATGGCGCTGAACTTTGGTTTAATAATAGAAAATGTTATATACCGTTTAAGCAGTTTTCCATTGGATACCACAAGGCAATAAAGAAAATATTGAATATGAAATACTGGGAGAGCAACCACAGTGCTTGTAGAGAATGTGGAGTGATGGTGTTTAGGCATTTGGTTAACTGGATGAAAATAAGATTTGTATATAGAAATCTCATAAAGCCATGTAGTTTTATAGAGAAGAACATGTATTACATGTTACATAGATCTTTTCTTGTAAAGGATGTTGAAAAAATAATCCTACATGAGTATGGATTTACTAACTTATTGCTAAATGATATCAATGCTATCAGATCAAGAATTGTTTATGTACAGAACACAGAACCAACTATGCGCTAAGGACTTTTAGCTTAATGTAGATTACGTAAATAACTCTGTAAAAAGTGTATGTATATGTCTTTTTATGAAATAAAATTATGACTGACTATCTATCTATCTATCTATCTATCTATCTATCTATCTATCTATCTATCTACTTACTCATGCCCACCCATCTTCTAGCCACCACCTAATTGGACCTACATTTGTACCCCCCCACCCTCTCGTCCCTCCGGCTTTGTTTTATATTCTCCCCCCCCCTTCTTCTTCCCATTGTTTCTTCCTATTGTTACTTCTTATTTTATGTATCTTTTGTTTATCTCTTCGTTTATTCCGTCATTTGTTTGTTTCTCTCTCGTCTTTGTTTGGGTTTGTTTTGTTTTGTTCCCCTTTGGTGTTATTGTTTTTGTTTTGCTGTTTTGTCGCGAGTAGTTTATCGAAAGCCACGCTCAACGGGGGTAAACGTCTTAAAACAGTAGGCTGAATGGGGCCGAATGGATACAAGCCGAAGAGAAGGGAGAGAAAGATATGAAAAGCGAGGTTGGTCCCCTTAAATATGCAGGTGGTGGGGTTTATATATTTAAGGGGAGGCAGACCGTTTGTTTGGTCTATTAATTAATAAGGGGAGGCAGACCGTTTGTTTGGTCTATTAATTAATAAGGGGAGGCAGACCGTTTGTTTGGTCTATTAATTCATTTATTCATATTTTGTTTTAGTTTCCTCCCTAGACCTCCATCAAGCTTAGAAAAACACCCCCTAGACCCCCCTTCAAGATAAATTTGTAAATTTTTCGGTAGAAAAATGTTGCGGCCGAAGGCCGGTTCCTCTTAAAATTGCAGGCTCGCTATCGCTCGCCAGGAAATAATCGACACCTAAATGGCACGAAAAGTCTTAAAATTTACAACGAAATGGGGCGAAAGGTGTTAAAATCGCCAAACTAATGGGCCGAACGTCTTATAATCTCAAAACTAGTGGGGCTAAACATTAGGGAGAAGGGGGTCCAGAAAAACGGTCTGCCTCCCCTTAAGTTTATCACCGCTATATTATCCTCATATTTTTGTTTTGGTGTTTTAATTTTGTATGTTTTCTTTACACATCGTTTATATGTTTTATTTTGTTTTCCTGTGTGTATGAAGGAGAGCAAAGCAGAGCTGCTTATAACAAAAGTCTTCTCCCTAAGTTAAAAGAATAATATTCGCTATTATATACGTTTTTCGTTTTCAAAATTGACTTAATTTTTTGTATTTTTTTGTATTGGAAAGAAGTGTGGTGTGCTTTTCTAGTGCAGTGATATGAATAGGAGGTGTTTGTGAGAGCTAGCTGGATCACTCTGTGTAGGTGAGGCCCAAATAGAAACAGTAAGAGAAGCCAGACGAATGAAACAGGAGTCCCAGCAACTCCTTATCACACGCCTATGATGCCTTCCCTAGGTATTGCCCATCTTGATATAGGAGTCTTTTTTCCTTGCATATGATTTATCTACTGGAACCGTATTCGTTACTCTCATTTTGTTTTCTTTTTTCGTGTCATCGGTGTTTGATGTGAAATAGTTTATGTATTCTCTCTCTCTCTCTCTCTCTCTCTCTCTCTCTCTCTCTCTCTCTCTCTCTCTCTCTCTCTCTCTCTCTCTCTCTCTCTCTCTCTCTCTCACACACATGCATATTTAGTGTGAGAGAGAGAGAGCAATAATCTGACACGGCCGGCTTGTTTTAATATTTATAATGTGTGTGAAACTCATTACCCAACGTGCTGTTAGGGGAAAGAGAGGTAGGGGCAAGGCGGAGGGAAGGAGGGGGAGAGGGGGGGGGGGAGCGGGGAGGAGGGGGAAAACAGGAAGGCGCGTGGGAGAGAATGTGGGAGAGGGGAGTGGTTGAGGGGGATGGAAGGAGTGGGAGAGGAAAAGCGGCTAAGGGGGAGGGGGCGAGAGGGAAGGGAGGGGGAGAGGGAAGGGAGGGAAGGAGGGAAGTAGATGGGAAGGAGAGGAGAGGGAAAGATAAGGAAGAGGAGAGGGACGGTAGGGGGAGACGGAAGGATGTAATTTAAAGGAAGCGGGTAGAGGGGAAACGGGAAAGAAGAGGAGGGAAAGAGGGAAGGGAGGGGGCTTATATGTTGCTGTTGGTAAGGAAATAGCTTTGGATAAGAGGGTATGGTGTGGGTGTGTGTGTTGTGTGGTGTGTGGTGTGGGCTGTGTTGTGTTTTGTGTGTGTGTGTATATTAGTACTGTAGCTTGCACTTTTGATATGTAGCTAAAAGAACCGGCCAGTGAAAGACGAGCAAGTCTTACACGCGGTGAAGTCAGAATGACTCGGTGGAGCCATTGAGGATTAATTGCCACGTTAGAAGGCTCCTTGATGGAGAGGAGGGCGAGGAGGAGGATGAGGAGGGGCGGGGGGGGGGGGGGGAGGGGGGAAGAAGGAAAGAGGGGGGGGGGGGATAAGATAGAAAGGATGAATATTGGATGGAACGGGTATAATAGAGGGGGCTAAATATTAGGTTGTTAGTTAAGGTAGCTTGGCTTTAACTTAGCTAGATAAATAGAGTAGATAGCGAACAGACAGACAGACACAGACACACACACACACACATACATACTCACATACATATATCGTATATAAATATATATATATATGATATATATATAGATATATATATATAATATATATATATATATATAATATATCTCTATGATACAGGCAAATCATGCCTTTTGTCTCCCATAACCACATCGATTATTCCTGGCGACCGTTAGCGAGCCAGCATATGTTTTATAAAACATGGTTTTCGACAGCAGGCCTAAAGGTTTACATTTTTCTATGAAAAAAATTCAGATTCCTTCATACAATGTTGGCGTTGCTCTCGCTCCGCAGGAAGAATAGAAAAAGAACCGTCACCTGGAGGTGGCAATAAACGTATTTAAAACAGTAGGCTAAATGGGAGAATGGATACAAGCCAGAGGAGAAAAGAAAGATAAGAGAGAAAAGGAGAAGCAAAAAAAAAGCAGTATGACCCCCTTTTTAAAAGGTATCGGGTCAAAGCTATTGAGTATAATACCCTCACGGAAGAAAGAGGTAAAGCAGGTCCACCCCTCTTAAAGGATCGGTAAAGCTTATTTGAGTCTAATACCCCCGGGAAGGTTAGTGGTATAAGGGGGGGGGGGGGGGGGGGGTTGGTTAGGTGGGAAGGGGGGTTTGGTTGGTTGGGTTGGTTGTGGGTTTTCTTGGCCCCTGGTCTTCCTTGTGTGTTAGACACATTAGTTTTGATGATTTTTTAAGACATTTCCCTATAATAGTTGTCCGATTTGGTTGTAAGCAACTTTCTCTAATTTTTTGTATTACATATCATAGCCTTGCGTGCCATTAGGTGTCGATTTTTCTGGCGAAACGATGAGGCTTGTATGTTATTGGTATGGAACTTGGCGGCGGACATTTTGTACCGAAAGCAAAATGTACACAGAAGGCCGGCTATAATAATCTTGATGGAGGTCTTGCGGGTTAGGGCGGAAACCATGAAACTACGATAAAAAATAAAGAAATAAATAATTTGTTACGTTTAGGTAGGTTGGGAAGACTGTATATATATACAAGATAGGATACTTAGATAATACAGTAGTTTATTATACATTCGTGACAAACAGATCACACACACTTCCAATTACACATATAACGGTTAGTAATTATTCGCCCAGAACTTTACTAACTGTCTAAAATAAGGGAAAGTTTTGTCTTTGACGATTTGTACTCTCCCAATGGAAATATGTCCATTCTGTAAATAAGGACACCCCCCCAAAAAATTGGGGACAGCATACTCCCATATGGGGGTCCTCCTAATCCGACTGACAAGTAAAGTTTAAGGGATAACCTCAAAAACAAAAACAAAAAAAAAAAAAAAAGAGACGAGAGATAGAAGAGGAGGATGGAGGAGAGGAGGAGGGTAGAGGGGGAAGAGGTGGAGAGGTAGGAGAGGAGATGACGGGGAGGAGAGGGGAGGGAGACGGAAAGGCGATTGGGCGAGAGATTAGTATAAGGTAGTAGACCTATTCACTCTATGCACCCGTAGATGTTGTGTTGGGAGTCTGGGGTTGCGTTGGTGTGGGGATGGCGGTGTGGGTGGGGGGCGAGAGACGGGGCGAGGATGGAGAGGGAGAGAGAGAGACGATCGAGGAGAGAGAAGGGGAGTAGGAGAGGGATGAGCAGAAGGGGGGGAGGAGAGAGAGGGGGAGAGAGGGATGGGAGAAAGAGATCGAGAGAAGAAGGCGCGATATGATAAGTAGTAGACCATTCACGCATTCCCAGTGTTAGAGTTTTGTGTGGGCCGTCTCCGTCTTGGGTTTCTCGTGTAGTGCTGGTGTGTGGGGGTATAGTTAGATGAGGACGGGCTGATGGATGGAGATGAGAGGAGGGAGAGAGAGGAGAGAGGAGAGAGAGGGAGAGAGGGAGAGCGAGGAGAGAAGAGAGAGAGGAGAGAGAGAGGAGCAGAGAGCGAGAGAGAGAGAAGGAAGAGCGAGGGACGAGGGGAGAGAGAGAGGAGAGATGAAAGAAGGAGAGTTTAGATGAGAGGAGGAGAGAGAGAGGAAGTGAAGAGGGAAGAGGAGAGAGGGAGAGAGAGGCGAGGAGAGAGAAGAAGAGCGAGGAGCCAGAGAGAGAGAAGAGGAGGAGGTAGGATGAGAGAGATCCGAGAGATGGAGCGGGAGGAGACCTGAGAGAGAGAGAGAGAGAGGGCGAGAGAGAGCGAGAGCTGAGAGGGAGAGTGAGGAGATGAGAGAGAGAGAGAGGAGAGAGCGATGAGAGAGCAGAGAGGCAGAGAGACGGAGAAGGGGGCGGAGAAGGAGAGAGGGAGGAGAGAGAGAGAGAGAGGAGCGAGAGGAGATCGAGAGAGAGAGAGAGGCGGGGAGGAGAGGAGAGAGGGAGAGAGAGGAAGAGAGGAGATGAGAGAGGGAGGAGAGAGAGAGGCGGGGAGGAGGAGAGAGGAAGACGGAGGAGCGAGAGAGGATGAGAGGGAGGGAGGAGGTGAGATGGTGACGGCGCGAGCGGACTGGAGGAGGCGGGAGAGTGAGGGACGGAGACGAGAGAGAGGAGAGCGTAGAGATAAGTAGTAGACCTATTCAATCTTACCAGTAGGTTTGTGTGGGGCGTCTGGGGTTCTCGTTGGTAGTGATGGACTGGTGGGGTTAGAGAGACGGGCTGATGGAGGCGAGAGAGAGAGAGAGAGAGAGGACAGAGAGAGAGAGACGGAAGGCGATAGATAAGTCTAGGAGAATATTCACTATATTCCCAGTAGAGTTTTGTGTGGGCGTCTTGGGTTCTTCGTTGTAGTGTACAAAGGATGTACAAAGGAAATCAAGCAATACAACAGATCTAGGGACCCTTCTAAGGTTGGATTGTCCTCCCAAAAACACTGAGGATCAAGTGTCCAAACAGTGGTTTAGAGTGGGGTAGAAGGGAACATTGGAAAGCGATTTGTGCCCTGGAACTAATGTCCGTGGCAGGATTGGGAACGGTTAGTAGGGGACCGATGGGTTAGTAACTGAGGGGGGGATAAAAATAAAGTTATTTCATTTTACCAAACGCAGTCCAGTCCGGCCGGGTTTGATGCGAGATACTTTGTCTAGGCGGGAGATTTAAATGAAAATCACGGTGCATGATGCAGTCCTGGTATAAGCTGTATAAAATTTGGCAAGCCAGCAGTACATGGTTCGCCCCACACACCACAGAGAGAGAGAGAGAGAGTTAAAAAGAAACGTATATGAGCGTGGGAGATTTGTGGGAGATATATGACTGTGACGTATATGAATAGGGTTTTCCGGAAGGCGTTTAGTATTTTGGTCCTAGTCACCGATACCGCCGCTTCTAGCGAGACTTGCATAATATGGAGATGGGTATGGTCAGCCTAGTCCGAGCTGGGTACGGGACGCCCACCTCGTTTTTTTTTATCTTTCTCTCACTCGCTCTTTTGGCGTGGAGTATCCATTGGCCCCATGCAGCCGACTATATTAAGTAGGAGTTGACCCCCCCACCCTAAGGTGGTAAATATTTTCCTGGCGAGAGTGGTTAGCGAGCCAGCAAGTATTATATTTTTGTGTGACCGCAAGCTAAATTTGTACATTTTTTGATAGAAACATTTCCCTCCGGGCGAAAGCCGGATTGTTCTCCATCCAGATGCTTCGATGCGATAACAAATCGAACACCTGGATGGGGGATAAACATCTTAAAACAGCTTGGGCTGCATGGGGCCAAATGTGATACAAGCCAGGGAAAGAGGAGGACAAGGAGAGTAAACGATTACAAAAAACCTCCCGCCGTGACCCCCCTAAGCTTGAGGCAGCTTACCTTAGGATCTGTGTAAAAGATTGATCTTCCTATAGCTGGGCTTGCGCTCGAATGCAATATATTTAACATTATCTGGCCGACGTAGTAGTATTAAGAATGTATGATGAATGTTACTTAGAGAGGTTCAGAGAGAGAGAGAGAGGAGAGAGAGAGTACAAAGGAGTCCGAAGGAAATCAAGCCACAACAGATCTATTGACCCTTCTAGGTGCTTGTCCTCCCAAACACTGAGGATCAAGTTTCCAAACAGTCGTTTAGATTGGGTAAGGTAACATTGGAAGGGAATTACTGCCCTGGAACTAATGTACGTGGCAGATTAGGAAGTTAGTAGGGGACAGATGGGTTAGTAAACTGAGGGGGGGATAAAATAAAGTTATTCATTTACAAACGCAGTCAGTCGCGGGTTTGATGCGAGATATTTGTCTAGGCGGAGGTTAAATGAATCAACGGTGATGCATTCTATAACGTTTCGGGGAAGCCCATTCCACAAGTTGACAAACGAGTGAAGAAGGAATTCTTAGATTCGTGTGAGTTAAAAGATTTACCAATAATTTTGCAACCGTTTCCCCGCGTGTAATGAGATTGGTCGATAGTGAAGTACTTACTACAGTTCATATTGTCGATGCCTTTGATAATTTTGAACACTTGAATTAAGTCCCCTCTTAATCTGCGCTGGGTTAAAGGAAATAGATTTAATGCTCTAAGACGCTCTTCGTATGGTTTGTTCTTTAGGCTAGGTATCATTTTGGTAACTCTACGTTGAACTCGTTCTAGCTTGTTTATATCTTTTTGGTAATAAGGGCACCAGGATTGAACGCAGTATGCCAGAAGAGGGCGGCCTAAGAATTGTAAAGGGTTAGGATAACTTCTTTGGATTTATGCTCAAATGACCTGCCTATAAAGCCAATTATTTTGTTTGCCTTCTTAACAACTTCTGAACATTGTTGACTCGGTTTTAGGTTACTCGATATTGTTACTCCCAGATCGGTTTCTCTGTTTACATTCTTAAGCTGAGTGCCATTCATCGAATAGTTTGCTTTCTCATTTTAGGTATCCGATATGTAGTACTTTACAATTTATCCGCATTGAAACTCATTTGCCAAATTTGGGCCCAACATGACAATTTATCTAGATTGTGTTGCATATCGTCCACTTGTTCTTTTGAGAGTACGCTATTTGCAATTTTGTATCGTCAGCAAATTTTGAGATTGTACAGGTGAGACCTCATCTATGTCGTTGATGTAAATTAGAAAGAGAATGGGTCCTAGTACCGATCCCTGGGGTACCCCGCTACTTACATTGGTCCATTTAGATGCCTTAACCGTTTATGACTACTCTTTGCTTTCTGTCGCTGAGCCAATTTTCTATCCATTTCAACACACCGTCTTGTATTCCATGCGCTTTTAGTTTTAGCAGTAAACGTTTGTGGGGAACTTTGTCAACGGCCTTTTGAAAATCAAGGTATATAATATCTACCGCTTTACTCTCATCGTAGAGGTTGAGGATATCGTGGAAGAAGTCTAAGAGGTTTGTTAAACAGGAACGTTTTTTACGAAAGCCGTGTTGAGTATCTTTAAGTATGTTATTTTCCTCTAAGTGATTTACGAGTCTGTCTCGTATGACCGTTTCTAGCATTTTACATACAACTGAGGTTAAGCTAATTGGACGATAGTTACTGGGTAGGAATTTGCTGCCTTTTTTGAATATCGGTGTTACGTTGGCTAGTTTCCACTGATCGGGCATAGTTCCAGACTACAAGGATTTATTGAATAGTAATGTCAGTGGTTTGGAGGCTCATCCTTAGCTTCCTTTAGAACTCTAGGCGAGATTGTATCAGGTCCAGGCGTTTTATTTCCCTTGAGTTTATCTAAACAATTCAATACTTCTCTCTCTGTAACGGTGATATTGCTTAGAACATCTGAATTATCAATCTGAATCGGCGATGGTGTAGGGATATCACTGAGGTCTTCTGTTGTACAAACTGATGCAAAGAAGGTATTGAGGGCATTACTCATTTGTACTTCGTCTTTGGTGTATTCTCCATTTTCATCGACTAACGGTCCAACAGTTGAAGTAACTACTTTTTTCTTTCTGATATAACTATAGAATTCTTTCGGGTTTGTTTTACTTTGATTCGCAATATGTAACTCTAAGGTCTTTTTACTTTGCTTAATTAACTTTTTGGCTTTGCGTCGTAGCTCTACAAATTTCAGCCGTTCTTCGTCATTTTGTGAGGATTTTAATCTATCATTAGCAAATTTTTTAGCAAGCAGGCAGTTTGAAATATCTTTATTCCACCCTTTGGGCTTATTATTATGGCCTGGACGCCGTATTTTCGATGGTATGCATCTTGCACTGCTTTTAGGTAAGTGGCTTCGAATAACTTCCAAGATGTATTTATGTCGTTAGGTTGAATTAAAAAGCTCCAGTCAGTTTCTTTAAACATAGCTCTAAGTTTATGGAAGTTTGCTTTCTTGAAATTAGGGACTTTTTCGATGCTACGATTTGGTGCATTATTAGAATACTTTAAAGTGAAAGTTATCGTACGATGGTCGCTGTTACTGAATTCATCACCAACATTCAAATTCTCTATTAATTCTTCTTTTGTTGCAAGTACAATTTCAAGAACGTTATTACCACGGGTTGGCGTTCGAACAAATTGATAAAGCGAACTCTCTTGCAAGTTCGTATACAAGTCATGTCCGGCGTGTGAAGTAAGAGTATCGCCCCACTTGGTCACAGGTAAATTAAAGTCGCCAAAAATTACGGTATCTTGTGAGTTACTTACATCTGCAATTTGTTCGTAAATTTCTCGGTCAGTTTGCACTGATTGAGCTGGAGGTCTGTATATTAATGCAAGTATTATTTTTGTACCTTTATTATTCTTTATTAGCACAAAAGATGCGTCGACGCAGAGAGAGAGAGAGAGAGAGAGAGAGAGAGAGAGAGAGAGAGAGAGAGCGCGCGCGCGCGTATACCACCACCACCCCTCACACTCAGATCAAAACAAACCACAGCTCCCCTGCCCTCCCCCCCAATTCGTCACGCCCGCTAGCTTGTCTTGATTTAGCCGTGACAGCGTGGTTAGGGGGGTGGGGGGGGGATTTTTTGCTTCTTGCTGGATGGAGAACCTGGAGACGTTTTATTTATGGAGAATCTGGATACGTTTTTTATGGAGGACTTGGAGACGTTTTTTGTTGTTTATCACGTTTGGTTGGTTGGTTGGATTTTGTTTAGTGTGTTTTTTTATTGTTTGGGTTTTCTAGTTGGTTGGTTGATTGGTTTCTTATTTTGTTGATTGGATGGTTTGTTAGTCCGTTGATTGTTTGGAGTTTCTAGTTGGTTGATTGGATGGGTTGTTAGTCCATTGATTGTTTGGGTTTTCTAGTTGGTTGGTTGATAGGTTTGTTGTTTTGTTGATTGGATGGTTTGTTAGTGTGTTGATTGGTTGGGTTTGCTAGTTGATTGGTTGGGTTTCCTGATTGGTTGGTTGGCTTTTACATGACACTATTCAAATCCGTCAATTGTGCAGAATAGACTAAAGGAAATGGCTAAGAAATGTTGCGGATCGTAAGTTTTGTGTAAATCCACTTATACGCTTCCAGGGGGATATATATATATATATATATATATATATATATATATATATATATATATATATATATATATATATATATATATATATATATATATATATATTTATGTTTCGCTCTGCTGCATGTCTGCCTGCCGAGATCGGAACCTCTCCGGGTGGTCAGGGGCCGGGGAAGTGCTGGAGGGACCTTGGTGACCCGGGTCTCTGGGTCTTCTCCTGGATGACCTAGATGTGTGTGAATTTGTATTTTATTTTTGTGTGTTCATTGTTTTATGTTGTGTTGTCCCTATTCTGGCTCTTGTCTTGAGTCGGTCACCCCCCAAACAAAAAGAAACAAAAAGGAAAAAGGGGGGAAACAAAATAACACAAAATAGGAAAAGTGTGGATTGGGCCTGAGTATATAGAATAGAATAGAATAGAATAGAATTTATTTATGTATTTATATTTTTTTGTTTTGCCATACTCATTGTTTCTTGTGAGTCTTTTTCATGCAGATCAAACAATTCCAATCTGTGTTTTACTCTAACTACCCGCAGACGATTTTCTTCTGTTTATTAGGAACCTATCAGAGTTAAACAAAAATTGAGATTATCTTTTATCCTTTTACTTCTAGAGTTTCTCTGTACGAAAAGTAAAATCTACTTGTATTTGGGTTAGATTACAATCTTCGATACATTATCCAAACAGTCGATATTAATAAGAGAAAGAGAGAGAGAGAGAGAGAATGTGTGTGTGAGTGTGAGAGAGAGAGAGAGAGAGAGAGAGAGAGAGAGCACAGCGTGAGATGGACACTAACACACTTCCACCTCTGAATTTGATTTAGATAAATATATTTTTCTGTTTATCTCTTCCGCCTTCTCTGTTCCTCTGTTTATTCCGTTTTCTGTTATTATTTTTATCTCTTCTGCCTCCTTTGTTGGTCTTTTATTCCGTTTTCTGTTATTATTCTGTTTATCTCTTCCGTCTTCTTTGTTCGTCTGTTTATTCCGTTTTCTGTTCATTGTATTTTTTTCTCTCGCTCAACAGGCCTTCGTTACTCCTTGGATTCCTTTCTTTCTTCCTCATGTTTTTCCTTCGTTCCTTCCTTCGTTCGTTCGTGTGTGTGTGGTGGTGTGTGTGTCGGAGAACTTTAAAGCACTGTATCTGTCCCCTGAACAAAACTTGCCCTCGCCTTCCATCCCCCAGATTGCTGTCTCGGACCTCGTTTTCACACTTTCTCACTTTCTCACGTTTACACTTTCACACTTTTATATTTTCACACTTTCTCGCTTTCCACACTTTCATATTTTCACACTTTTTTCGCTTTCACACTTTCATATTTTCACACTTTCTCACTGTCATACATTTAATTTTTTATATTTTCACACTTCTAGCTTTCATATTCTCACACTTTCTCACTTTCATAGTTTCACACTTTCTCACTTTCATATTTTCACACTTTCTCACGTCATATTTCACACTTATTCACTGATCACTTTCATATTCTCTCGCTTTATCATTCTCGTACATTTCATTTTCATATTTCCCACTTCTCACTTTCACAAACTAATCTGCAAACTAATGGGGCAAACATCTTAAAATCTGAAAAAGGATGGGGTTAAATATGAGGGAGAAGGGGATCTAGAAAAACAACCCACCTCGTTTTTTCCCTCTCTCTGGGTTGTATACATTTGGCCCCATTCAGCCTACTGTTTTTAGACGGTTACCCCCATCCAGGTGTCAATATTTTCCTGGAGAGCGGTAGCATATATATATGTTTTGTTTTGACATCAAGCTAAATTTGTACATTTTTCGATAGAAAAATGTCTCCGGCGAAGCCGGATTTCTTCATACAATGCTGGGTCGCTATCGCTCGCCAGGGATAAAACGACGCCTGGGTGGGGGTAAGGGTCTTAAAAAAACAGGCTGAATGGGGCCGAATGAATGCAAGCCAGAGAAAAGGAGAAACAAAAAGCAGGTGACCCCCCTTAAGCTGGTATCACACGAGAGCTTTTATAGTCAACATTCTACGATCAACATTTTTCTGGCAACATTTCTGGAATATTTTGCACTGGTATCGGAAACTAGACTGATGGTAGATGAATTTAGGCAAAGGAAATATTTTATATGTTGACCTCATTAGCTGCCAGACCAGTGTTGAGGATATATTTTGAGGGAAAAAGCGCTCGTGTGATACCGGCTTTACGGTTGGTGACTGCACTGAGAGAGATAGGTTGGGAGGAGGAAGGGGGAGGAAGGGGGAAGAAGGAGGAGGAGGGACGGGAATAGGGAGGAAGGAGGAGGGTGGAGAGAGGAGGTGGGGAGCTAGGGAGGAGGGGGGAGGAAGGAGGAGGTAGGGGAGAGGGAAGGGGTGGGGAGCTAGGGAGGAAGGGATGGAGGAAAAGGAGGAGGGGGGGGAGAGAGGAGGAGGGGGGGAGCTAGGGAGGAGGGGGGATAGAGGAGGGAGGAAGGGGAGGATGGTCGAGGGAAGGGGAGGTGGAGAGCTAGGGAGGAGGGATGGGAGTGGAGTAAAGGAGGAGGAAGGAGGAAGGGAGAGAGAGGAGGTGGGGAGCTAGGGAGGAGGGAGGGGGTATGAGGTGTGGGAGGAAGGAGGAGGGGGGGAGCGAGGAGGAAGAAGGAGGTTGGAGATAGGAGGTGGGGAGCGAGGGGGGAAGAGGAGGTGGGAAAAGGAGGAGGGAGGAGAGAGGAGTTTGGGAGCTAGGGAGGATAGGGATGGAGGAAGGAAGAGGGGGGAAGGAAAGAGGAGGGTGGAGAGAGGAGGAGGGATTTGATTTGATTTGATTTGAGTATTTTATTAAGTTGGTATAAATACAGGATATACAAATGTTGCATACAGGTATGTATATACACGGAGACTCAAAAGGCTGAAGATGATTGGTCTTTCTCCCAGTCTATATTGTAATATATATATATATATACAAATCAATATTTACCCTACATAAATACAGACAGAAAAACAACCAAATTACTGTATATGACATCCTGTGTTTAGGAGACAAGGGCTGGTAGTTAATCCCTGCCAATCCCCAGTGGGCTGGACAACGGCCAGATTTTCTCTTAACGAGGAAACCGGACCGCCCTCAGCCCACCTGGGGGCACTTAGCAGATATTCACACCCTTCGGGCAAACTCATTTATTTCTTTTTAATTATACCCATGGATACACCCAAGCTCCCTACATTTTGGCGACTGGTTAAATTGTAGATAGTAGCTAGACCAATTATAGTAGGCTACTCCAATATAGTAATACAAGTACATTTATAGTAGGCTCCGTCAATATAATAATACTAGTACAATTATAGTATGCTACATCAATATAGTAATACAAGTACGTACAATTAGAGTAGGCTCCATCAATATAGTAATACAAGTACAATTATAGTAGGCTACATCAATATAGTAATACAAGTACAATTTAAAACAGTAAGTATAATAATAATAATTATAGAGAATTATTATTATGAATATCAGTAGTTCTATTTTTCAGGCCATTCACTTCAGGAGGAGGGATGGGAGTAGGGAAGAGGGAGGAAGGAAGGAGGAGGAGGGAGGGGGGGGGAGTAAAGATGAGGGTGGAGAGAGGAGGAGGGAAAAGGGGGGAAGGAAGGAGGAGGGGGAGTAGGGAGGAGGGAGGTGTAAAGATGTGGGCAAGGAAGGAGGAGGGGAGTTTACGGAGGAAGGCACACGAGGTGACATCCAACTTATCATGTCGGACAAAAACTGGTGGCTAGAAATCGTTTTACATCAATCCAATAATATAAATCGGCGTTAATCATGTGAATTGTATATTATAATTAGGTAACACCTTGATCTAGTTGAATTACGAATGGTTTGGGTATCCATTCGTGTGTATAGTAATTAATAGCCCGTGCGCAAGATGTAAACATTGTCATGATCTGACTTCCGTGACGTCACAGATTAGGCTCCGCCCCTTTGGAACCTCCCCGTCTCTTTCCGCCTCTAGACTAACTTTGGCGGCGCACGTTTCTCATGCTCTCTGTGTTCCCTTGTTGTTTTGCGGCGGGTTTGCGGTGTTTATCGGCTATCTGCGGCGTTCATCGGCGCTTCATGGGGTGTCCGTGGGTCACTGGAGTATCGGGAGGGATAATGGGAGTCTGCGATCGCCACCAAGGACAAGGTAAAAATTGCATTGAAAATCTTATTGCCCGCCGCCATCGTTATCAGCATCCTCCTCCCGTCTGTTGTGCCTCTTAATAACCTCTGTGTTGCTTTATATATTATCGAGTGTGATGACAATGCTTAATTATTCCTGACTTCATTTGTTGATATATTGAGGTATTATAGCAATGGATGTGGGTATATAGATAGATAAATATGAAGTACTAAGTTATCTCGGTCTTCGTCGTTTACGCCATGCTTTCACATCAATGCCCATTATCACCTGAATGCGTTCGTTGTTTATAACATAAGTTTACGCTAGGGAAGGAGTTGAGCGTAATTGTGAGTGATTGATGTATATATTGATAGACTAAGATCATGTTTGCGTAAGTTAGAATTATTCGTGACCCAAGTGCATTTACCATATTAACATTATATTGTCCTACACATATACGTACAGAATAAACACATATACAGTATTGGATATACCTACATAAACACATATACAATATTGGATATACCTACATAATAAACACATATACAATATTGGATATACCTACATAATAAACACATATACAGTATTGGATATACCTACATAATAAACACATATACAATATTGGATATACCTACATAATAAACACATATACAATATAGGATGTTCCTCATACTCTACTTACGTGGATACTTTATTATTTAGTATATGGGGTATAGACTATAGTATAATTTTTCATACTCCACCTCACAACACATTCTTACCACCCCTCAACAACACATCCTGCTACCAGTCACTCCCACCACGCAACACCCAGCTGCGCAGTCCGTACCCCGCACACCTCCTCGTCCCTCCACCCACCTTACACCCATCCCTCAGCCACCCCACCCCACATCTCCACCCACCCCACCACACACTCCTCCCCCCTACCCCGCAACACATCCTCGATACCTCACATACCCACCGCGCAACCCACCCAGCTGCGGCAGGTCCGTACCCCTGCAACCCACTCCTCCACCCCTCCCCACAAACACATATCCCCCCCGCACCCCCAAAACAACAACACTCCCTCCACCCCACCCTGCAACACACCCCCCACCCCACCCTGCAACATCCCCCCCCCCCCCCCCATCAACACACACCCCCACCCCTCAACACACCCGCTACTCATGAGATAACTATGATAAACTCTCATCCCGCTACCTCACATCCCACCGCGCATTAACTCCCGCGTAGTTGCACCCCGCAACAGGAGGACTAACTATCAACTTCACCAACCTACTCACTGGAGTTGTCGAAAAAGTGGGGCTCTAGTCCTGACGCTATTCTTGACTGTTCGGTGTTCTGTGCTGGCTTAAGAATCTAGTAGGGTTTATAGCCTCTGAAGTCCTATGTTAACTATAATTAACACAATACACCCACGCATTCCAACAAACATCCCACCCACCGAGCACTGCCACAGCCTCACCTCGCCACCCACCAACCCACCTACCCCATTGCGCAACACCCTAGGGATTAGCTCCCTACCCCCGCCACACATCTACCCCATCCTCACTGCGCCCAAACACCACTCGCCACCCCCACCTGATCCCACCCCACCCACCACCACCCAACCTGATTCCACCACCACCAACATCCCACCTCCATCTCCACCCACCAACCACCATGACCACATGATCCTACACCACACCAACCCACCTCCACCCAACCCCACCCACACGACTTTATTACCCTTTATAAGCTGTTTCTTTTTCTCTTACATAATTATAGTTTAGGTAGATCAGGTATTCATAACTAGCTTTAGGAGAGTAGGTACACAGCAGCCTCGTGAGAATCAATGCATATTCTGATTTGAATTCTCTCTCTCTCTCTCCCCTCTCTCCTCTCTATCTCTCTAGTCGTCTCTATCTCTGCTCTCTCCTCTCTCGCTCGCCTATCAGCTACTCGCTCTCTCTCGCTCTGCTCGCTCTCTCTCTCTATCTCTCTCATCTCATCCTCATCTCATCTCTCCTATCTCGACGCTCGTTCTCTTCTCTATGCTCTCGCATCCCGTAATCTCCTTCGGTCACTAACTTCTCGGCTTCCTCACTTCCTCCTACACCACCCGCCCGTCCTCCCGGGTCTTTCATCACTTTTCCCATCCTCACTTATTTACGCAATTTTGGGTCCTCATTTCCTCATCTCTTTCGCCTTTGTTTGGCACTTCCGCCCTTTCTTTACTTATATTTGTTTGGTGTTTTCCCTGTTCTTGCTCTGTCTTGAGTCGGCCACCCCCAAGGAAAAATAAAAATAAAATAGAATAAACTAGAAACTCTAATAACAATAGGAACAATGTGGAGTGGGCCTGAAGCATATGGAACGGATGGGTGTTGTTTTTTTGTTATAATATTTCGTGTCCTTTATGTGGCACGTCATATTTTGTTTACACTTGTCGGCACTTCATTTATTTTTCATTATGTTTTGCTCTTTTTATGTTTTCCTGTCCTTAATTTATGTTATGTTACTCCTAGCACCCCATTGCTTTCGATTTGGTCTATTATTTGTCCACTTGTTTGCGATGTAATGTATAGATTCGTTTTTTGTTCATTGTATTTTTTTTTTGTAGTGATGTTTTTTTTTTTTTGCATAAATGTGTTTTTTTCATGGGTCCGTATATTCTACCTTTTTCCGTCTATTAGTTGTATGTATATATGTGCAGTATAGGTGTATTTTAACTGGTATTTATGTTAAATATCCGATGATTCCCGGTACAACTTACTCATAGCCTGAAGCTCACAAGTGGTCAAGGGTCCCTTGTTTTCATTCTGGTTTTTTTCTTCACTGTCGATCTAATTTGCGTCTCAAATAGACGGTACAGTCGCGCTTAATAAGTCATCCCCAGCCTATCATTATGTTTGGCTTGATCTGGGCTGTATTAATGTCTTTCCGATGTTGCATGGGTTGGGTAAGGGTAGAAACTTGTTTATATAGTTCAACCGATATGAAGAGAAATTATAGCGTAAGATATTACTGATACCAATTATTGACCAAAACATACTTGGTGCCGAGATTTAACCTATTAGCGCGACTGTACTATAGGGAAATCTTAGTTCGGTTAGGATGAACGTAAGAAAATCTCCTCTCTCATCGCTCTCTTCGCTCCTCTCTCTCTCTCTCTCTCTCTCTCTCTCTCTCTCTCTCTCTCTCTATCATCCCCAAGGCGCTAAATAAGAGTAAAGGGAGCTTTTATACCAGTTTGCATTAGAGAGAGAAGAGGTAAGAACAGGGCGGCGAGGGGTGGGGAAGGAGGGAGAGAGAGAGAGAGAGAAGAAAGTAGATAGATAGATAGATAGATAGAAGGAGAGATATTTCTATTGTACTGGAGCTTAACCCGTCTAGGCCCTCCTAACCGGATTCTGTTTAACCTAAGTACAGCCTGACCGAACCCCACGTACTGGCTTGACCTAACACCCGCTTAAGGGAGGTTGCTTTTTATTATTGGTCTATTTATGTATTGATTTATGTATTTTGTTTTTCAGTTTCCTACATAGACCTTTATTAAACCTTTAAAACCCATACCGGCTTTGTAAAAAAAATACGTACGAAGATACATCCTTCGAGTTAAATTTGGATATATTTCGTTTTAGACTAATGACACGGCCGACGGACGATCCTCTCCGTTATTAAAGGTGTGCTATCGCTCGCCAAGCAAAGATTGACACCAACAGGAAATACAACCATTCGTTACTGACAACAAAACACGGGCGAAGGTATAAAATTTGGCCAAATAATGGGGCTGAACATTGAAGGAGAAGGGGGTTCAAAATACAAGAATACAAAGAATACTTCCCTTTAACCCCTTCTGTACCGTCGAAGTCTTTGTAATTATATTTTAGCTATATTAAGAGGATTTATTACAGTTTAAAAAGGATCTGTGGTTGG
>CM064503.1:67997183-68048289 GCA_032716605.1 Paralithodes platypus | reverse complement strand
AAAGCGACTAGAAGTAGCCTGCAATCAGATTTAAACAAGATATCAGAGTGGTCAGAAAATTGGCAGATGCCCTTTAACGTAAACAAATGCCTGATACTACAAATAGCCTCCCGAAACAACAAATACGAATACCATATGAATGGAGAAAAAGATAAAGAGCGTATCACAGATTAAAAGACCTAGGACGTGGCTTATCAATGAAAAAATCTAAAATCTACAAGCCAATGCACCGCAGCAGCATCTAACCAAAGCAAATAGAGCACTAGGTTTCATTAAAAGAAATTTTCATTGTAATAGTAAAGACATAGTTGTACCACTATATAAAAGTATTGTGAGGCCACATCTGGAGTATGCTGTGCAGTTTTGGTCTCCCTACTTAAAAAAAGACATAGAGAAACTAGAATCCGTTCAGCGTAGAGCAACAAAGTTAATCCCTTCCCTTAGAAATAAGCCATTCAATGAGAGATTAAGAGAACTCGACCTGTTTTCGCTTAAGAAAGGAGAATAAGGGGACAGCTGATAGAGTGTTTTAAGATACTAAAAGGCTTTAGTAACGTAAATTCTAATAATCTATTTAAGATAGCCAAAGAAGGTTCCACAAGAGGAAACAAATTAAAACTAACATGCAGGAAAGCGAACCTAGACATAACTAAAAATTTCTTCACCCACAGTATTATTAATGAGTGGAATAAGCTCCCTAATGAAGTTATTGACAGTGACTCGATATACACATTTAAAAAAAGGTTAGACACATATCACAGAAAAGTAGGTCTGCAGTAGAAGCTGATCACTGATAAGAGAACCTGGCGGAAATGAAAACGTTTTCAGTTGAAGAAAAAAAAAAAAAAAAAAAAGTGGTGTGCATGCCTTTTCCTTTCCATTTCTAACTATACTATAAATTCCTTCAGGCGATTTCCAAGCCCTGCAAGGTTATTCACTTCTCATGTACGGCATATTGCCGGAGGGAGCGGAGGGTGGGGAGAGAGCCTTCATCTTTGCTGTCCTTTCCTTCCACTTTCTCTTAGGGTTGCTATCTCTATTAGGATTAAGTCCTGGTCACCTCGTAGGGATCGTAAGATCTGTGTGGCCAGAGTCTCTCTCTCTCTCTCTCTCTCTCTCTCTCTCTCTCTCTCTCTCTCTCTCTCTCTCTCTCTCTCTCTCTCTCTCTCTCTCTCTCTCTCTCTCCCTCTCTCTCTCTCTCTCTCTCTCTCTCTCTCTCTCTCTCTCTCTCTCTCTCTCTCTCTCTCTCTCTCTCTCTCTCTCTCTCTCTCTTTTCTCTCTCTCTCTCCTCTCTCTCTCTCTCTTTTCTCTCTCTCTCTCTCTCTCTCTCTCTCTCTCTCTCTCTCTCTCTCTCTCTCTCTCTCTCTCTCTTCTCTCTCTCTCTCTCTCTCTCTCTCTCTCTCTCTCTCTCTCTCCTCTCTCTCTCTCTCTCTCTCTCTCTCTCTCTCTCTCTCTCTCTCTCTCTCTCTCTCTCTCTCTCTCTCTCTCTCTCTCTCTCTCTCTCTCTCTCTCTCTCTCTCTCTCTCTCTCTCTCTCTCTCTCTCTCTCTCTCTCTCTCGATATCATATAATACCAGAACGGAAAACCTCGATAGGGTGGGAATTTACGACCCGCCGCGATTCTGAAAGTCCTCTCAAAACTACGACCTTTCCTCCGCGATAAAGATGTCGAAAACCGGAAAAGTAATAGTATCGCAGAATCTACCAACCCTTTCTTCCATTATCTGCACAGGTGAACGTGACTGAAATATATATCATTTTGTTTTTGTTCGTTCCCCAACCCGTGAGAATAACGCCCCGTCTGAACTTGGGAATGGAATGAATATCTTAGTCCTGACACCTGAAGCAGCAACAGCAGCTCAAAAAGTCTGGGGAGGAATGTGCATTTCTTGGAGTACGAGGGGTGACATTTTTTGTTATATTGTCCATTTCAATAATGGGGTTATCTTACAGAGTTGGGGTGTTTCGTACAGTTGCCGGCAGATATACCAACGATTAAAAAAAAAAAAAAAAAAAAAAAATCTGTCATGGAGTATCTTTCTTCATAAACCTGCTAAATAAACACTCGATAAATTAACTAACTATCTTTCTTACGGGGATATACTGTTGCTTATTAATGAGCAATGAGATTAATGAATATAGATTAATTAATATACGTAGTTATATTACTAAACCCGAGCTTCTTGTGTTGATTATTTTGGGGTTACGATTATTGCTAATTTTGTTCAGCTTACAAATTATCTGTAATAAGTCGCAAATAGAAGCGCAAATCCTATCCCAATTAACCCTTTCACGTTTTTATGACGCATAGGTTGCCAGATTAGCAATAGTAAATGGTATTCTCTCACTCTTATAATTACCTCTCCAAAATTAGTTTTCTGCCCACAGCTAACTCAAAGACAACTGCAGCGGTTGAAGTAACCAAACTAAAGGTTTCTAAATACCCCTGATGGTAACAAAGGCTTTGACAACTGCAGCGGTTGAACTAACCAAACTAAAGGTTTCTAAATACCCCTGATGGTAACAAAGGCTTTAAAGTATCCCCAATAGGCTCAACACAGCTAACTCAAAGACAACTGCAGAGGTTGAAGTAACTAAACTAAAGGTTTCTAAATACCCCTGATGGTAACAAAGGCTTTAAAGTATCCCCAATAGGCTCAACACAGCTAACTCAAAGATAACTGCAGAGGTTGAAGTAACTAAACTAAAGGTTTATAAATACCCCTGATGGTAACAAAGGCTTTAAATTATCCCCAATAGGCTCAACACAGCTAACTCAAAGACAACTGCAGAGGTTGAAGTAACTAAACTAAAGGTTTCTAAATACCCCCGATGGTAACAAAGGCTTTAAAGTATCCCCAATAGGCTCAACACAGCTAACTCAAAGACAACTGCAGCGGTTGAAGTAACCAAACTAAAGGTTTCTAAATACCCCTGATGGTAACAAAGGCTTTAAAGTATCCCCAATAGGCTCAACACAGCTAACTCAAAGACAACTGCAGCGGTTGAAGTAACTAAACTAAAGGTTTATAAATACCCATGATGGTAACAAAGGCTTTAAAGTATCCCCAATAGGCTCAACACAGCTAACTCAAAGACAACTGCAGAGGTTGAAGTAACTAAACTAAAGGTTTATAAATACCCCTGATGGTAACAAAGGCTTTAAAGTATCCCCAATAGGCTCAACACAGCTAACTCAAAGACAACTGCAGAGGTTGAAGTAACTAAACTAAAGGTTTATAAATACCCCTGATGGTAACAAAGGCTTTAAAGTATCCCCAATAGGCTCAACACAGCTAACTCAAAGACAACTGCAGAGGTTGAAGTAACTAAACTAAAGGTTTATAAATACCCCTGATGGTAACAAAGGCTTTAAAGTATCCCTAATAGGCTCAAAATTGCGTCAAGAACGTGAGAGGGTCAAATAATGAGGAAAAAACGCCCAGCCTAGGATTCCTTGCCGGGGGGGGGGGGGGGGGGAGATCTGAAATTGCCCCCATTTGCTTGACCCCTGGTATGGACTCCTCTAAGAGACTTGAACCACTACCTGCTACTTGAACCACTACCTGCTACTTGAACCACTACCTGCTACTTGAACCACTACCTGCTACTCTTATCAGTGTATGTAACATTCGCGGCCTTTTCCTCTAACTTCTGGTGTTCCTCAGGGTTCTCTCCCATCCACCCATATGCTAATGACTCTACATTCCACTATTCAACTAGTTTTTCACAACAACCCAGTATGCAATCACTCCAAAACTCACGTGACATGGCCATGGCATGCCTATCTTCTGATCTATTCATTATTTCTGATTGGGGCAGAAAACATCTTGTTACTTTCAATGCCTCCAAGACCTAGTTTCTCCTTCTATCTACGCGTTGCAATCTTCCACAAGATTATCAATTACTCTTCAACAATACACACATCAAATCTTCATCCTCTCTCAATATTCTTGGTGTATCTTTTTCACCCAAACTTTCTTAGAAATCCCATATTACCACTTTTGCTAAAACAGCTTCCCAAAAGTTAGGTGTGCTCAGATGTCTCCGTGGGTTATTCACCACTACACAGCTTCTTGCTCTGTATAGGGGCACAGTACGCCCATGCATCGAGTATTGTTCACATGTGTGGGGAGGTTCCACTCATACCGCAGTTTCTCGAAAGAGTAGAGTCAAAAGCATTTTGACTCATTACGGGGGTGACTTGCTTTTTTTTATTGCTGTCCTTTTCTCTCTTCTTTGGCTTGTAACCATTCAGCCAACTATTTTAAGACGTTTATCCCCATCTAGGTGTCGATTTCTTCCTGGCGAGCGATAGCGAGCCAGCATTATATGAAGAAATCCGGCTTCGCCGGAGAAATTTTTCTATCGAAAAATGTACAAATTTAGCTTGCTGTCAAACAAAAATAAAAAATATGCTGGCTCGCTACCGCTCACCAGTAAAAAATTGACACCTGGATGGGGATAAACGTCTTAAAACAGTAGGCTGAATGGGGCCAAATGGATACAAGCCAGAGAAAGCGAGAAAAGGAGAGAAACAAAGCAGGTCACTCCCCTTAACTCACTTCCTCTTACTAGTTCCCTACAAACTCTTTCTACACGCCTCAATGTTGCATCTCTTTCACTCTTCTATCGCTATTACAACAATCAGTGTTCTTCAGAGCTCTCTCTGTGCATACCCTACCCCCTCCCTTGTGGTGATTGCGAGCCACCCACCTTTCAACACAGTCCCACTCGTATTCTGTACAGCTCTCCAACCCAAGATTTAGCAAATATCTCAGTCTTTCTTCTACTCAACAAGTGAACTCTGGAACTGTCTCCCTCAATCAATCTTTCCTTCATCCTATGACTTAGACTGCTTTAAATTGCATGTGTCCATGTACTTTGATCCCTGCGTCCCTTGAATTTGGCTCTCTGTCATTCTTTCGGCTTTGGGGGAGACACTCATCACGGGCAGCATGCCTTTTGTCTCCTTAACCCTCTCCGACATACGACGCGATTTTGAGCCTATTAGGGATACTTTAAAGCCTGTGTTACCATCAGGGGTATTTATAAACCTTTAGTTTAGTTACTTCAACCTCTGCAGTTGTCTTTGAGTTAGCTGTGTTGAGCCTATGGGGATACTTTAAAGCCTTTGTTACCATCAGGGGTATTTATAAACCTTTAGTTTAGTTACTTCAACCTCTGCAGTTGTCTTTGAGTTAGCTGTGTTGAGCCTATTGGGGATACTTTAAAGCCTTTGTTACCATCAGGGGTATTTATAAACCTTTAGTTTAGTTACTTCAACCTCTGTAGTTGTCTTTGAGTTAGCTGTGTTGAGCCTATTGGGGATACTTTAAAGCCTTTGTTACCATCAGGGGTATTTATAAACCTTTAGTTTAGTTACTTCAACCTCTGCAGTTGTCTTTGAGTTAGCTGTGTTGAGCCTATTGGGGATACTTTAAAGCCTTTGTTACCATCAGGGGTATTTATAAACCTTTAGTTTAGTTACTTCAACCTCTGCAGTTGTCTTTGAGTTAGCTGTGTTGAGCCTATTGGGGATACTTTAAAGCCTTTGTTACCATCAGGGGTATTTATAAACCTTTAGTTTAGTTACTTCAACCTCTGCAGTTGTCTTTGAGTTAGCTGTGTTGAGCCTATTGGGGATACTTTAAAGCCTTTGTTACCATCAGGGGTATTTATAAACCTTTAGTTTAGTTACTTCAACCTCTGCAGTTGTCTTTGAGTTAGCTGTGGGCAGAAAACTAATATTGGAGAGGTAATTATAAGAGTGAGAGAACTCTATTTCTTATTGCTAATCTGGCAACCTCTGCGTCATATGAGCGTGAGAGGGTTAAGACATTTTGCAAGGTAGTGTAGTATGTAATGTGTTTGTAATATAATGTATTGATAGGAAGAGATGGTGTGTTGGAGGACAGACTGGGGTTACCCTTAAGGGGAGGTATTTAGTTTGCTCCCTAGACTTCCATCAAGCTTACAAAAATACCCCCAAGACCTCCTTTCAAGATAAATTTGTACATTTTTCGATAGAAAAATGTCCCGGCTGAAGGCCGGTTCCCCTTAAATTACAGGCTCGCTACCGCTCGCCAGGAAAAATCCACACCTAAATGGTACGAAAGGTTTTAAAATTGACTGAAATCGGGCGTATGGTCTTAAAATCGGCAAACTAATGGGGCAAACGTCTTATAATACCAAACTAATGGGGGTTAAACACGAGGGAGAAGGGGATCCAGAAAATAACCCTCTCAAGTGAAAATCCCCTCCTTAATATTGATGATGTGGCACAGAAAGGATCAGCTAGGGATGCCAGGTGGTGCAACAGGAGTCTCAGCTGCCCTTATCAACCACCTGTATCACTCACCGGGAATATAGCGCTGTTCAGCCTCCTTCTCCAATTATATATATAGAGATATTCAGATACACATATGACCTTTAAGGGGAGGTATTTAGTGTGTTCCCTAGACCTCCATCAAGCTTAAAATTACACCCCCTTGAGTCCCTTTCAAGATAAATTTGTACATTTTTCGGTAGAAAAATGTCCCGGCCAAAGGCCGGTTCCTCTTAAATTACAGGCTCGCTACCGCTCGCCAGGATAAAATCGACACCTGAATTGCACGAAAGGTCTTAATATGGGGTGAAAGTTCTTTAAATCGCTAAACTAATGGGGCAAACGTTTGATAATATCAAAAGCAATGGGGCTAAACATGCGGGAGAAAGGGGTCAAGAAAAAAAATCCTCAAGTGGAAATCTCCCCTTAAGGGGGGTTACTGGCCTTTATTATCTCTCTCTCCTTTTCTCTCTTTCCCTGGCCTGTATCCATTCGACCCCATTCAGCCTACTGTTTTAACACGTTTATCCTCATCCAGGTGTCAATTTATTCCTGGCGAGCGGTAGCGAGCCAACATTGTATGGAGAAATCCGGCTTCGCCGGAGAAATTTGTCTATCGAAAAATGTACAAATTTAGCCTGCTGACAAAAAAACATTACAAAAAATATACCGCTCACCAGGAAAATATCGACACCTGGATGGGGCTAAACGTCTTAAAACAGTAGGCTGAATGGGGCCGAATTAATACAACCCAGAGAGAGAGAGAGAAAATAAAGGAGGTGGGGTCCCTTACGACAGAGGTTATGTGGAGGACAGCAAGAGAGACAGGGAAGCCCTCGACTCAGCTCAATTACTGACACATACAATTACTGACACATACAATTACTGACACATACAATTACTGACACGTACAATTACTGACACGTACAATTACTGACACATACAATTACTGACACATACAATTACTGACACATACAATTACTGACACATACAATTACTGACACATACAATTACTGAGACATACAATTTACACTTCAAAGAAACACTTTTAATGTCCTGGATTGTCAATTTGACTTTTATTTCCGGCTCATATTAAAAGTCTCTCTCTCTCTCTCTCTCTCTCTCTCTCTCTCTCTCTCGGAAAGAGATCTTGAAGGGGGTCTAGGGAGTGTTTTTCTAAGCTTGATGGAGGTCTAGCGAGGAAATTAAGAACTATAGGAATACATTAATTAATAGAAAGAAAAAAATTCAGACCAAAAGACGAGAGAGGCGATAGCACTGCGGATAACGTGTTAGACGAGAGAGGCGATAGCACTGCGGATAACGTGTTAGACGAGAGAGGCGATAGCAGTTCTGCGATCCGTGTTATACGAGAGAGGCGATAGCACTTGCTGAAACGTGTTAGACGAGAGAGGCGATAGCACTGCGGATAACGTGTTAGACGAGAGAGGCGATAGCACTGCGGATAACGTGTTAGACGAGAGAGGCTAAAACACTGATAACATACATATATATAGCACTGCGGATAACGTGTTAGACGAGAGAGGCGATAGCACTGCGGATAACGTGTTAGACGAGAGAGGCGATAGCACTGCGGATAACGTGTTAGATTGTGGACCAAATGGACGTAATTCCATACTTCTCCATATATATATGTTTTGTTCTTTTTGTTTCCCTTAGGTGATCTGATAATTTCCGCAGTTCTACAAATACATAAATACATTGATACATACAGTATATATATGCAGCTGTAAAACATACATAAATACATTGATACATACAGTATATATATGCAGCTGTAAAACATACATAAATACATTGATACATACAGTATATATATGCAGCTGTAAAACATACATAAATACATTGATACATACAGTATATATATGCAGCTGTAAAACATACATAAATACATTGATACATACAGTATATATATGCAGCTGTAAAACATACATAAATACATACATAATATAAAATAATACAAAATAAAATAAATACATTCATACATAGAGTACATTCAGCTGTAAACAAATGTGGTGTGTGCCTGAGTATATATATTTAGGTGTTGATTTTGTTTCCTGGTGAGCGATAGCGAGCCAGTAATTTTTCTACCGAAAAATGTACAAATTTATCTTGAAAGGGGGTCTAGGGCGTGTTTTTTTAAAGCTTGATTGAGGTCTAGCGAGGAAACTCAAAAATATATAAATTAATAAATACATAGACTCAAAAACCAAGCAGTACCCCCTTAAGGGGAGATCTCCACTTGAGGGATTTTTTTCTTGACCCCTTTCTCCCTCATGTTTAGCCCCATTGCTTTTGATATTATAAAACGTTTGCCCCATTAGTATAGCGATTTTAAGAACTTTCACCCCATATTAAGACCTTTCGTGCAATTCAGGTGTCGATTTTATCCTGGCGAGCGATAGCGAGCCTGTAATTTAAGAGGAACCGGCCTTCGGCCGGGACATTTTTCTACCGAAAAATGTACAAATTTATCTTGAAAGGGACTCAAGGGGGTGTAATTTTAAGCTTGATGGAGGTCTAGGGAACAAACTAAATACCTCCCCTTAAAGCCAAACTATAAACGAGTTGACGAACAAAACTGTAGACTTCAAATAACCAATGTATATTAGCTTGTAAGGGCTCTAATTTACCACACACATATATACGAGATGATATATGAACCCCCCCCCCCACAAACAAAAAAAATGAAAATGAAAATGGCAACTGAAAAAAAAAATGAAAACAAAAAATAAAAAAAATGAAGTAATAGAAAATAAAAAAGTTTCATCCATGTTATGATATACACATTTTCAAACACTTGATAGGTATCAACACGTACAAGCTTCGAGCATATGAACACATTTGACATAATTATATTGGAGTTATAATTAGCACTGTATTGAATGGAAACATTTCATAACATATTTAGTTCGGCAGCCTTGAATACATTTAGTGCAACTGTATAAGGAATATATAATAGAGAGAGAGAGAGAGAGAGAGAGAGAGAGAGAGAGAGAGAGAGACAGAGAGTGAGAGAGTGAGAGAGTGAGTGAGTGAGAGAGAGAGATATAGGATGTAGAAAGTGTTATAATATTGTACTCACCCCTAACGTAAAGACTGACGAGGTTACTAAAGGCGGTTCCCACAGAGTTCTCGGCCACACACTCGTATTTCCCACCATCCTCCTCTGTACTGGTGGTGATCTCAAGGCTCCCTGCAAGTAAACACAATATACTGAATTAATTACATGTCTTATCTACAATTAAACACAATATACTGAATTAATTACATGTCTTATCTACAATTAAACACAATATACTTAATTAATTACATGTCTTATTTGCAATTAAACACAATATAATTAATTAATTACATGTCTTATTTGCAATTAAACACAATATAATTAATTAATAACGTCTTATCTGCAATTAAACAATATAATTAATTAATTACATGTCTTATTTGCAATTAAACACAATATAATTAATTAATTACATGTCTTATTTGCAATTAAACACAATATAATTAATTAATAACGTCTTATCTGCAATTAAACAATATAATTAATTAATTACATGTCTTATTTGCAATTAAACACAATATAATGAATTAATTACATGTCTTATCTGCAATTAAACATAATATACTTAATTAATTACATGTCTTATTTGCAAGTAAACATAATATACTTAATTAATTACATGTCTTATTTGCAATTAAACATAATATACTTAATTAATTACATATCTTATCTGCAAAAACATTATACGGTACTAAACAGAAAAACAAAAGAAAATGGGGAATGGTAGATAGATAGATATGTAGATAGATGTTAAATTAATGACAGGTCTTATTTGCAATTAACACAATATACTAAAAACATACAAAAATAACATAGACAAATGGGGAATGGTACATAGATAGATATATAGATAGATAGATGCTTAATTAGTAATATATCTTATCTCAATGGTAGATAGATAGATATATAGATAGATAGATGCTTAATTAGTAATATATCTTATCAACTCTCTCTCTCTTTGGCTTGTATCCATTCGGCCCCATTCACCCTACTGTTTTAAGACGTTTACCCCCATCCAGGTGTCAATATTTTCATGGCGAGCGGTAGCGAACCAGCATATATATATTTTGGTTTTGCCAGCAAGCTAAATTTGTACATTTTTCGATAGAAAAATATCTCCGGCGAAGCCGGATTTTCCCATACAATGCTGGCTCGCTATCGCTCGCCAGGAAGAAATTGACACCTGGATGGGGATAAACGTCTTAAAACCGTTGGCTGAATGGGGCCTAATGGATACAAGCCAGGGAAAGATAGAAAAGGAGAGAAAGATAAACAAAAACAAGCCGGTTAAGGCGACCCTCCGGAATAGCACTCCCAGTAACCACCCTTCTCTGGCAGTCGGGAACAGTGTTGCCAATTTAGCTACTTTCCCGCTAGATCTATATATGTGCAACTCTCCAACCCAAGAGTGCAAAGTTACTCTCGGACTTTCTTCTATAAAACAGCTGAGCTCTGAAACTCTTTCCCAGAATCAGTCTTTCCCTCTTCCTATGACTTAAATTGCTTCAAACTCCGTGTGTCCAGGCATTTTGGCCCTGTCACTTTTTCAACTCTGGGGGAGGCACTCGCTGCGGGCAGTTCTGCTTTTTGCCTCCCTTACTCATAGAAAAAAAAAATATATATTTACTTCGATCTAGAGGCACATGTTTACATCTAGCGACATATATTATAACGATAGTGAGCCTGTAATGTTTGAAGAACCGGCCTTCGGCCAGGACATTTTTCTACCGAAAAATGTACAAATTAATCTACAAGGGGGAAATAATGGATTTTTTTTTTTTTTTTTTTTTTTTTTTTTTTTTTTTATGGAGGTCTAGGGAGGAAACTAGAAACATAATGAATACACGCAAAAATCGCCCAAAAAGTGAAACATCCCCCCTTAATGTCGCTAGATGTAAAATTTGCCTGTAGATCGAAGAAAACGCCTCTAGATCCAGCGGGAAAGTAGCTAAATTGGCAACACTGGGTCGTCTCTGCGCTGTTGTTGACATTGCTTTCATTTAGTCTGGTGTTGACGTTTGATCCTCTTGCTTGGGTGTGTATGTATCTATGTATGAATTATGTATCTCTGTCGTATGTGTGTTTATGTGTGTGTGTGTGTGTGTGTGTGTGTGTGTGTGTGTGTGTGTGTGTGAATCTATGTATGAATTATGTATCTCTGTCGTATGTATGTGTGTGTGTGTGTATTTGTCGTTCCCTTGAGCCATTGACCTGACTGACTTAAGAGGCGGAGAGAGTAATGGGCGTGTGTTGGTTTTCCTTGAGTGTGTGTGTGTGTTTGAGTGTTTTTTTGTTTTTTTCTATATTCCAATTACTCCTTCTCGGGCATAGGCTGATAGCCTTTACACTCTACCGCTGAACACTGGTGATGGGCTGGTCTATCAGAGTGAGAACTGAGCGATCTCTGCCATACCCATAGCTTACTCTGACTGTTCCTTTTACTTATATATTTTCTAGATCTCAAGTGACTGCGTCTCTTCCGTGGATTGACCTCCCAATCTATCAAGATTGGAAGCCAAAGCGTCACATTTTTCCTTTGCCCCTCAACTTTCTCTTCATAATTGCTGAGGGGCACAGGGCCCTGGGTGGGGCTTTGGTTTCCCGGGCGTTTCCGCACCCTCCTCAGATCCCCGCCATGGAGTGGCTTCGGTCACCCAGGCTTTATTGTGGTCGGCAGGGAGGATTGTGTGGGGGCTCAGTTATGGCCTTGGCCTTGCTCGGGGCCTTGGGGGCTGTTCGGCCAGGCAGCTTGGGGAACAACAACAACCGCTGAACACGGTGAGGCCCGTGAGGTCTTGCTCCAGTCTAGGGAGTGAGACATGCGAAGCTTCACGGCTCGAAGCAACTCCATCTCTGAAGCCGCCTCGCCTCTGCGCTTCACAGTCTCATCCCCCACACTCGGACCCTCACTCTCAGAACGCCACCTATTGAGCAATTAACTCACTAGGCATTGCCCCCCTGCAGCATATATTTTAATATGGGAATATTCATACAATGCTATTTAATCAGGGAACAATGAGGGTATTTTTTTGGCATTTCGGTGTGCTGTGGTAATGCACTGATACCAGGTACAGCACAAATTCCATCCCAATAATATCTTCCCATTGACATAGTGGGATTCGAACCCGGGTCCATTGGATTACCAGTCCAGTGGCAAGACCACTCCGCCACACCTCCCTGTGTGTGTGTGTGTGTGTGTGTGTGTGTGTGTGTGTGTGTGTGTGTGTGTGTGTGTGAGAGAGAGAGAGAGAGTAATGGGCGTGTGTTGGTTTTCCTTCTTGTGTTCTTGTGTTCCGGTAAAAGATTGACAATGTGTGTGAGAGAGTGAGAGTGAGAAAGAGTGAGAGTGAGAAAGAGAGAGTGAGAGTGAGAAAGAGTGAGTGAGAAAGAGTGAGATTGAGAGAATGAAGATAGAGAGATAGAGTAGCAGTGTGTGTAGCCGCGTGTGTGTAGCCGTGTGTGTGTAGCCAGCGGTGATATATTTGTACAGCGTGTTGCGACCAAGGAACTGAATTAAGGGGGTACTGCTTGGTTTTTGGTCTATAGGCCTATATCAATTAAGGGGGTACTGCTTGGTTTTTGGTTTATAGGCCTATATCAATTAAGGGGGTACTGCTTGGTTTTTGGTTTATAGGCCTATATCAATTAAGGGGGTACTGCTTGGTTTTTGGTTTATAGGCCTATATCAATTAAGGGGGTACTGCTTGGTTTTTGGTTTATAGGCCTATATCAATTAAGAGGGTCCTGTTTGGTTTTTGGTTTATAGGCCTATATCAATTAAGGGGGTACTGCTTGGTTTTTGGTTTATAGGCCTATATCAATTAAGGGGGTACTGCTTGGTTTTTGGTTTATAGGCCTATATCAATTAAGGGGGTACTGCTTGGTTTTTGGTTTATAGGCCTATATCAATTTATTTCCTCGCTAGACCTCCATTAAGCTTACAAAAACACCCCATAGACCCCCTTTCAAGCTAAATTTGTGCATTTTTCGGCAGAAAAATGTACCGGCTGAAGGCCGGTTCATTCTAAAATTAGAGGCTCGCTCACGCTCGCCAGGAAAGAATCGAGACCTAAAGGGCACAAAAGGTTTTAATATTGACAACAAAATGATGCGAAAGGTCTCAAAATCGCCAAACTAACGGAACGAACGTCTTAAAACTTCAAACTAATATGCTAAACATGAGGGAGAAGGGGGTCCAGAAAAAGCGAGTACTACCCCCTTAATTCAATAAATATGCAACGAGTTTTCTTTGTTGGCTTGTTAATGACAGACGATGAGCTCCAAATACTCCCAGAACTTCGCCAACCTACTCCACCAACCCACTCAACCACAACGGAAAATTGTCAGAAAAATTGACGGAATAAATTTAAAAACTTATTAATACTGAAAAATGCTGCTTCTTATAACCTCCGTCTGCATTAAACAAATCTACTACCTGGCTATACGAACACACACACACACACACACATATACTGTATATATATATATATATATATATATATATATATATACTATATACGAACACACCACACCATAATACCCACTATTATTATATATATATATATATATTGTCTATACTACTGGATATACGACACACACACACAATCACCACACACACCTTATATATATATATATACAGAGTTGTCTGTATTAGGATATAGACCCCCACCATAATAACCACTGTCACCTTAATGGAGTAGTGTAAACAGTTGTCTGTATTACTATATAGACCCCCACCATAATAACCACTGTCACCTTAATGGAGTAGTGTAAGGTACAGTTGTCTGTATTACTATATAGACCCCCACCATAATAACCACTGTCACCTTAATGGAGTAGTGTAAGGTACAGTTGTCTGTATTACTATATAGACCCCCACCATAATAACCACTGTCACCTTAATGGAGTAGTGTAAGGTACAGTTGTCTGTATTACTATATAGACCCCCACCATAATAACCACTGTCACCTTAATGGAGTAGTGTAAGGTACAGTTGTCTGTATTACTATATAGACCCCCACCATAATAACCACTGTCACCTTAATGGAGTAGTGTAAGGTACAGTTGTCTGTATTACTATATAGACCCCCACCATAATAACCACTGTCACCTTAATGGAGTAGTGTAAGGTACAGTTGTCTGTATATATAGACCCCCACCATAATAACCACTGTCACCTTAATGGAGTAGTGTAAGGTACAGTTGTCTGTATTACTATATAGACCCCCACCATAATAACCACTGTCACCTTAATGGAGTAGTGTAAGGTACAGTTGTCTGTATTACTATATAGACCCCCACCATAATAACCACTGTCACCTTAATGGAGTAGTGTAAGGTACAGTTGTCTGTATTACTATATAGACCCCCACCATAATAACCACTGTCACCTTAATGGAGATCACCTCGCTTTTTCCTCTCGCTCTGAGTTGTATCCATTCGGCCCCATTCAGCCTACTGTTTTAAGACGTTTACCCCCATACAGGTGTCAATATTTGCCTGGCGAGCGGTAGCGAGCCAGCATATATATATTTTTTGTTTTGACAGCTAGCTAAATTTGTAAATTTTTCGATAGAAAAATTTCTCCGGCGAAGCCGGATTTCTCCAAACAATGAAGAAATCGACACCTGGATGGGGATGAACGTCTTAAAACAGTTGGCTGAATGGGGCCAAATGTATACAAGCCAGGGAAAGAGAGAAAAGGAGAGAAAGATAAAACAAAAAACGGTGACCTCCTTAATTATAAACGGTGACCTCCTTAATTATAAACGGTGACCTCCTTAATTATAAACGGTGACCTCCTTAATTATAAACGGTGACCTCCTTAATTATAAACGGTGACCTCCTTAATTATAAACGGTGACCTCCTTAATTATAAACGGTGACCTCCTTAATTATAAACGGTGACCTCCTTAATTAATGTATTCCTTTATTTCTTAGTTTCCTCGCTAGACCTCCATCAGGCTTAGACAAACACCCTCTAGACCCCCTTCAAGACAAATTATTACACATTTCCGACGACAAATATCCCGGCCGAACATTCCTCTTAAGATTTCAGGCTCGCTATCGCTCGCCAGGGAAAAATCGACACCTAAATGGCACGAAAGGTCTTAAAAATTTACAACGAAATGGGGCAAAAGGTGTATAAATCGCCAAACCGAACGTCTTATATTCTCAAAACAAATGGGGAGAGAAGTAGTGAGGGGAGAGACGGTGAGAGAATAGTGCGAGTGAGGGTGGGGGAGGGGAGGGGAGGGGAGGGGAGGTGTTGGAGGGGACGGAAGCTGATGAATTATGGAACTGAAGTAACTCCGCCCCTAATACTCTCCCCAACTCTCTCTCTCTCTCTCTCTCACTCGCACTCTCACTCTCTCTCTCTCTCTTCTATCCTTTCCTTCAACTTTCCTTTTCTATCGGATATGCCATCTCTACTAGAATTAAGTCCTGACCACCTCGTTTGGATCGTAAGGTCTGTGTGGCCAGTGTAGCTATGTAAATCTATGTAAATCTCTCACCACCAGTTTTTTTTCCTTTGCTATTATTGGTCTTCTATTTATTCCCCTCGTACCTTTCTCTAGACCTGTTGTTGCTTGATTTCCTTTGTACTCCTTTGTTCTCTTAATTAATCCTTTATTTCTTAGTTTCCTCGCTAGACCTCAATCAAGCTTAGACAAACACCCTCTAGACCCCCCTTCAAGACAAATTTGTAATTTTTTCGGTAGAAAAATATCCCGGCCGAAGGCCGTTTACCCTTAAAATTTCAGGCACGCTAACGCTCGCCAGGGAAAAATCGACACCTAAATGGCACGAAAGGTCTCAAAATTGACAACGAAATGGAGCGAAAGGTGTAATAATCGCCAAACTAATGGACCGAACGTCTTATAATCTCAGGACAAATGGGGCTTAACACTAGGGAGAAAGGGGACTAGAAAAACGACTCGTCTCCCCTTAAGTATTCCTTAAGTTTAGGGTTTGTTACCTCCACCAACGAAATTGATCAGAGGTTATGTTTTCGTCTCCTTTTGTTTGTCTGTACAGTAAACAAGATATCTCATAAAATCATCAACCGATATTCACGAAGTTTGGTGGACAGATATGATATCCGCCAAGGAAGAAGGTACCGGTATTCAATTTAGGAGGCGATCCGTACATAATTAATCAGCTTCTTAGCTTATGTCACATTGGTGTCATTGTTATGCATATAAGTTTATTTTGTGACAAAGTGAGAGTAGCCGGAGGTATGAGCTCTACAGAGTGACCCTGTAGTGATTAGGAGCTGGAATTGGGATGTATTTGTCGCAGTTTAGACCTCTGACACATTCAGTACTGGTATATACAATGTGTAGTAAAACTCGCTAGGAAAATTGAAACAATGGAACACCAAGCTTTCGTCTATTATCTCAAGACATCTTCAGGGTAATACAAGAAAACAGGGGGAGAGTGAGGCTTAAATACCCGTCCTAAATCATCTGTGAGTTGCTAACTAGCATATAAATACAAAAAGTGTTGGCAGCCTACTATACTGCCTGTATAAATACACAAAGTGTTGGCAGCCTACTATACTGCCTGTATAAATACACAAAGTGTTGGCAGCCTACTATACTGCCTGTATAAATACACAAAGTGTTGGCAGCCTACTATACTGCCTGTATAAATACACAAAGTGTTGGCAGCCTACTATACTGCCTGTATAAATACACAAAGTGTTGGCAGCCTACTATACTGCCTGTATAAATACACAAAGTGTTGGCAGCCTACTATACTGCCTGTATAAATACACAAAGTGTTGGCAGCCTACTATACTGCCTGTATAAATACAACAAGTGTTGGCAGCCTACTATACTGCCTGTATAAATACACAAAGTGTTGGCAGCCTACTATACTGCCTGTATAAATACACAAAGTGTTGGCAGCCTACTATACTGCCTGTATAAATACACAAAGTGTTGGCAGCCTACTATACTGCCTGTATAAATACACAAAGTGTTGGCAGCCTACTATACTGCCTGTATAAATACAACAAGTGTTGGCAGCCTACTATACTGCCTGTATAAATACACAAAGTGTTGGCAGCCTACTATACTGCCTGTATAAATACACAAAGTGTTGGCAGCCTACTATACTGCCTGTATAAATACACAAAGTGTTGGCAGCCTACTATACTGCCTGTATAAATACAACAAGTGTTGGCAGCCTACTATACTGCCTGTATAAATACACAAAGTGTTGGCAGCCTACTATACTGCCTGTATAAATACACAAAGTGTTGGCAGCCTACTATACTGCCTGTATAAATACACAAAGTGTTGGCAGCCTACTATACTGCCTGTATAAATACACAAAGTGTTGGCAGCCTACTATACTGCCTGTATAAATACACAAAGTGTTGGCAGCCTACTATACTGCCTGTATAAATACACAAAGTGTTGGCAGCCTACTATACTGCCTGTATAAATACAATGTTTCCTCAGTAATGTGTAGGCTTCCCAAACCATCATGAACCCTATCTATTGTTTGGTCAGCATATGTATGTATGTATGTATGTATGTACAGTATATACTTAGCCACATACCCCATTGCTGGAGGTGGCCAACTCGAGACAGAGCCCGAACAGAAACAACATTCAAAGGTTCTTATTCTCAGGGTCCGGGACCACTTTCGCGTTCCCACGCCCCTTTCCCTGCCTCGATCAGTAGGTGGTGGTGAGCATTAAGTGCAGATATACTCGGAACCATCCTTTGAGAGATTAAGGGGAGATATCGACTTGAGGGATTTTGTTCTGGACCCCTTTCTCCCTCATGTTTAGCCCCATTGTTTTTGAGATTTTAAGACGGTCGCCCCATTAGTTTGGCGATTTTAAAACATTTCGCCCCATTTCTGTCAATTTTAAGACCTTTCGTGCCATTTAGGTGTCGAATATTTCCTGGCGAGCGATAGCGAGCCTGTAATTTAAGAGGAACCGGCCTTCGGCCTAGACATTTTTCTACCGAAAAATGTACAAATTTATCTTGAAAGGGGGTCTAGGGAGTGTAATTTTAAGCTTGATGGAAGTCTAGGGAGGAAAATAAACACCTCCCCTTAAGGGGAGGTTTTTAGTTTGTTTCCTACTCCTCCAGCAATCTAAAAATGTCACCCCCTTGAGTCCCTTTCAAGATAAATTTGTACATTTTTCGGTAGAAAAATGTCCCGGCCAAAGGGCGGTTCCTCTTAAATTACAGGCTCGCTATCGCACGCCAGGATAAAATCGACACCTGAATGGCACGAAAGGTCTTAACATGGGGTGAAAGTTCTTAAAATTGCTAAACTAATGGGGCAAACGTTTTATAATATCAAAAGCAATGGGGCTAAACATGAGGGAGAAAGGGGTCAAGAAAAAAATCCCTCAAGTGGAGATCTCCCCGTAAGGGCCTGGGAGATGGATAATACTGATGAGGACAAAAAAGTTGAGGCTGAGAAAATCGCTATGGCAAAGAAGCTAAAGGCAAATAATGATAGAATAAAGCTTAAGGGGGAATGGGCAGGTTTTCTGGACCACTTTCTCCCTCATGTTTTGCCCCAATAGTTTTCAGATGTTAAGATGTTTGCCCCATTAGTTAGTCGATTTTAAGACCTTTCGCCCCATTTCTTCGTCAATATTTAGACCTTTCGTGCTATTTAAGTGTCGATTTTTTCCCTGGCGAACGATAGTGAGCCTGTAATGTTGAAAGAAGGCCAGAGCATTTTTCTACCGAAAAATGTACAAATTAATCTAGGAAGGGGATCTAATGGATGTTTTGTTTTAATTTGATGGAGGTCTAGGGAGGGAACTAGACAAATAATGAATACACCAAAAATAGCCCAAAAGTGAACCATCCCGCCTTAAATAGTGCTTGAGTGAGTTTCAGTTTTATGTGTAACTGTGAGACGTGCAAGAAGACAATAGGAGAGTCAATATATCCTGTGTGTGTGTGTGTGTGTTTGTGTGTGTGTGTGTGTGTGTGTGTGTGTGTGTGTGTGTGTGTGTCTGTCTGTGTGTGTCTGTCTGTGTGTGTCTGTGTGTGTGTGTGTGTGTGTCCTTACTCTAGTTGTACTTACTCTAGTTGTATTGCGGGAGTGAGCATGCTCGTTATTTCCCGCCTCCTATATGTGTAGGTGTTATATGTATCGTTGGAATGGCTGTGGATGTGTGTGTAGTCTGTATTTTTAGCCAATTGGCGACATCGGAAACGAAGGCTTAGTGTGTGTGTGTGTGTGTGTCTGTGTGTGTGTGTGTGTGTGTCTGTCTGTCTGTCTGTGTGTGTGTGTCTGTGTGTGTGTGTGTGTGTGTGTGTGTGTGTGTGTGTGTGTGTGTGTGTGTGTGTGTGTGTGTGTGTGTGTGTGTGTGTGTGTGTGTGTGTGTGTGTGTGTGTGAGCAATGTCAATAGTATATATATACACAAAATACAAACACATAATGTACCTGTCAATATCCACAACACACATTTTACTGTGTGTGTGTGTGTGTGTCTGTGTGTGTGTGTGTGTGTGTGTGTGTGTCTGTGTGTGTGTGTGTGTCTGTCTGTCTGTGTGTGTGTGGGTGTGTGTGTGTGTGTGTGTGTGTGTGTGTGTGTGTGTGTGTGTGTGTGTGTGTGTGTGTGTGTGTGTGTGTGTGTGTGTGTGTGAGCAATGTCAATAGTATATATATACACAAAATACAAACACATAATGTACCTGTCAATATCCACAACACACATTTTACTGTGTGTGTGTGTGTGTGTGTGTGTGTGTGTGTGTGTGTGTGTGTGTGTGTGTGTGTGTGTGTGTGTGTGTGTAAGCAATGTCAATAGTATATATATACACAAAATACAAACACATAATGTACCTGTCAATATCCACAACACACATTTTACTGTGTGTGTGTGTGTGTGTGTGTGTGTAAGCAATGTCAATAGTATATATATACACAAAATACAAACACATAATGTACCTGTCAATATCCACAACACACATTTTACTGTGTGTGTGTGTGTGTGTGTGAGCAATGTCAATAGTATATATATACACAAAATACAAACACATAATGTACCTGTCAATATCCACAACACACATTTTACTCTCAATTTAAAATGTTCTAAATAATAGAAAACATTATTTCTTAATAATTATATATAATTACAAATAATGTCCAAGATAAAATACAGAGAAAATGTAGCTAGCATAAAGCTCCTTCGGTTTCTATCCCTCCATCTGTGCCTTTGTCTCTAATTTCCTTTCCGGCCGTTCCATAGCTGCGGTTGTGGACGGCCATTGTTCACTTCCTCACCCTATAAACTCCGGTGTTCCTCAGGGCTCTGTCCTATCTCCTATTCTCTTTCTAATTTTTATAAATGATCTCCTTAACTGTACCTTAATTCCCATCCATTCATACGCAGACGACTCAACCTTACACTACTCCATTAGTTTTTCAGAACGCCCCAGCCAGCAATCCCTCAACGACAAACGTAATGAAGCCATAGAACTCTTAAATTCTGATCTAAATACTATTTCCAATTGGGGCAGAGAAAACCTTGTTAACTTTAATGCTTCCAAAACCCAATTTCTCCATCTATCTACCCGTCAGGATCTCCCAGCGGACTATCCCTTATTCTTCAACAATACAAAAATCAACCCTTCATCTTCTCTCAATATTCTTGGTGTCTCTTTTTCTTCTGCTCTCATTTGGAAGGACCATATTACCAGTCTTGCTAAGGCAGCCTCCCAGAAGCTGGGTGTGCTCAACCGCCTTAGGGGGTTCTTTTCCCCTGCACAGCTTCTTGCTCTGTACAGGGGCATAGTGCATCCTTGTATTGAGTATTGTTCACATGTGTGGGGAGGTTCCTCTCACACCGCTCTCCTAGACAAAGTTGAAAGGAAGGCCTTTCGTATCATTAACTCCCGTCCACTCACCAACTCTCTGCAATCTCTCTCTCTCCGCCGCAATGTTGCATCTCTCTCGCTATTCTATCGCTACTATAATAATCAGTGTTCCTCAGAGCTATCCCAGTGCATACCACCTCCTTTACGTAGGGCACGTGGTACCCGTCTTGCAACTCAATCCCACCCCTACTCTGTGCAACTCTCCAACCCAAGAGTGAAACGTTACTCTCAAACTTTCTTCTACTCAACATCTGAGCTCTGGAACTCTCTCCCAGAATCAGTCTTTCCCTCTTCCTATGACTTAAATTGCTTCAAACTCCGTGTGTCCAGGCATTTTGGCTCGAACGTCCCTTGATTTTGGCCCTGTCACTCTTTCAACTATGGGGGAGGCACTCGTTATAGGCAGTTATGCCTTTTGCCTCCCTCAATCACATAGAAAAAAAAAAAAAAAAAAAAAAAAAAAAAAAGAGGGCGGTGCTTGTGAGAGAGAGCTTCTAATACATCTCTCTCTCTCTCACCTTTCATTGATCCCTCTCTTCGTACCACCACTTGTACCTTAATAATCAAACCTGACCCACTTGGTACACTTTGATCGGTAAGCAGATCTGGTATTGGTGATTATTATTAGTATTATTATATTTGTTGTTGTTGGTTAAGGGTTAAGGGGAGGTTTCCACTTGAGGGATTTTTTTCTTGACCCCTTTCTCCCTCATGTTTAGCCCCATTGCTTTTGATATTATAAAACGTTTGCCCCATTAGTTTTGCGATTTTAAGAACTTTCACCCCATATTAAGACCTTTCGTGCAATTCAGGTGTCTATTTTATCCTGGCGAGCGATAGCGAGCCTGTAATTTAAGAGGAACCGGCCTTCGGCCGGGAAATTTTTCTACCGAAAAATGTACAAATTAATCTTGAAAGGGACTCAAGGGGGTGTAATTTTAAGGTTGATGGAGGTCTAGGGAACAAACTAAACACCTCCCCTTAATATTGGATGTGCAAGGCTTTGTTTGTTATAATGTACAGGATTCTGAGTGTAGCTCGTTGGCTGGATAATAAAGTAGAATGTACAGCATGTTGTTATAGCCTAGCTAGGGGTCATATTGATGGAGGTCTAGGGAACAAACTAAACACCTCCCCTTAATATTGGATGTGCAAGGCTTTGTTTGTTATAATGTACAGGATTCTGAGTGTAGCTCGTTGGCTGGATAATAAAGTAGAATGTACAGCATGTTGTTATAGCCTAGCGACGGGTCATATTGGATATTCATTGACCTACTAGTACTCTGCCGGCCTGGATATTGCACTGTTCTCACGGGATTCATAATATTGGTAGCCGTTTAAGGGAGGTCACCGTTTTGTTTTCATCTTTCTCTCCTTTTCTCCCTTTGTATCCATTCGGCCCCATTCAGCCAACTGTTTTTAGATGTTTATCCCCATCCAGGTGTCGATTTCTTCCTGGCGAGCGAAAGCGAGCCAGCATTGTATGAAGAAATCCGGCTTCGCCGGAGAAATGTTTCTATCGAAAAATGTACAAATTTAGCTTGCTGTCAAAACACAAATATATATGCTGGCTCGCTACCGCTCGCCAGGAAAATATTGACACCTGGCTGGGGGTAAACAGTTTAAACCAGTAGGCTGAATGGGCCGAATGGATACAAGCCAAAGAGAGAGGGAGAGAAAGAGAAAAAAAAAAGCGAGGTGGACTCCTTTAAACATTGTGTATGTGTGTGGGTCGTTTGTCTAGACTCCCTTCTCCCTCGTGTTCAACTCTATTAATTTACAAGTTTTATGACGTTTAGTCCATTAGTTTGGCGATTTTAAGACCTTTCGTTCCAGTTTGTTGTCAACATTAAGATTTTTCACGTCATTTAGGTGTCAATTTTTTCCTGGCGAGCGATAGCAAAATATTTACAAATTTATATTGAAAGTAAAAAAAACAATGCTGGGTAAAAAAAAACCTCCCCCCAACCCTACAAATCCACGGATAAAGCCGTAGGATAATAGTGGACAATATCCACATTCCTGCACATTCCGGCCAATCATCCACACTGCAGAATGTGTGTGTTCCATTGGGTTAACAGGTACAGTACACGTTATAAGAGTATTAAGAGGGGGGTCACCTGCTTTTTTTTTCTCTCCTTCTCTCTCTTTCTCTGGCTTGTATCCATTCGGCTAAATTCAGCCTACTGTTTTAAGACGTTTATCCCCATCCAGGTGTCAATTGTTTCCTGGTGAGCGGTAGCGAGCCAGCATATGTATATATATATATATATATTTGTTTTTACAGCAAGCTAAATTTGTACATTTTTCGATAGAAAAATGTCTCCGGTGAAGCCAGATTTTTCCTTACAATGCTGGCTCGCTATCGCTCGCCAGGAAGATATCGACACCTGGATGGGGATAAAAGTTTTAAAACACTTGGCTGAATGGGGCCGAATGGATACAAGACAGAACAAGAGAGAAAAGGAGAGAAAGAGAAAACAAGCAGGTGACCCTCCCTTAACACTACATAACAACAAATAAAGTACCCCTCCGTTGTTCAAAGATTTCGGCCCCAAAATGGCGACCATCAAAACAGGTGTCCGCTGTATGTTCCTACAAGGTCTCTCTAGGCCGGAGTACCCCCTTCACCCCGGCTCCTCCTTAAGGGGACACTGACTGATTCTTTGGCCTATACATTCATTCATAAATTCTTAGTTTCCTCGCTAGACATCCCTTAAACTTATAAAAACATTCCCTAAACACCCCCCCCCCCCTCCCAAGATAAATGTGTACATTTGTTGGTAGAAAAATGCAGCCGAAGGCCGGATCCTCTTACAATAACAGGCTCGCTATCGCTCGTACTGTACAGTACAGTACAGTAGATCTGGACTTGACACGAAAAAAGAACTTTGCAGTAAGGGACCCAGATTCGGAGAACGAACCCCAAAGTTCGAACCTCGAAACCGCGAAAATGTGATATTTTCGCGGTTTTGAGGTTCGAACTTGGGGTTCGTTTTCCGATTTTGGGTTCCTTACTGTAAAGTCCAGATCTACTGTAGTCTATGTTATTATTATTATTATTATTATTATTATTATTTTAAGTAGTAGTAGTAGTTGTTGTTGTTGTTGTTGTTGTTGTTGTTGTTGTGTTTGTTGTTATTGTAGGAGCATTATATAATTAGTGTGCTCATCCTCTAACTATATAATTAAACAGTTACCAGCCTACTACATAATATAATCATTAATCAAGTGTGTCCATTAACCAGATCAACGCATCACATAAAAATCATCAATCGCGTTTCCCATTAATTTCCTTTGAGACTTGTTGCCTCGTCTTTAAACACGGCAATCTATGAATAATTAACACGCTGTCAAAACAAAATTATCATATACTGTATACAATATATTACCTATATTTTAAATTATCATATACTGTATACAATATATTACCTATATTTTAAATTATCATATACTGTATACAATATATTACCTATATTTTAAATTATCATATACTGTATACAATATAATACCTATATTTTAAATGATCATATACTGTATACAATATATTACCTATATTTTAAATTATCATATACTGTATACAATATATTACCTATATTTTAAATTATTATATACTGTATACAATATATTACCTATATTTTAAATTATTATATACTGTATACAATATATTACCTATATTTTAAATTATCATATACTGTATACAATATATTACCTATATTTTAAATTATCATATACCGTATACAATATATTACCTATATTTTAAATTATCATATACCGTATACAATATATTACCTATATTTTAAATTATCATATACCGTATACAATATATTACCTATATTTTAAATTATCATATACTGTATACAATATATTACCTATATTTTAAATTATCATATACCGTATACAATATATTACCTATATTTTAAATTATCATATACTGTATACAATATATTACCTATATTTTTTCACACCAAACTTTCTTATTCGAAATACGGTAATACTGAAATACGGCAATACTGAAATACGGTAATAATGAATTACTGAAATACGGTAATACTGAAATACGGTAACAATTAAATATGGTAACAATGAAATACGGTAATAATGAAATACGGTAATACGTTAATACGGTAATAATGAATACAGTAATAATGAAATACGGTAATACTGAAATACGGTCATAATGAAATAAGGTTATTCTGAAATACGGTATTAATGCAATACGATAATGAAATAAGGTAATACTAATATACGGTAATACTGAAATACAGTAATACTGAAATACGGTAATACTGAAATACTGAAATACGGTAATACTGAAATACGGTAATACTGAAATACAGTAATACTGAAATACGGTAATACTGAAATACGGTAATACTGAAATACGGTAATACTGAAATACGGAAATACTGAAATACGGTAATACTGAAATACGGTAACAATTAAATACGGTAATACTGAAATACGGTAACAATTAAATACGGTAATACTGAAATACGGTAACAATTAAATACGGTAATACTGAAATACTAATATACGGTAATACTGAAAGAGGGTAATAATGAAATAAGGTAATAATGAAATACGGTAATACTGAAATACGGTAATACTGAAATACGGTAATACAGAAATACGGTAATACTGAAATACGGTAATACAGAAATACGGTAATACTGAAATACGGTAATACTAAAATACGGTAATAATGTAATACGATAATACTGAAATACGGTAATACTGAAATACGGTAATAATGTAATACGGTAATACTGAAATACGGTAATACTGAAATACGGTAATAATGTAATACGGTAATACTGAAATACGGTAATACTGAAATACGGTAATACTGAAATACGGTAATAATGTAATACGATAATACTGAAATACGGTAATACTGAAATACGGTAATAATGTAATACGGTAATACTGAAATACTATAATGACATCTATCGTTCCAATGCTAAAATTTAACATTACTTAAGGGAATAGTGTTTTTTTTTTTTTTTTTTTTTTTTTTTTTTTTAGTTTCTTCGCTAGAACTCCATCAAGCTTAAAACAAAACAACCTCTAGCCCCCCCCCCCCCCCCCTATACGGTAAAGTTGAAGAAAAAAAATCGGTAAAGAAATGTCCCGGACGAAGCACAATTCCTCTTAAAATTGGCAAACAAAAATGGGGCAAAAGGTCTGAATATCGCCAAACTAATGGGGCGAATGTCTTGAAATCTCATAACTAATAGGGCTAAACATGAGGGAGGAGGAGGACTCGAAAAACCAACTGCCTCCCCTTAATTAGCTATACACAGTGCAATATATTCAAATATCTATACTCAGGATGGATCATGCAACACAAATTCGAGTACCACGTGTGTGCAGTGATATTTGCATGGCATTATTTATTCCAAATTTAGCTATAAATGTAGATGTAATACTATAGTCCGTTCATTCTAGGTAGGCGAGAGATCTTAACTTCTATCCTCCATAACTTACAAACTACTACAGTAATCCACTTAACATTTATACCATTTACGAAAAGTCACCCATGGAATACCTGTGGGAATTTACGTCACATTTACTCAAGCCCTTTATAAGTTACAGAGGATAGAAGTTAAGATTTCTATGAACTGTACAATGCTAGAGAGAGGAGAGGAGAGAGAGAGAGAGAGAGAGAGAGAGAGATGAGAGAGAGAGAGGAGAGCGAGAGAGAGGAGAGAGAGAGAGGGAGGGGAGAGAGAGAGAGAGAGAGAGAGAGAGAGAGAGAGAGAGAGAGAGGAGAGAGAGAGGGAGGAGGAGAGAGAGAGAGCGAGAGAGATAGATAGATAGATAGCTATAGATAGATAGATAGCTATAGATAGATAGATAGATAGCTATAGATAGAGAGAGAGAAAGAGAGAAGAGCGAGAGCCAGAGCGAGAGAGAATGAGTGAGTGTGGTGGATGGTGGCGAACAATGGGTGGTAGTTAGTGAGCAATTACGGATTCCGGCCAACCCCGACCCTGAGGGAGGGGGGGGGGGGGGGGGGGGGGGTAGGGGGGTAGGAGGGGGGGTTATGGGGGAGGGAGGGGGTAGAAGGGGGTGTTATGAGAAGGATGAGTGAGGAAGTGGGGAAGGGGAGTGGGGTGTTATGGGAGAGGGGGGTAGCAGGGTGCGTAATGGGAGAGGGGGGGTAGGAGGGTGTGTTATGGGTGAGGGAGGGGGGTAGAAGGGGGTGTTATGAGTGAGGAAGGGGGGGGGGGAAGGAGGGGGTGTTATGGAGAGGGGGGGGGTAGCAGGGTGCGTAATGGGAGAGGGGGGGGGGTAGGAGGGTGTGTTATGGGTGAGGGGGGGGTAGAAGGGGGTTATGGTGAGGAGTGGGGGTGGGGAGGGAGGGGGTGTTATGGGAGAGGGGGGGGTAGCAGGGTGCGTAATGGGGGGCGGGGGGGGGTAGGAGGGTGTGTTATGGGTGAGGGGGGGGGGTAGGGGGTGTTCTGAGTGAGGAAGTGGGGTGGGAAGGAGGGGGTGTTATGGGAGAGGGAGGAGGGGTCTTCAGATGGGAGAGGGGGGGTGGTAGCAGGGTGTGTTATGGGAGAGGGGGGGTAGCAGGGGCATGGGTGGTGAGGGGGGGGGGGGGGGGAGGGTGGTTGAAGGTGGGAAAGGATTGCACGTAGGCTATACGGATGCGCCACAGGTCAGAATATAATCGTTGACTTGTACAATATTTTGGTGTATGTCATTGGTTCGATGAAGCTATAATTATGCGAAACGTTGTTAAGGGGGTCACCTGTTTTTTTTATTTATTTCTCCTTTTCTCTCTTTCCCTGTCTTGTATCCATTCGGCCCCATTCAGCCAACTGTTTTAAGACGTTTATCCCCATCCAGGTGCCGATTTCTTCCTGGCGAGCGATAGCGAGCCAGCATTGTATGGAAAAATCCGGCTTTGCCGGACAAATTTTTCTATCGAAAAATGTACAAATTCAGCTTGCTGCCAAAACTAAAATATATATATGCTGGCTCGCTACCGCTTGCCAGGAAGATATTGACACCTGGATAAGGGCAAACGTCTTAAACAGTAGGCTGAATGGGGCCGAATGGATACAAGCCAAAGAGAGAGGGATAGAAAGATAAAACAAGCAAGGTGGGCCCCCTTAAGGGAAGTGAGTTTCAGGTAGAGGTGATTCGAGCCAAATATACACGTGTGTCGGAAATGTTGGTGATTAGTAAATATCATCACAATTAGTTCTCTGTTAAGGGGAGACTGAACGTTTGTTTGGTCTATTAATTCATTTATTCATATATTTGTTTAGTTTCCTCCCTAGACCTCCACCAAGCTTAGAAAAACACTCCCTAGACTCCCCTTTAAAAGAGCTGACGATCTCCATAGCCTGACCGTTCAACTTCACCTCACACTCTGTGACTTCACCCCTTTCGAAGACCATACCCTTGCTTTTTCCCACATTTACCTTCAAATTCTGTTTTTCGCACACTGTTCCAAACTCATTTACCAGACCCTGCAACTCCCATTCATTATCACTCATCAGAACTGTATCATCCGCAAACAACAGTATAGGCAGCTTCCACTCATTTCCCTCCCTTTTCAGCGATACACCAACGTCCACTGCTCTTCCTAGTATTTCTTTCATGACTCCATCCATATATACAGTAAACAACCACGGAGACATAACACACCCCTGTTTCAACCCAACATTCAGGTCAAAGAACTCGCTCTGCTCATTCTCCACACGTACTGCCGCCTTTGCACCCTCATACATGCTCTTCACTGCTTTCAGCAACTTGCCATCTACTCCGTATATTCTAAGTACTTTCCACTTATTGGTAATATATATATATATATATATCCACACACATCTACTACAAACTCACAAACGCACCCTGTAAATTGCTCTGCAGATGTGAGTATTTACCATGTTCACTATTGTAGCACAATCACACCTCTAACAAAGCATATCGATATTTCTAATACATTGACATGTCAAACACATTCACTTCCATATCATTCGACAAACAAAAACTGTACTATAGTTCGTTCATTCTTGGTTGGGCAGAAATCGTAGCCCCTAACCTCTCATAACTCAAAAAGGACTATGCCTATAGTAATCGAGCTAATATTTCTACCAAATAGGAAGACTTGGCTAGGGAATATGTGTATAAATTGCCGGCTCATTTACTCTAGCCCTTTTTTAGTTACAAAGGTTAGAGGTTACGATTTCTGCCCAACCTCGAATGAACGGACTATATCAACGACAAACAGTACATAACACCGCCTCTGACGTAATGAACGGACTATATCAACGACAAACAGTACATAACACCGCCTCTGACGTAATGAACGGACTATATCAACGACAAACAGTACATAACACCGCCTCTGACGTAATGAACGGACTATATCAACGACAAACAGTACATAACACCGCCTCTGACGTAATGAACGGACTATATCAACGACAAACAGTACATAACACCGCCTCTGACGTAATGAACGGACTATATCAACGACAAACAGTACATAACACCGCCTCTGACGTAATGAACGGACTATATCAACGACAAACAGTACATAACACGCCTCTGACGTAATGAACGGACTATATCAACGAAAACGACAAACACACCGCCTTGACGTAATGAACGGACTATATCAACGACAAACAGTACATAACACCGCCTCTGACGTAATGAACGGACTATATCAACGACAAACAGTACATAACACCGCCTCTGACGTAATGAACGGACTATATCAACGACAAACAGTACATAACACCGCCTCTGACGTAATGAACGGACTATATCAACGACAAACAGTACATAACACCGCCTCTGACGTAATGAACGGACTATATCAACGACAAACAGTACATAACACCGCCTCTGACGTAATGAACGGACTATATCAACGACAAACAGTACATAACACCGCCTCTGACGTAATGAACGGACTATATCAACGACAAACAGTACATAACACCGCCTCTGACGTAATGAACGGACTATATCAACGACAAACAGTACATAACACCGCCTCTGACGTAATGAACGGACTATATCAACGACAAACAGTACATAACACCGCCTCTGACGTAATGAACGGACTATATCAACGACAAACAGTACATAACACCGCCTCTGACGTAATGAACGGACTATATCAACGACAAACAGTACATAACACCGCCTCTGACGTAATGAACGGACTATATCAACGACAAACAGTACATAACACCGCCTCTGACGTAATGAACGGACTATATCAACGACAAACAGTACATAACACCGCTTCTGACGTAATGAACGGACTATATCAACGACAAACAGTACATAAGACCGCCTCTGACGTAATGAACGGACTATATCAACGACACAGTACATAAGACCGCCTCTGACGTAATGAACGGACTATATCAACGACAAACAGTACATAACACCGCCTCTGACGTAATGAACGGACTATATCAACGACAAACAGTACATAACACCGCCTCTGACGTAATGAACGGACTATATCAACGACAAACAGTACATAACACCGCCTCTGACGTAATGAACGGACTATATCAACGACAAACAGTACATAACACCGCCTCTGACGTAATGAACGGACTATATCAACGACAAACAGTACATAACACCGCCTCTGACGTAATGAACGGACTATATCAACGACAAACAGTACATAACACCGCCTCTGACGTAATGAACGGACTATATCAACGACAAACAGTACATAACACCGCCTCTGACGTAATGAACGGACTATATCAACGACAAACAGTACATAACACCGCCTCTGACGTAATGAACGGACTATATCAACGACAAACAGTACATAACACCGCCTCTGACGTAATGAACGGACTATATCAACGACAAACAGTACATAACACCGCCTCTGACGTAATGAACGGACTATATCAACGACAAACAGTACATAACACCGCCTCTGACGTAATGAACGGACTATATCAACGACAAACAGTACATAACACCGCCTCTGACGTAATGAACGGACTATATCAACGACAAACAGTACATAACACCGCCTCTGACGTAATGAACGGACTATATCAACGACAAACAGTACATAACACCGCCTCTGACGTAATGAACGGACTATATCAACGACAAACAGTACATAACACCGCCTCTGACGTAATGAACGGACTATATCAACGACAAACAGTACATAACACCGCCTCTGACGTAATTGCACTGTTCATTCAGGGCTATGTTTATCTATCTGTTTATCTATCTATCTATCTATCTGTATGTATATCTATTTATCTATATATCTATCTATATACTCTACACATACCCCATTCTTTTCTTTCTTATTTTCAGGGCTATATGCAAAATATAAATACTTCACTGCTCATCAAAGTAGTCAATAGCTAATAGCAATCCATAACAACTATCGGTACCCATTTTAGGAAACAGCGCAGCTAATAGATCCATACTGAATATCACCATTTGTTTTCCTATGTGTATGAAGGAGACAAAAGACAAAGCTGCCTGTAACAAGTGTCCTCCCCAAGGTTGAGAGAGTGGTAGAGAGCCAAAATCAAGGTACAGTACATTACAGGTAATTTAGGTGTGTGAGGAAGAAGTGTAGTGTGCTTGTTAAGTGTAGTGAAATGAATATGAGGTGGTGGTGTTTGTGAGAGTTAGCTGGATTACTCTCTGTGTAGGTGAGGCACAACAGAAACAATGGGGGAAGCCAGGCAAATTAAACAGGATATCCAGCAACGCCTTATCAGCCGTCCGGCTGGCTCAGTTGATAGCGTGCCTGATTCCCATCTTGAAGGTTTCGCGTTCAATCCCCGCTCAGATTGAAAAGTTTTTCTGGGATACAGCCGGCGGTTATCATCTCCCCATGAGCAAGGGGGATGGGTAATGGTCTCTGGTAGACTATAGAAAGCCAAGCGCTTGTGAATCCTCGAAGGAGGAGATACGGGCGCTATATAAGTAACCAGAAGATTATTATTATTATTATTATTATTATTATTATTATTATTATTATGTGACGTGCCCTGGGTACTGCCCTGCTCAATTGGTGCCAGCAATCTCACCAATACATTAAGGGTGATGTAAATATTATATAAAAAAAAAAAAAAAAAAAAAAACATCCATTAGATCCCCCTTCTAGATTGATTTGTACATTTTTCGGTAGAAAAATTTCCCGGCCAAAGGCCGGTTCTTCCAAAATACCAGGCTCACTATCGTTCGCCAGGAAAAATAAACGACACCTAAGAGCATGAGGTCTTAATATTAACAAAGAAATGGGGCGAAAGATCTTAAAATCAACATACTAATGGGGTAAACAACGTACAATCTGAAAACTAATGGGGCTAAACATGAGGAAGAAGGGAGACAAGAAAAGCGACCCATCTCCCCTTAAGCGCAATAACTGATCATACAGCCAACATTCCTTCAACGATCGTATCATATATCAAATGAAATACAGAGGGGCTGATGGCAATAGCATCCATCAACCCATTGTAATACAGAGGGGTTGATGGCAATAGCATCCATCAACCCATTGTAATACAGAGGGGCTGATGGCAATAGCATCCATCAACCCATTGCACCACAAAAAAAAAAAACGTATATTTTGCCCTATTTGTCCACCTAAAAAATATATATTATATTTTTGTTTTCGAAAGTTGAGATTCATTTGCTCTCTGTATCAACGGACTCATCGCTCTCTGTATACATTTACCGTAATTGATCGTTCACTCGCTCATATCCGCTCAAGAACTAATATTATATTATATTATATATATATATATATATATATATATATATATATATATATATATATATATATATATAAATATATACATAAATACATTTATTATCAATTACAAACCCCAATGTACTTGAATAAACTAATGAAAACATATGGTCCTCCCGGGATTCGAACTCGGGACACCACACCCAGAACCACCAACACAGTTAAATCATCAAGTCGCACATACACGCCACGCTATTCATCCTGTTATGGTGTGTGATGAAAAGAACAACTATTATTTGGGTTAACCCTTTGAGGATCATGACGACTTTTGACAGTTTATTATGGTTATTACTAAACGTCTGGTCAAGGGACCGCGATATATAAATTGAACAGAAAACGATATTATCATTAAGAAATAGACCTTAGAACCGACCTGCCTCGACTCTAGGCCAGGTATAAACACTCATAAACACTGCCTGTATGTTTATTGTTGGCGATATATGATTATATCTTGATGTGCACCATATTGTCAATCCAACTTGCACAGTTTACACGTCCAGACTTTTTCTCGTGCCAAAAAGGGACAGTGCTCAGATGAGGCCGGTCGTAGATCTGTCTCACCTGAATCACTACATTCACAACACATCATTCAGGATGCTCACTGTGAATCAGATTAGGGTAACACTTCCGCCGCAAGGTTGGATGTGTTCTTTAGACCTGACAGAAGCCTTATTGGCATGTCCCAGTAAATAAAAGGTTCCAAAAGTTCCTAGCTTTGAGGATCGAACATCAGACTTATGTCTTGCAAAGGATGCCTTTCGGTCTGAACCTGGCACCGAGGATCTTTACCAAATTAGTCCGACAGGCTCTGTTACCACTGTTAAAACGAGGGATCACGGTGATGTGGTACCTAGACGACTGGCTGGTGGTGGCAGAGTCCGAGATACAATGCCTCAAAGATGTACATTCCATTCTAACCTATGTCAAAGCCCTGGGGTTCAATATCAACTTGGCAAAGTCGAATCTTGTCCCAACAAGGGTAATTCAGTGGGTGGGGCTGGTATGGGACACAACACACCTAACACTCAGTCAGAGTGTGGACAATCGGAACAGATTTCTCAAGAAATTGTTCCATTTTCTTCACAGCTTGACTACCACGAGGAAGGTGTGGGAGTCCCTTGTCGGCTCTCTCAACTGGATTCAACTTACTGTAAAGATGGACCGGTTGAAAGTAAAGAGGTTAATCTTGGAGGGAAAACAAAAAAATCCGCTGTTGCCGGCGGAAAAGTCGTGGCTAATCCCAAAATTATTCCACAACTTACTAGCGGTCTGGGCAAGGCCAGAAACATTGCATTCAATTATGACGTGGACTTCTCCTCCGCCGACGGTATGGGTAGATACCGATGCTTCGCGGACGGTGGGATGGAGCTCTCCGCCGATGGTATGGGTAGATACCGATGCTTCGCGGATGGTGGGATGGAGCTATCAGTCAAACCTGGGGCATCAGGGTCAAGGTCTTTGGTCCCAATCCAAGGAGTTTCACATCAATGCGAAAGAGTTACTAGTTCCCTTAATATTCCTTCAGGCTCACGGTTCCACATTGGAGGGGAAATCAATAGCTTTTTGAATGGACAATCTGAATGCCGTGTCTTGCATTCAGAAGCAAGGGTCAACGAGGTCTCGAACGTTGCTAGAGTTGTCGGAAAAGATTTTTGTGTTAGCCGACAAGCTAAATATTCATCTTCACGCATCTTATCTGCCAGGCATGGCCAACGTCTGGGCAGATGCTCTGTCACGGAGACGGAGTAGAATGGGCGCTCAAGCAAACCATCTTCCAAAAGATGATTGCAAAGCCATACCGTCCACAGGTGGACTTATTCGCGTCAGAGGAAAACCACAAACTCCCTCTCTACCTAACCAGCCAGGGAGTCACTCCGGCGGGGGGTCCCGACGCTTTGCTGACAGATTGGAACAGGTGGAATTCCATCTATCTGTTTCCACCACCCGACGCTTCACTCATGTGTCACAAACTACGGGATTATCGGGGCATAGTCTCGCTGATCGCGCCCGTGGCCGGCTCAGGTTTGGTACTCCCAATTGAAGACGTGGTGAGAGAACCCGGTGTCACTCCCGATCTCGTACTTCCACTTGGAGACAATTAGCAACCTAAAGACCTCGCTGACTTTTGCATTCTGGACATTCAAAGGGCCAAATGGTTAGCCCCTTTTGGAGAAAGCATGACTAATACATTTATTAATCAGTACACACCTTCAACCAGACGTCAGTATCAGTCACACTGAAAATATTTTACTACTTGGATTGTGGAAACTGACCAAACTGAAGCATCGGTATTGTTAATTTTCAAATATCTGGATTACTTATTTGAGTATAAACGATTGTCAGTAGTAACACAAAAGAATCACATGACAGCTATAGGAGTCCCCTTTTTTTTACTTAACTGGACTCTCTGTACCGCTGGCGGAAGGGAAGGGTTTCATGCGTGCATGTTTCAAGCTTCGACCACCACCTTGTCAGCTCATGCCTACCTGGTCACTTGACAAAGCTTTGTCTTTATTAAATTCTCAGAAATATAACCACAATCCTACTTTTGATTCAATCTTAAAGAAGGCTGTGTTCCTTATGGCCTTGGCTACAGGAAACCGGGTATCTGAGCTAGCGGCGATGAACAACGAACCGAATTGTCTCAGGTTTGGACGACACCTGGGATCGGACTATACGTGCCAATCTCAAATCCAAAAAGTTGACAATTGAAGCAGCCCTTAACAGGGTTGCCTGGAACGCCGCCATTAGGACAAGAGACTGAAACTGCACGTATGTGTGGAGCACTCATTCTTAAAATGTTAATGTATGTATGTATGTAATCAATGCTCAGATATTGCTTCCCACCTACACTATAGTCTGTTTTAATTCAGCTGATTGTAAAATGAATCCCTTAACAACTATTTTATCGATACTTAATAGAACAATATGATTTACTATGATATATCTGCCTCGTATTAATGCCAAGTTTTCATAATTAACAACTAATTTCGCTACAAAATGTACGTAACAGCTGAGTAACCAAGATTGTAACATAACAATTTACCATCAACTTGAACAAATAGACTGTAGTCAAATTTGACTTTGCTATCATGATAATACATGCTAAATGAAGGAAACTGCTGCTGAAAATGAAAACAAAATAATACAAACTTAAAACTTTTATAGAAAGTTTCGCATGAAGATTGTTAGAACTTTTATATATTAGCTAACATAAATCTAATGCTGCAATTGAGCAATTGTGAGATTCGGGCAGTAAGGGTCATCAAGTTGTAGGCGTCATCAGCTTTATACTGTTTTTTAAGGATACATATTGGTACATTAAATTCAATTAAATTCAATGTTCACCCATCATAAATATATGTATATGTTTGTATTATCTGCTTAATATATATTATACCAATTGCTAATGTTGCCATATAACCCAAAACTCGTAAAAGGTGAATTATGTATAGTTAGGACGGAACTTTTGAACGCTACTGTACTGCCGCTGCTGGGAGATGACCAGGGCAGCAGCTCGTTCCATATCACCAGCCCCCTTCTTTGTATGTCTGTCCCGGTCCAATCTAGCCCTATTCCAATCTAGCCCTATTCCAATCTAGCACTATGCCAACCTGTTTCAATCTAGCCCTATTCCAACCTATTCCAATCTAGCCCTATTCCAACTTATTCCAATCTAGCCCTATTCCAATCTAGCCCTATTCCAATCTAGCCCTATTCCAATCTAGCCATATTCCAACCTATTTCAATCTAGCCCTATTCCAATATAGGTCTATTCCAATCTAGCCCTATTCCAATCTAGCCCTATTCCAATCTAGCCCTATTCCAATCTAGCCCTATTCCAATCTAGCCCTATGCCAACCTATTCCAATCTAGCCCTATTCCAATCTAGCCCTATGCCAACCTATTCCAATCTAGCCCTATGCCAACCTATTCCAATCTAGCCCTATGCCAACCTATTCCAATCTAGCCCTATTCCAACCTATTCCAATCTAGCCCTATGCCAACCTATTCCAATCTAGCCCTATGCCAACCTATTCCAATCTAGCCCTATGCCAACCTATTCCAATCTAGCCCTATGCCAACCTATTCCAATCTAGCCCTATTACAACCTATTCCAATCTAGCCCTATGCCAACCTATTCCAATCTAGCCCTATTACAACCTATTCCAATCTAGCCCTATGCCAACCTATTCCAATCTAGCCCTATTACAACCTATTCCAATCTAACCATATTCCAAGTAAGTAGCCTGAACCGCTGGAACATTAACCTCTATAACTCACCAACGACTAGGTACCGGTAGGTGTGGAAATGTACAGCTCTTTTGTTATAGCCTTTTTTTAGTTCACGATTTCTGGACTACTAATTTGGAACGGGGTATAGCTCATTTATGCAAAGTTATTTACAGCTCGAATACCGTAAACGAATTACAGAAGTGTTGTGTAATTATTAAACAAATTAATCATATCAGTCCATCTCAACCCCTCTCTCTGTCTGTCTACCCTCTCTCTCTCTCTCTCTCTCTCTCTCTCTCTCTCTCTGTCTGTCTGTCTGTCCCTGTCCAATCTACCCCTCACTATGAATTTTAGCTTACAATAGGACTTCAGAGGCTATCAACCCTTCTGGGATTATTAAGGGGGGATTTCCACTTGAGGGATAATTTTAGCTTACAATCAACCCTTCTGGGATTATTAAGGGGGGATTTCCACTTGAGGGATAATTTTAGCTTACAATAGGACTTCAGAGGCTATCAACCCTTCTGGGATTATTAAGGGGGGATTTCCACTTGAGGGATAATTTTTTCTAGACCCTTTCTCCCTCATGTTTAGCCCCATTGCTTTTGAGATTTTAAGTCGTTCGCCCCATTAGTTTGGTGATTTTAAGAACTTTCGCCCCATTTCGTGCCATTTACGTGTCTGTTTTCCTGGCGTGCGAAAGCGAGCCTGTAATTTAAGAGGAACCGAAAAATGTACAAATATATCTTGAAAGGGGGTCTAGAGTGTGTAATTGTAAGCGTGATGGAGGTCTAGGGAAGAAACTAAATACCCCCCCTTAAGCCAGCACACTGTAAGTCAAGAATACCCCCCCTTAAGCCAGCACACTGTAAGTCAAGAATACCCCCCCTTAAGCCAGCACACTGTAAGTCAAGAATACCCCCCCTTAAGCCAGCACACTGTAAGTCAAGAATAGCGTCAGGACTGGAGCCCCTTTTCAAGATATCCACTCTCTTGTTTACTAGCTCACTTATGCCATGTGTTGGTGGTGTAATGGTTTAGATGCTTATGTTCTGGGTGTGGTGTCCCGAGTTGGAATCCCGGGAGGACCGTATGCTTTCATTAGTTTATTCAAGTACATTGTGGTTTGTAATAGATGATTAATGTTAAGAACGGGGTGTTACTTATTTACATTATACCAAACACGACTAACCAAAGTATCGTGTAATTATTTGATACACATTAATCTCAAAGTGGACGTTTATCTTAGGGTGTTTGATAAAGCTTTCTTATGCACGTTATCAGTTATTATTCTGGAATGTTATTAACACATCTGTACCGGTCACGTCTTTTTCATTATATTCTGGCAACTATCACATGATTGTATTGCGTTTAGGAAAGCCTTCTAACCATTAAAAGGCTACAAACTATCTCAATTAATCCTTTTAGATACCACAGATCCTAAAGCTGAAAAATATCATCTAATAGTTGGCAGAATATAATGAAAAGAATGTTAGCGGTACAGAATGGGTTAAACAATATAGTTATAATTACACTGTGTGGCAGAAAGACACAGCACAACGCATGTATAAAGGATGATTCATAATATCACCAACCTTAAAATTAACTTACAAATAAACCTAATTAATGAAATCAATGTAATTAATGAACACATGTGGCACTCCCAGGACTCGAATCTAGGATACGCACACACAAATCCAGCGCACTAACCATTACGCCATCAAGACAGTAGACATAGTCAACAAATACTACGTGAGAAGCAATAATTTCCTAAAGTTTGGAATATTATTAGGGTTCGGATCCATAAGCGCCCCGTTCCCAATAATGTGGTCCGCCTTATTATGGTCTTTAAGGGGGTAGTGCTTGTTTTGATGGTCTACTTATATATTTATATATTTAATGTTGAGTTTCCTCGCTAGACCTCCATCAAGTTTAACAAAAAAAACAAAAAAAAAACACACCCCTTAGACCCCTTTTCAAGATAAATTTGTAATTTTTTCGGTAGAAAAATGTCCCGGCCGAAGGCTGGCTCCTAAAATTTCAGGCTTGCTTTCGCTCGCCAGGAAAAAATCGACACCTAACTGGCAGAAAAGGTCTCAATATTGACAAAGAATGGGGCGAATTATCTCAAAATTCCCAAGCTAGTGAACGAACGTCCTAAAATCTCAACAAATAATGGGGCTAAACATGAGGGAGAAGGGGGTCCAGATAAAGCGACTACCTCCCGCTTAAAGAGCAGTACATTACGGTATATGGCTGTTATAGCAGCATATATGACGCGGCTTTCTTAATTATAAAGGTGGGGGCTCATGGGTTGAGATAAACATGGAATGATAATCGCCAAGCTGTACATAATTATCTTGCAAAATGCAATGGCACTGAAATAATTATTAACAATGGTATAAAGGATTTTGTGGATCGTCTATACCGGGCCTGTGACGTCACAAGAGTGTAAGTCCACCATCCAGTCCAGGATGAGGATACTGGTGTGACGTCACTATGACGTCACAGGCCCGGTATAGACGATCCGCAAACTCCTTTATACCATTGTTAATAATTATTTCAGTGACATTGCATTTTACATGATAATTATATGCAGGTTGGTGATTATTTGTCCATGTTTACCTCAACCCATGCGCCCCCACCTTTAAGGGCAGATTTTCACGCCAGAGCTATTTTTCTGGACGCCCTTCTCCCACATGTTTAGCCCCAATAGTTTCGGGATTTTAAGATGTTAGCCCTATTACTTTGGTGATTTTAAGAGCTTTTGCCCCATCTCTGTCAATTTTAAGATCTTTCGTGCCATTTTAGGTGTCGATTTTTTCCTGGTTAGCGATAGTGAGCCTGTAATTAAGGAGGAACCGGCCTTCGGCTAGGACATTTTTCTACCGAAAAATGTACACATAAATCTCGGGGATATTTTTTGGGATTAATTTAAAAGTTTGATGGAGGTCTAGAGAGCAAACTAAAAACCTCCCCTTACAATTGTGGCCACCCTGCGACACATGCTCCACTACAGCCTCCTTCTACGGGTCTTATGTCAATCCGGTCATGTTCCTAAACGGCCATAACCGGAATGACTACAACCAACAGAACACACGCCACAACAGCCACAATCTCCTACTCTAATCTATGATCCTAATCTAACCTAACCTAGCCTAATGTAGCTAATCCTAATCCAACCTAATGTACCTAATCCTAATCCAACCTAAACTAACTTAATGTAGCTAATCCTAATCCAACCTAAACTAACCTAATGTAGCTAATCCTAATCCAACCTAAACTAACCTAATGTACCTAATCCTAATCCAACCTAAACTAACCTAATGTACCTAATACAACATAAACTAACCTAACCTAGCCTAATCTATGTAATCCTAATCCAACCTACAGTAAACTAACCTAACCTAGCCTAATGTAGCTAATCCTCATCTAACCTAACCTAATCTATGTAATCCTAATCCAACCTAAACTAACCTAACCTAGCCTAATGTAGCTAATCCTAATCTAACCTAAGCTAACCTAACTTAGCCTAATGTATCTTATATTAAGCCAATGCAAACTAACCTAACTTAGTTTAATGCATCTAATACTAATCGAACCTAAACTAACCTAACCTAGCATCTATCTATCTATCTATATGCTCAGGCCCAATCCACATTTTGGGGGTAGCCGACTCAAGACAGAGCAAGAACAGGGAAAACACAAAAACAACATAAAACAACGAATAAACACAGATAAAAAACACAAATTCACACACATCTAACCTAGCATAATCTACCAAAATCGTAATCGAACCTAAACTAACCTAACTTAATGTATCTACTCCTAATCCAACCAAAAGTGATGTAAGGGGAGATGGCTCGTTTTTATGGTCCTCTTTCTCTCTCGTTTTAAGCCCCATTTGTTTTGAGATTTTAAGACGTTCGGCCTATCATTTTAGCGATTTTAATACCTCTCGCCTCATTTCGTTGTCAATTTTAAGCCCTATCGTGCCATTTAGGTCTCGATTTGTTCATGGCAAGTGATAGCGAGCCTGGAATCATAAGAGGAATCGGCCTTCGGCCGGGACATTTTCTACCGAAAAATGTACAAAATGATCTTGAAGAGGGGTCTAGAGGTGTTTTTCTAAGCCTGATGGAGGTCTAACGAGGAAACTAAGAAATAAAGGAATAAATGAATTAGACCAAAAAAACAGCCCATCTCCCCTTAACTCTTTCACGCTTTTATGACGCAGAGGTTGCCAGATTAGCAATAATAGAGTTCTCTCACTCTTATAATTACCTCTCCAAAATTAGTTTTCTGCCCACAGCTAACTCAAAGACAACTGCAGAGGTTGAAGTAACTAAACCAAAGGTTTCTAAATACCCCTGATGGTAACAAAGGCTTTAAAGTATCCCTAATAGGCTCAAAATCGCGTCATAAGCGTGAAAGGGTTAACCTAATGTATAATCCTAATCCAACCAAATCTGGAATAAACTAATCTAACTTAACCTAGGTTGATAATGACTGCTTTGGCTTTACCTATTTTGATATGCGGCCGTTCTGGTTGTGGTCATTATTCCTATGTGCATGAAGGAGACAAAGAGCAAAGTTGCCTGTAACAAGTGTCTCACCACTCCCCCCATCCCCCAAGGTTGAAAGTGATAGAAAACCAAAATCAAGGTACATTAGAGGAAATTTAGATGTGTTGGAAAGAAGTGTGATGTGCTTGTTAGTAGTAGTTAAATGAATAGGAGGAAGTGTTTGTGAGAGTAAGTTGGATTACTGTCTGTGTAGGTGAGGTACAAATATAAACAGTGGGGGAAGGTAAACAGTAGTTCCAGCAACTCCTTACCACAAGGTAATAGCCTCCCCTGTGTACTGCCCTGCAGTGCTCGTGTGGTGCCTACAATCTCCCCAAGGGTAAACAGTAGTTCCAGCAACTCCTTACCACAAGGTAATAGCCTCCCCTGTGTACTGCCCTGCAGTGCTCGTGTGGTGCCTACAATCTCCCCAAGGGTAAACAGTAGTTCCAGCAACTCCTTACCACAAGGTAATAGCCTCCCCTGTGTACTGCCCTGCAGTGCTCGTGTGGTGCCTACAATCTCCCCAAGGGTAAACAGTAGTTCCAGCAACTCCTTACCACAAGGTAATAGCCTCCCTGGTACTGCCCTGCAGTGCTACAATCTCCCCAAGGTAAACAGTAGTTCCAGCAACTCCTTACCACAAGGTAATAGCCTCCCCTGTGTACTGCCCTGCAGTGCTCGTGTGGTGCCTACAATCTCCCCAAGGGTAAACAGTAGTTCCAGCAACTCCTTACCACAAGGTAATAGCCTCCCCTGTGTACTGCCCTGCAGTGCTCGTGTGGTGCCTACAATCTCCCCAAGGGTAAACAGTAGTTCCAGCAACTCCTTACCACAAGGTAATAGCCTTCCCTGTGTACTGCCCTGCAGTGCTCGTGTGGTGCCTACAATCTCCCCAAGGGTAAACAGGAGTTCCAGCAACTCCTTACCACAAGGTAATAGCCTCCCCTGTGTACTGCCCTGCAGTGCTCGTGTGGTGCCTACAATCTCCCCAAGGGTAAACAGTAGTTCCAGCAACTCCTTACCACAAGGTAATAGCCTCCCCTGTGTACTGCCCTGCAGTGCTCGTGTGGTGCCTACAATCACCCCAAGGGTAAACAGTAGTTCCAGCAACTCCTTACCACAAGGTAATAGCCTCCCCTGTGTACTGCCCTGCAGTGCTCGTGTGGTGCCTACAATCACCCCAAGGGTGTTTTGGTTGTGGATCAACTGGTTGTTCGGCACCAGCTGTCATTACGTTTTGCTCGCTCTATGTTGTATACAAAAAACAAATCTCTCCTTTTCTCTCTTTTCATGGCTTGTATCCATTCGGCCCCATTCAGCCAACTGTTTTAAGATGTTTTCCCCATCCAGGTGTCGATTTCTTCCTGGCGAACGATAGCGAGCCAGCATTGTATGGAGAAATCCGGCTTCGCCGGAGACATTATTCTATCGAAAAATGTACAAATTTAGCTTGCTGTCAAAACATTATATATATATATATATATGCTGGCTCGCTACCGCTCGCCAAGAAAATATTGACACCTGGATGGGGGTAAACGTCTTAAAACAGTAGGCTGAATGGATACAAGCCAAAGAGAGAGGGAGAGAAAGAAAAAAATCGAGGTGGGCTCCCTTAACGTCTGTCAGATGTTGAATAGGGTGTGTAAAGATAGGAACATGGTTGTATATCTCACTCTGAACGATGATTTAAACCTTAGACATTGCTGATACCAATTATTGATGGAAATATACTTGGTGCCGCGACATGACTAATTTGTCCAGCTGTAGGAATGTAGCCAATTAGACCTGGTTCCATCTCTGCATTGCGACTTGTGTTGTTACTACTTTAACCCCTTCTGTACCGGCGACGTCTATTTTATTCTAGCTACATTAAGACGATTTTGTGCAGTTTAAGATGGATCTGTGGTAGCAAAAAGGGGTAAGTGAGATTGTTCAAAGCCTGTTAATTGCTGGAGACTCTTTATAAACTGAATACAATGGTCTAATAGTTGCCAGAATAAAGTTAAAAGTACGGTACCGGTACTGAATGTGTTTAGGCTGTATTGTGTAAGCTCTACATACCTCGGTCAATATAACACAATTTGCTCTCCTGACAACAAGTTCCATTGGACGAGACTTAAGGGGGGATGGGCGTATTGGACGAGACTTAAGGGGGGATGGGCGTATTGGACGAGACTTAAGGGGGGATGGGCGTATTGGACGAGACTTAAGGGGGGATGGGCGTATTGGACGAGACTTAAGGGGGGATGGGCGTATTGGACGAGACTTAAGGGGGGATGGGCGTATTGGACGAGACTTAAGGGGGGATGGGCGTATTGGACGAGACTTAAGGGGGGATGGGCGTATTGGACGAGACTTAAGGGGGGATGGGCGTATTGGACGAGACTTAAGGAGGGATGGGCGTATTGGACGAGACTTAAGGGGGGATGGGCGTATTGGACGAGACTTAAGGGGGGATGGGCGTATTGGACGAGACTTAAGGGGGGATGGGCGTATTGGACGAGACTTAAGGGGGGATGCAGGGCGTATTTATTGTATTACCGTATATTATATTGTTGTATTACCGTATATTATATTGTTGTATTACCGTATATTTTATTGTATTACCGTATATTATATTGTTGTATTACCGTATATTATATTGTTGTATTACCGTATATTATATTGTTGTATTACCGTATATTATATTGTTGTATTACCGTATATTATATTGTTGTATTACCGTATATTATATTGTTGTATTACCGTATATTATATTGTTGTATTACCGTATATTATATTGTTGTATTACCGTATATTATATTGTTGTATTACCGTATATTATATTGTTGTATTACCGTATATTATATTGTTGTATTTTAGTTCCTCACTAGACCTCCATCAAGCTTAACAAAACACCCCCAAGACCCCCCTTCTAGATAAACTGCTTCATTATTATATAGAAAAATATCCCGGCCGGAGGCAGGTTACTACTACAGTATATTAGAGGCTAGCTATCGCTCGCCAGGAACAACAAGGACATGGGGCAAAAGGTCATAACATCGCCAAACTAATGTAATAAACGTCTGAGAATGTGGAGATGTGATAATAGATTGGTTGGTGAGACTTTTCAATGTGTGCTTTGCTGTGTCAATGGTACCAATAGACTGGAAGAGTGCATGTATTGTGCCGTTGTACAAGGGGAAGGGAGATCGGCAGGAGTGTTCAAGTTATAGAGGTATTAGTTTATTGTCAGTGGTTGGAAAGCTGTATGGCAGGGTGTTGATAGAGAGGATAATAAAGTGTACGGAAGTTGCAATAGGAGAAGAACAGTGCGGTTTTAGGAGGGGAAGAGGGTGCGTGGATCAGATGTTTGCAGTAAGACAGTTATGCGAGAAGTATTTAGAAAAGCATAAGGAGATATTTTGGGCATTTATGGACTTGGAAAAAGCGTATGATCGTGTGGACCGTGAAGCAATGTGGAAGGTGTTAAGGATTTATGAAATAGGAGGAAATTTGTTAGAAGCAGTTAAGAGTTTTTATGAAGGGAGCAGAGCATGTGTGAGAGTAGGAAATGGTGAGTTGAGTGAATGGTTTGAGGTAAAGGTAGGTTTGCAACAGGGTTGTGTAATGTCACCATGGCTGTTTAATATGTTTATGGATGGTGTGGTGAGGGAGGTGAAAAGGAGAACTATGGGAAGAGGATTGGGTTTAGTAGGGAAGAATGGTAGAGATTGGGAGTTGAATCAGTTGCTGTTCGCTGATGACACAGCATTGGTGGCGGATTCTGATGAGAAACTGCAGCGGGTAGTCAAAGAGTTTGGTGTGGTTTGTGGAAGGAGGAAACTGAAGGTGAACGTCAATAAAAGTAAAGTAATGGTGTGTAATAGGGGAGAGCATAGGGTGAATCTAGATGTGAGGCTGGATGGGGAAATATTGGAACAAGTAGAGTGTTTTAAATATCTAGGAGGAACGATAAGCAGGAGTGGAGGTATGGAAGTGGAGGTAAAACAGAGTGTGTGTGAAGGAAGGAAGGTTTTCGGAGCAATGGGAAGTATGTGGAAGACGAGAAATCTCGGAGTGAAAGTAAAAAGTGCACTGTATCAAGGAATTGTTGTGCCAACAGTGATGTATGGGGCTGAGACATGGGCTCTGAAGAAAAAGGAGAAAAGAGGGCTGGATGTGATGGAGATGAGCTGCTTGAGGAGTATGTGTGGAGTTACTCGTAGAGACAGATTGAGGAATGAAGAGATACGTAGGAGAGTGGGGCAGCAGGAACATTTGTTAGCCAGAGTGGACAGAAGGGTGCTGAGCTGGTATGGTCATGTTGAACGAATGGGAGATGAAAGGCTTACAAAGAGAATATGTGAGTCAGGTACAAGGGGAGATAGAAGGACAGGAAGACCCCCATTGAGATGGAGAGACTGTGTAAGAAAGGCTTTGGATGATAGAGGAATGACTATAGATCAGGCAGGGGAAGTGGTGGTGGATAGGAGTGAATGGAGAATGCTTGTGAATAGTTGAGTGAACACGGGGTCATTTGGAGTAAGGGGTCGGGCGCAAGTTGGACTAGATAATAGTCCATCAGGCGCCTGGCCCGGGGAGACGATTAATATGAAGGGTGCGCCTGGAAGTGTGGTGGGAGGGCTTGTGGCTTTGGCTTCGCTGCATGTCTGCCTGCCGAGATCGGAACCTCTCCGGGTGGTCGGGGGCCGGGGGAGTGCTGAAGCGACCTTGGTGACCCTGGTCTCTGGGTCTTCTCCTGGGTGACCTGGATGTGTGTGAGTTTGTGCTTTTTATCTGTGTTTATTTGTTGTATTATGTTGTTTTTGTGTTTTCCCTGTTCTTGCTCTGTCTTGAGTCGGCTACCCCCAAAATGGGGATTGGGCCTGAGCATATAGATAGATAGAATGGGACTAAGCATGAGGGAGAAGGGGGGCCAGAAATACCAACCCTCACACCTTAACTTAACCTCAAACTTACTTACCTTTCCATGAAGGCGCTATACCTTCATTGTAACAAATACGAGAGAGAGAGAGAGAGAGAGAGAGAGAGAGAGAGAGAGAGAGAGAGAGAGAGAGATTAAAGAGGAATTAAAGAAAAGTAACTATGCACAAACATAAGAAAACAGCAAATAACACTTAAGATCAATGGCAAACATAAATTACACACGGTTAGAGAATGCTAATACAGGGTAATATAATATCAACAACAAGAGGTTTATCCGTAAACCAAAACTATGGCAGGGGATTTTGTTTGTCATATGTGTATGAAGGAGACAAAAGCCAGGTTGCCTGTAACGAGTGTCTCCCCCAAAGCCGAAGGAGTGACAGGGCCGAATTCAAGGGACGCTGGGGTCGAAATGCTTGGACACATGAAGTTTAAAGCAGTTTAAGTCATAAGATGAGGGAAAGAATGGAGTACTAGAATAATAAATAACAAATAAGGGAAGAATCAACAGTGAAGGAGAATGAACCAATAACAACAAAATACACTAATAGGTATTTGCATATAATATTATGAGGCAAAGTTTCCTTCAAGGGAGGGACACCTGCGAACGATTGGCCATGCCATTTTATAGGATTTTTATGGACGATATTAAAAAGTAAGGTGTGAAACATGTTATTTTAATTTTATAGTTTTGGTGATTTTTGTTTTGTTTTGTTTTGTATTACCCATCAAGTACCGGTGACGTCCTTTGTGTATTACCCATCAAGTACCGGTGACGTCCTTTGTGTATTACCCATCAAGTACCGGTGACGTCCTTTTTGTATTACCCATCAAGTACCGGTGACGTCCTTTGTGTATTACCCATCAAGTACCGGTGACGTCCTTTGTGTATTACCCATCAAGTACCGGTGACGTCCTTTGTGTATTACCCATCAAGTACCGGTGACGTCCTTTGTGTATTACCCATCAAGTACCGGTGACGTCCTTTGTGTATTACCCATCAAGTACCGGTGACGTCCTTTGTGTATTACCCATCAAGTACCGGTGACGTCCTTTGTGTATTACCCATCAAGTACCGGTGACGTCCTTTTAACTATATTTTGGCTACTATTAGAGTTAGACGATTGTATTCAGTATAAAAATGGCCTCCAGCAATTAACAGGCTTCGAACTATATCTCACTCAACCTTTTTTACTACCACATATCCTTCTTAAATTGCATCAAGTCGTTTAAATATAGCTAGAATATAATCTAAAAGACGTCGCCGACACAGAAGGGGTTAAGTTAAAACTACTAGCCAACAAGTAAAAAAAAACTACTAGCCAACAAGTAAACACCCACATATAAACTACTAGCCAACAAGTAAACACCCACATATAAACTACTAGCCAACAAGTAAACACCCACATATAAACTACTAGCCAAAGCCAACAAGTAAACACCCACATATAAACTACTAGCCAACAAGTAAACACCCACATATAAACTACTAGCCAACAAGTAAACACCCACATATAAACTACTAGCCAACAAGTAAACACCCACATATAAACTACTAGCCAACAAGTAAACACCCACATATAAACTACTAGCCAACAAGTAAACACCCACATATAAACTACTAGCCAACAAGTAAACACCCACATATAAACTACTAGCCAACAAGTAAACACCCACATATAAACTACTAGCCAACAAGTAAACACCCACATATAAACTACTAGCCAACAAGTAAACACCCACATATAAACTACTAGCCAACAAGTAAACACCCACATATAAACTACTAGCCAACAAGTAAACACCCACATATAAACTACTAGCCAACAAGTAAACACCCACATATAAACTACTAGCCAACAAGTAAACACCCACATATAAACTACTAGCCAACAAGTAAACACCCACATATAAACTACTAGCCAACAAGTAAACACCCACATATAAACTACTAGCCAACAAGTAAACACCCACATATAAACTACTAGCCAACAAGTAAACACCCACATATAAACTACTAGCCAACAAGTAAACACCCACATATAAACTACTAGCCAACAAGTAAACACCCACATATAAATGGTCAAATGGAACTCATTAATACATTCACAGTTGTCGATCTGATAAATAGGAAATAACGTAATTATACTCACAACCATAGACTACAGTAGATCTGGACTGGACACGAAAATGGAGCTTTGCAGTAAGGGACCCACAATTGGTGAACGAACCACCAAGTTCGAACCTCGAAACCGCGAACATATCACATTTTCGCGGTTTCGAGGTTCGAACTTGGTGGTTCGTTCTCCGATTTGGGTCCCTTACTGCAAAGTTCCATTTTCGTGTCCAGTCCAGATCTACTGTAGTCTATGTCACAACTTATGTGGGTGAGAAATTCAGGACTTGTGTGAAGAGAAAATTAGCTTGCAAAATAAGTAGGATTGGCAATCAGGCCTCCATTATTTGGAAATGTTTTGTTAAATGGAAACTATATTTCACTATAGATATCACCTCGTCAAAGGCGTGCTATTGATCGTGCATCATATCTATTAACGTAATTAAAGGGTTCATTACTTAAAAGTAGTTTCTGATTTTGCTGATAAATAGTTGTTTGGATCGGAGTCAAAGTAGGTCAAAGCTCTGAATAGCGATCGTACAGATAGGTTGTAATGGGAACTTAAAATTCCGAGGTGCAATATATACTGCATTATCCTAAGTATTCAACTCTTCAGTTGGCTAAATTTTTTCATTTTTCGATAAAAGAATGTCTCCGGCGAAGCCAGATGTCTCCATATAATACTGACTCGCTATCGCTCGCCAGGAAGACATCGACACCTGGGTGGGGATAAACGTCATAAAACAGTAGCCTGAATGGGGGCGAATGAATAAAAGACAGAGAAAGAGAGACAAGGAAAAACAAAAACAGGTCAACCCCCTTAAAATAGGACTTCAGAGGCTATCAACCCTATTGGATTATTTAGGGCAGATTTCCACTTCAGGGATTTTTTTCTTGACCCCTTTCTCCCTCATGCTTAGCCCATTGCGTTTGAGATTTTAAGACGTTCGCCCAATTTGTTTGGCTATATTAAGACTTTCGCCTCATTTCTATAAATGTTAAGATCGTTCGTGCCAATTACGTGTCGATTTTTTCCTGGCAAGCGATAGCGAGCCTGTAATTTAAGAGGAATTAGCCTTCGGTCAGGACATATTTATACCGAAAAATTTACAAATTAATCTTGAAAGGGGGTGCCATTTCTAGCTTGATGGAGGTCTAGGGAACAAACTAAACACCAACACTTAAGCCAGCACACAAGTCAAGAGTAACGTCGGGACTGGAGCCCCTTTTCTAGAACTCCAGTCCCTTCCTTGTACAGTACGGACAGTACCTCTTGATTATAACTACAACTTCTACCAACCACTGTACAGTCTACACCAAAAGTCATGTCCTGCCTTAAGGGGAGATGGGCAGCTTTTCTGGACCACTTTCTCCCTCGTGCTTAGCCCCATTAGTTTTAGTTTTGAGTGTTTCAGACGAACGCCCATTAGTTTGACGATTTTAACACCTTTCGCCCCATTTCGTTGTCAATGTTAAGACCTTTCGTGTCATTTAGGTGTCGATTTTTTCCTGGCGAGCGATAGCGAGCCTATAATAATTCTAATTTTTTTACCGAAAAATGTACAAATTTATCTTGAAAGGGAATCTAGGTGGTGATTTTGTTTAGCTTGATGGAGGTCTAGCGAGGAAACAACAACAATATATAAGTGAATAACAATAAAATAAACAATGCTATCCCCTTAACCGTGTTATTAGTCTAGTAAGAACACAATACATCACTGCCTGAGCCACACATACAGAACAACAAGGCCGAAGCAAACATACAGAACAACAAGGCCGAAGCACACATACAGAACAACAAGGCCGAAGCACACACACAGAACAAGGCCGAAGCAGACACACAGAACAACAAGGCCGAAGCACACACACAGAACAACAAGGCCGAAGCACACACAGAACAACAAGGCCGAAGCACACACACAGAACAACAAGGCCGAAGCACACACACAGAACAACAAGGCCGAAGCACACACACAGAACAACAAGGCCGAACAACAAGGCCGAAGCACACACACAGAACAACAAGGCCGAAGCACACACACAGAACAACAAGGCCGAAGCACACACACACAGAACAACAAGGCCGAAGCACACACACAGAACAACAAGGCCGAAGCACACACACAGCCGAGCACACACACAGAACAACAAGGCCGAAGCACACACACAGAACAACAAGG
>CM064503.1:67914683-67994683 GCA_032716605.1 Paralithodes platypus | reverse complement strand
ACTAAACACCCTCACTTAACAACCAGACATTATACCTCCAAATTCTCCCCACAGCGAGGAAATCCTACACCAACAGACAACACGATGGAAATGACCCCGCCATTGCTATACCTAGCCAACGCCCACCTCCTGGTGCCCCCGGACCCCAACAGCCAATCAACAGGCGTAGTGCGCGGCTAGCAGCGGCCAGCCAACCACGGACGCAGACTGCCGACTAGCCCCGCCCACATGTGCATACCTGGCGACGCGTGAACCCCCGAGCCCCCTATAAATACCCATTTATTTTCCTATTTTTAAGAAATAAATGGATGAATGCAGAATGAATGAATGCAATAAGATGTAAGACACGAGAAAATATTGAGGGTTAGCCAAGCTGAAAACATACACTTGTCGAGAATTCTCCAATCAGAGCCAGGGTCGCAAAAAATGGCCGACGCATGAATACTCCCGTCATTGGTCAGTGAGATGGAGAGAGAGAGAGAGAGAGAGAGAGAGAGAGAGAGAGAGAGAGAGAGAGAGAGAGAGCGCCTCGCAGGACAAGTTCCGTGGGTCTCTCTCTCGCTCTCTCTCACCCTTCATGTTAATCATACCAATTACAGTACAATTAATTCGTGCCTAGTATCTGTCCCTGTAAATAAGAACGAGTATCTCCAATAAAATAAGGAGCATCAATAGAATGAAAAAAAAAAAAATATATATATATATATATATATATACCGGTATATATATATATATATATATATATATATATATATATATATATATATATATATATATACTGTATATATATACTGTATACAAAAATAGAAAAAAAAAATATATATATATATATATATATATATATATATATATATATATATATACTGTATAAACAAAATAGACAAATATATATATATATATATATATATATATATATATATATATATTTATATACTGTATAAACAAAATAGACAAATATATATATATATACAGTATATATATATATATATATATATATATATATATATATATATATATATATATATATATATATATACATACTGTATAAACAAAATATACAAATACACAATTAAAATATATAAAGTAAAACAATAATAATAAATAAATACATCATTCAATTAGTCAATCAACAAATACAATTAAATACAAATGAACAAACAAATATATCAATAACATCAATTAAACAAAAATAAAATAATAATAAATAAATAAATAAACAAATAAATAAATAAATAAATAAATAAATAAATAAATATAAAGAGTATATAAATCAATAACATCCAATAAACCAATATTTAATGAACACCAAATGTAACAACTGATAATCCAAACACCAAAGAGTAATAACAACAACAATAAATAATAATAACATCGGAACCATGCTACAATGCATAGGAAAACAAACAACAATAAACATAAAAACAAAGTGCAAACAGGGAGGCAGGAAATAGAAAACAGGAAATATAAACATGAAGCTGGTGGTATGTTCTGGTCACGGAACATATATATCAAATATAATCAAAGATCTTAACCAAGAATAGCAAAGTGGACGGACCACTATCTTTTAATATCCAACTTTACTTCATATTTCTAATTCTTGTCTTCTTTATCCACTGATAAACTCTATTTTCATCCCCCTATTCTATCCCCCTCTAATTGATAAATTCTTATCATTACCTGTGTGAACATGGCAAGAGCTATTGCTGAAACATTACAACCTCCTACAACCCCTACCACCCCACAACCTGCTGATAAACGTTACAACCTCCTACAACCCCTACCACCCCACAACCTGCTGATAAACGTTACAACCTCCTACAACCCCTACCACCCTACAACCTGCTGATAAACGTTACAACCTCCTACAACCCCTACCACCCCACAACCTGCTGATAAACGTTACAACCTCCTACAACCCCTACCACCCCACAACCTGCTGATAAACGTTACAACCTCCTACAACCCCTACCACCCCACAACCTGCTGATAAACGTTACAACCTCCTACAACCCCTACCACCCCACAACCTGCTGATAAACGTTACAACCTCCTACAACCCCTACCACCCCACAACCTGCTGATAAACGTTACAACCTCCTACAACCCCTACCACCCCACAACCTGCTGATAAACGTTACAACCTCCTACAACCCCTACCACCCCACAACCTGCTGATAAACGTTACAACCTCCTACAACCCCTACCACCCCACAACCTGCTGATAAACGTTACAACCTCCTACAACCCCTACCACCCCACAACCTGCTAAACGTTACAACCTCCTACAACCCCTACCACCCCACAACCTGCTGATAAACGTTACAACCTCCTACAACCCCTACCACCCCACAACCTGCTGATAAACGTTACAACCTCCTACAACCCCTACCACCCCACAACCTGCTGATAAACGTTACAACCTCCTACAACCCCTACCACCCCACAACCTGCTGATAAACGTTACAACCTCCTACAACCCCTACCACCCCACAACCTGCTGATAAACGTTACAACCTCCTACAACCCCTACCACCCCACAACCTGCTGATAAACGTTACAACCTCCTACAACCCCTACCACCCCACAACCTGCTGATAAACGTTACAACCTCCTACAACCCCTACCACCCCACAACCTGCTCATAACTTCCGTTCTTTATTGTACCTATTGAACGACCGATATCGAAACATTGCACGAGACATTGAATCTCTCAATAAAAAACATATTAATGCTAACTATGCTGTTTTATTTAATCTCATATACCTTAAAGAAAATATATACAGTATATATACAGTATATATATATATATATATATATATATATATATATATATATATATATATATATAGTCATGTGTATAGCATTACACTAACTGATATCAGGATGTGGGCGAATTATCAAGGGACCGAGTTGACCTATAAAGCCAACTAGGTCAATATACCCTACATAAACAATACCCCCCCCCCATGCCAAACACCCCTCCACCCCCCCTCCACCGCCCCCATCCATTCTTAACCCCCCTCCACCCTCCCTGACGTTAAGGGCAGATGGGTCGTTTTTCTGGTCCCTCTTCTTCCTCACATTTAGTCCCATTAGCTTTCAGATTATAATACGTTAGGTCCATTTAGTTTGGCGATTTTAAGACCTTTCGCCCCATGTCTTTGTCAATATCAAGACTTTTCCTTTCATTTAGGTGTCCATGTTTTCCTGGCGAGCGATAGTGAGCCTGTAATTTAATAGGCACCGGCCTTTGGCCGGAACTTTTTTCAATCGAAAAATGTAAAATTATTATTTAGAATGAGGGTGTTTTTTAAAGCTTGATGGAGGTCTAGGGAAGACACTAAACAAATAATAAATAAACACATATAAATACGGCCATCCCCCTCACGGTAAATCAAGCTGACATACTTACCTGTCGTGTGGGTGTCCATCTGTTTATCGGGCCATTAATTACAGGGTGTGTTTTGGCGAGGGGTACCGGTATTGGCTATAAATTACCATGGTTTACCTTCCTACAGTTTACCTACTTTGCTTCAGTTATGGCGTCGATAGTTCTAATGTATGTATGTACAGTATGTATGTATGTATGTATGTATGTATGTATGTATGTATGTATGTATGTATGTATGTATGTATGTATGTATGTATGTATGTATGTATGTATGTACAGTATGTATGTATGTATGTATGTATGTATGTACAGTATGTATGTATGTATGTATGTATGTATGTATGTATGTACAGTATGTATGTATGTATGTATGTATGTATGTATGTATGTATGTACAGTATGTATGTATGTATGTATGTATGTATGTATGTATAGTATGTATGTATGTATGTATGTATAGTATGTATGTATGTATGTATGTATGTATGTATGTATGTATGTATTGTATGTATGTATGTATGTATGTATTGTATGTATGTATGTACAGTATGTATGTATGTATGTATTGTATGTATGTATGTACAGTATGTATGTATGTATGTATGTATGTATGTATGTACAGTATGTATGTATGTATGTATGTACAGTATGTATGTATGTATGTATGTATGTATGTATTGTATGTATGTATGTACAGTATGTATGTATGTATGTATGTATGTATGTATGTATGTATTGTATGTATGTATGTATGTACAGTATGTATGTATGTATGTATGGTATGTATGTATGTATGTATGTACAGTATGTATGTATGTATGTATTGTGTGTATGTACAGTATGTATGTATGTATGTATGTATGTATGTATGTATGTATGTACAGTATGTATGTATGTATGTATGTATGTATGTACAGTATGTATGTATGTATGTATGTATGTATGTATGTATTGTATGTATGTACAGTATGTATGTATGTATGTATGTATGTATGTATGTATGTACAGTATGTATGTATGTATGTATGTATGTATGTATGTACAGTATGTATGTATGTATGTATGTATGTATGTACAGTATGTATGTATGTATGTATTGTATGTATGTATGTACAGTATGTATGTATGTATGTATGTATGTATGTATGTATGTATGTATGTACAGTATGTATGTATGTATGTATGTATGTATTGTATGTATGTACAGTATGTATGTATGTATGTACATTATGTATGTATGTATGTACAGTATGTATGTATGTATGTATGTATGTATGTATGTATGTATGTATTGTATGTATGTACAGTATGTATGTATGTATGTATGTATGTATGTATGTATGTATGTACAGTATGTATGTATGTATGTATGTATGTATGTATGTATTGTATGTATGTATGTATGTATGTATGTATGTATGTACAGTATGTATGTATGTATGTATGTACAGTATGTATGTATTGTATGTATGTATGTATTGTATGTATGTATGTACAGTATGTATGTATGTATGTATTGTATGTATGTACAGTATGTATGTATGTATGTACAGTATGTATGTATGTATGTATGTATGTATTGTATGTACAGTATGTATGTATGTACAGTATGTATGTATGTATGTATTGTACTGTATGTATGTATGTATTGTATGTATGTATGTACAGTATGTATGTATGTATGTATGTACAGTATGTATGTATGTACAGTATGTATGTATGAATGTATGTATGTATGTACAGTATGTATGTACAGTATTGTGGTTACTATTAGACAATTGTACTCAGTTTCCAAAGGGCCTCCAGCAATTAACAGGCTTGTCTAACGAGTTGTCCCTCATGTCTCTTACTCGCCGTGGGAGTTTGTTGAAGAGACGTGGGCCTCTGTGTGATAACCAGCTCTCTCGCAGCGAGCCCATAGCACCCCTGTTATTCATCCGGGGGATTTTGCATTCCCAGCCTCTCCTATCACTGAATTTCATGACTATCGGAGTATGTAGGTTTGGTACTAAACCCTCTGCGATTTTCCACGTGTATATTATTAGGTAACGTTCTCAATACCAACCCACCCCTATTACCCCCACACACCCACATGAGCCATCTCGGGTGCCTCATCTCGTTACCAAGGAGATGGCTGCTGCTGCTTCAGAGGCCCTGGAAGTGCCATCAAGGTTACTGTCCACGCCATCTTGTACATCTCCAATGTCCACGCCATCTTGTTCACTTGTATCCGGGTCTAGGGTGTGTTTTTTTTTTGGTTTAACTTTGATGGAGGTCTAGGGAGGAAACTAGAATGATAATACCAAATAACTGGAAAATGAACCCCCCCCCCCTTACTGACCGGGACTGAACCTAAGAGGAATGAAAGGCTGGTGGGATGATGATGAGGTTGGTGTGGGTGCTCCCTATAGACGGCTACACCCCCCCAACCTATAACCCTAGCTCGGCTGTAGGAGGATGAGGGACCTCTCTCTCTCTCTCCTTAACCCATTCTGTACCAGCGACGTCTTGTTATTTTTATTCGGGACCCCTATCTCGCTCGTCTTCAGCCCCATTAGTTTTGAGATTTTAAGGCGTTCGGTCCATTAGTTTGGCGATTTTAACACCTTTCGCTTTATTTCGTTGTCAAGGTTAAGACCTTTCGTGCTTTTCGCCCCATTTCTGTGTCAATGTTAAGACCTTTCGTGCTATTTAGGTGTCGATTTGTTTCCTGGCGAACGATAGTGAGCCTGTAATTTTAGAAGAACTTTCTATGGTCTATTCCGATATGCCCTTTTTTCTTTGGTCTATTTCGATATATACAATATTTCTCTACTTCATTATTTACTATGAATTTCCCAGTAGACATTATTTTGTTTCCATTATGCTGGGGGGCCTTGTTTCCATTATGCTGGGGGGCCTTGTTTCCATTATGCTGGGGGGCCTTGTTTCCATTATGCTGGGGGGCCTTGTTTCCATTATGCTGGGGGGCCTTGTTTTCATTATGCTGGGGGGCCTTGTTTCCATTATGCTGGGGGGCCTTGTTTCCATTATGCTGGGGGGCCTTGTTTCCATTATGCTGGGGGGCCTTGTTTCCCAACTAAATTTCATGCCGACCCAAATTCGTAGGAGTGGTGGGTGGGGAGAGAGCCTTCTGCTTTGTTGTCTTTACCTTCCACTGTGAGATAATCCCATGTTAAAATTAAGTCCGGACTTCCTAGTAGGTACCTCAAGGTCTGTGCATGTATGTAACTGTTACCGTTACCTCTCTCTCTCTCTCTCTCTCTCTCTCTTTGGACACTTGATCACTTTGGACACTTGATCCTCAGTGTTTTGGAGGACAAGCAGCCTAGAAGGGTCACTAGACCTGTTGTTGCTTGATTTCCTTTGTACTCCTTTGTACTCTCTCTCTCTCTCTATCTAAGGTACGAGTCGGGCGCACAAGGGATAGGGAGAGTACGGCCAAACCTCATCATACAGGCACGGCACAAAGGCACGAACGAGGGGAGAATGGCACGGGTAGACTTTATGAGGAGAAGAAGAAGAAGAAGATAGAAGAAGGAAAAGAAGAAGAAGAAGACCTGTAAGAGAGAGAAAGACAGGGAAGAATAAGATAGTGCAGAAAATAAAAGAACTCAAGAAGAAGAAGAACCGAGGAGAGAGAGAGAGAGAGAGAGAGAGAGAGAGAGAGAGAGAGAGAGAGAGAGAGAGAGAGAGAGAGAGAGAGAGAGAGAAAGATAGATAAGGTACGGTAATGCAGAAAAAATCGAAATCAAGAAGACCACTTAATCATATCTCTATCTACTTTTCCTCCACTCTCACCTATCTATGAACCACTTGATCCTATCTATCTACCACTTTATCCTATCTATCTACCACTTTATCCTATCTATCTACCACTTTATTATATCTCTACCACCTTTCTATCTATCTACCACTTTATCCTATCTATCTACCACTTTATTCAATCTATCTACCACTTTATTCAATCTATCTACCACTTTATCCTATCTATCTACCACTTTATCCTATCTATACCACTGTATTCAATCTATCTACCACTTTATCCTATCTATCTACCACTTTATTATATCTATCTACCACCATTCTATCTATCTACCACTTTATCCTATCTATCTACCACTTTATTCTATCTATCTACCACTTTATCCTATATCTACCACTTTAACCTATCTATCTACCACTTTAACCTATCTATCTACCACTTTATCCTATCTATCTACCACTTTATCCTATATATCTACCACTTTATTATATCTATCTACCACTTTATTTTATCTATACCACTTTATTCTATCTATCTACCACTTTATCCTATCTATCTACCACTTTATTCTATCTATCTACCACTTTATCCTATATATCTACCACTTTTCCTCCACTTTAACTCCTCTATCGACCACTTTTCCTCCACTTTATCTTATCTATCTACCACTTTAACCCCTCTACCAACCAATTTTCCTCCACTTTAACCACTATATTTACCACTGTTCCTTTGTCCTATCTATTTACCCCTTTTCCTCCACTTTAACTTATCTATCTACCCCTTTTCCTCCACTTTAACCCATCTATCTACCACTCCTCTTGCACTTTTTCATTCCAACTCTCCAAACACCCCTTTTCTCTCTCTCTCTCCCCCTTCGTTCCTATCGTCTATAATCTGGCCTACGTCAACACAACCTCCCCCCCCCCCATCTTCCACCCTACAGCTGTTTCCTTTCCCACCCCTTCTCTTCTCTTCCCTGTGTTTTTCTCTTCTCTTCTCTTTTCATTTCTTTTCATTTCTTCTTCTCTTCTCTTATCTTCTCTTCTCTTCTCTTTTCATTTCTTCTCTTCTCTTCACTTTTAATTTCTTCTCTTCTCTTCCTTTCTCTTCAAACCTTGTGAACTGTGATACAGATGAGACGTTCAATAACCGTCTAGATAAATACTTGGCCACTAACCCTCAATTAACACTATTTGTCTCAGAATATCTCCCAACTCGTAATGCCTCTCCTCTACTGCCTCCTCTCTGCCTCACTTCTACTGCCTACCTCTCTGTCTCTCCACACTACTTCCTGCCTCTCCTCTTCCTCACTTCCTCTCCTCTGTCTCTCCTTCCTGCCTCTCCTCTGCCTCACTGCCTCCCCTCTAATTCCTCCTCTCTGCCTCTCCTTCCTGCCTCTCCTCTGCCTCACTGCCTCTCCTCTACTTCCTACCTTTCTGTCTCTCCACACTACTTCCTGCCTCTCCTCTGCCTCACATCTACTGCCTACCTCTCTGTCTCTCCACACTACTTCCTGCCCCTCATCAATGTTTTATGTGAAGAACCATTGTAAAATGGAAAAATAAATATTCTGATTCTGATTCTCTTCTACTGTCGTCTCACTGCCTGGCTCTCCTCTACTCCCTACCTCTCTGCCTCTCCTTTGCACCTACATTCCTGCCTCTCCTCTGCCTCACTGCCTCTCCTCTACTGTTTCCTCTCTGTTTCTCCACACTACTTCCTGCCTCTCATCACATGACACTTCTTTACTGCCTACCTTTCTTCCTCTAAACATTTTTTTTTTTTTTTTTTTTTGCCTTTCATCACCTTCCTACCACCTTCCCCCTGCCTTTCTTCCCTACCCACCTGCCTTCCTACCACGTCCCGTTCCTCTCTTACTAGCCTCCCTGCCACCCTCCCCTGCCTCTCCACTTCTGCCATCCTCTCCTAGCTACCTATCCACCTCTGCCACATACCCCTGCCTATCCACCTCTGCCACCTACCCCTGCCTATCCACCTCTGCCACCTACCCCTGCCTATCCACCCCTACCATCCTCCACTACCTATCCACTTCTGCCTGCCTCTACCATCCACCCCCAACTCTGCTACCTTCCCTTACCATCCACCCCCACCTCTCCGCCCCCCAGTGAGTGACCCAGGGGAAGGGGGGTGGGGGGGATGGCAGGTGGTGCTCTTTGCCTCACCCCCTCCCCCCCTGGTAGAGACAGCAATCCCGGCTCGCCTTTGTACCCGTGTCACCAGCTAGCCTTCATTTGCAACTGGGGAGGGGGGGGGGGGGGAGAGAGAGGGCGGGGGAGAAAGTGGGGAATGTGTATGTGTGTGTGTGTGTGTGTGTGAGTGAGAGAGAGTGAGAGTGAGTGAGTGGGTGGGAGTGTGTTGGGAGCGAGGTACAGAATGTACATGAGAACTATGAATTAAGGAATGCGGAGAGAGAGAGAGAGAGAGAGAGAGAGAGAGAGTGGGGAGGAAGGAGGAGAGGTGGGGGGAGTGAGGTTGAATTTATAGGAGGCGTGGAACAAGAACGAGGATGAGAAATGGGAGGAGGAAGAGGAGGAGCAGGGGGAGGGGGAGGGGGAGGAAGAGGAGGAGTACACTCACGTTTCACTCACCCGAACCACAACTCGTGAGCGCAGTTATGAAGCAGTAGTGAATCCATGTATATAACCTGCTATTTATTATTTAACCCTTTCAAGCTCCAATACGCGTTTCTGTTGTTTTCTGGCTACTATTAGACGATTTTATTCAGATTAATAACGGTATATGGAAGTCAAACGGTTGATTGAGATAGTATTTACCCTTTTAATACCCACAGATCCTTCCTAAGCTGCATAAAACCGTCTAATGATAGCCAAAATAAACTGCTAAAACGCGTCAGAGCTTCACAGGGTTAAGGGGAGGTGTTTAGTTTCCTCCCTAGACTTCCATCAAGCTTAAAATTACACTCCCTAGACCCCCTTTCAAGATAAACTTATACATTTTTCGGTAGAAAAATGTCTAGGCCGAAGGCCGGTTCCTCTTAAATTACAGGCTCGCTATCGCTCGCCAGGAAAAAATCGACACCTGAATAGCAGGAAAGGTCTTAAAAGCGACAGAAATGGAGCGAATGTTCTTAAAATCGCCAAACTAATGGGGCGACCGTCTTAAAATCTCAAAAGCAATGGGGCTAAACATAAGGGAGAAAGGGGTCCAGAAAAAATCCCCCAAGTCGATATCTCCCCTTAAAATATACTAGCAGGTACAATAGATAAAGACAGAAGAAACAATAGGCTAGAGAGACACACTGGGATTGGAGACACAGACAGAGTTACCTGAAGTTAATCTAGCGAGGACCCTGTGAGAGAGAGAGAGAGAGAGAGATAATGTGTACGAATGAGAGTGTGTGTGTGTGTGTGTGTGTGTGTGTGTGTGAAAGTAAGAGAGAGAGAGAGAGGTGAATATGAATGTGTGTGTGTGTGAAAGAGAGTGGGAGTGAGAGAGATAATGTGTGTGTGTGTGTTTGTGAGTGTGTGTTTGAAAGTAAGAGAGAGAGTTGTGTATGTACTGTATGTGTGTGTGTGTGTGTGTGTGTGTGTGTGTGTGTGTGTGTGTGTGTGTGTGAGAGAGTGAGAGTGAGTGTGAGAGAGAGAGCAGCCGTGGAATGCATTAGGAGAGACCTAGATATTAGAAGGACCGGGAAAAATTGCCTCATAATTGGATGAAGTCTGGTGTTCCGCTCCACCGAGGATATCGATGTCCAATATCTTCCTCTCTCGCTTCCTCCCTACTCTCCCTATATCACTACTTACCTCCCTACCTCCCTAGAACCTTACCTACCTCCCTGGAACACTAACTCCCTTTCTATACCAATACCGTCCTCTCTCCCTTCCTTCCTTCCTACCTAGCTTCCTCCCTACTCTCCCTATAGCTCTACATAGCTCCCTATATCCCTCCCTACCTCCCTAGAACCTTACCTACCTCCCTGGAACACAAACTCCCTTTCTATACCAATACCGTCCTCTCTCCCTTCCTTCCTTCCTACCTAGCTTCCTCCCTACTCTCCCTATATCACTCCCTACCTCCTTATATCCCTCCCTACCTCCCTAGAACCTTACCTACCTCCCTGGAACACAAACTCCCTTTCTATACCAATACCGTCCTCTCTCCCTTCCTTCCTTCCTACCTAGCTTCCTCCCTACTCTCCCTATATCACTCCCTACCTCCTTATATCCCTCCCTACCTCCCTAGAACCTTACCTACCTCCCTGGAACACAAACTCCCTTTCTATACCAATACCGTCCTCTCTCCCTTCCTTCCTTCCTACCTAGCTTCCTCCCTACTCTCCCTATAGCTCTACATAGCTCCCTATATCCCTCCCTACCTCCCTAGAACCTTACCTACCTCCCTGGAACACTAACTCCCTTTCTATACCAATACCGTCCTCTCTCCCTTCCTTCCTTCCTACCTAGCTTCCTCCCTACTCTCCCTATAGCTCTACATAGCTCCCTATATCCCTCCCTACCTCCCTAGAACCTTACCTACCTCCCTGGAACACAAACTCCCTTTCTATACCAATACCGTCCTCTCTCCCTTCCTTCCTTCCTACCTAGCTTCCTCCCTACTCTCCCTATAGCTCTACATAGCTCCCTATATCCCTCCCTACCTCCCTAGAACCTTACCTACCTCCCTGGAACACAAACTCCCTTTCTATACCAATACCGTCCTCTCTCCCTTCCTTCCTTCCTACCTAGCTTCCTCCCTACTCTCCCTATAGCTCTACATAGCTCCCTATATCCCTCCCTACCTCCCTAGAACCTTACCTACCTCCCTGGAACACAAACTCCCTTTCTATACCAATACCGTCCTCTCTCCCTTCCTTCCTTCCTACCTAGCTTCCTCCCTACTCTCCCTATAGCTCTACATAGCTCCCTATATCACTACTTACCTCCCTACCTCCCTAGAACCTTACCTACCTCCCTGGAACACTAACTCCCTTTCTATACCAATACCGTCCTCTCTCCCTTCCTTCCTTCCTACCTAGCTTCCTCCCTACTCTCCCTATAGCTCTACCTAACTCCCTATATCCCTCCCTACCTCCCTAGAACCTTACCTACCTCCCTGGAACACTAACTCCCTTTCTATACCAATACTGTCCTCTCTCCCTTCCTTCCTTCCTAGCTAGCTTCCTCCCTACTCTCCCTATATCACTACTTACCTCCCTACCTCCCTAGAACCTTACCTACCTCCCTGGAACACTAACTCCCTTTCTATACCAATACCGTCCTCTCTCCCTTCCTTCCTTCCTACCTAGCTTCCTCCCTACTCTCCCTATAGCTCTACCTAACTCCCTATATCCCTCCCTACCTCCCTAGAACCTTACCTACCTCCCTGGAACACTAACTCCCTTTCTATACCAATACTGTCCTCTCTCCCTTCCTTCCTTCCTAGCTAGCTTCCTCCCTACTCTCCCTATAGCTCTACCTAACTCCCTATATCCCTCCCTTCCTTCCTACATGACTCCCTACCTCCCGAGAACATTCACTCTCTCATTATGTCCAATACCATCCTCTCTCCCTTCCTTCCTTCCTTCCTTCCTACCTACCTACCTACCTACCTACCTACCTACCTACCTACCTACCTACCTACCTCCCTACTCTCCCTATAGCTCTACCTAACTCCCTATATCCCTCCCTTCCTTCCTACATGACTCCCTACCTCCCGAGAACATTCACTCTCTCATTATGTCCAATACCATCCTCTCTCCCTTCCTTCCTTCCTTCCTACCTACCTTCCTACCTACCTACCTACCTACCTACCTACCTCCATACTCTCCCTATAGCTCTACCTAACTCCCTATATCCCTCCCTTCCTTCCTACATGACTCCCTACCTCCCGAGAACATTCACTCTCTCATTATGTCCAATACCATCCTCTCTCCCTTCCTTCCGTCCTTCCTACCTACCTACCTACCTACCTCCCTACTCTCCCTATAGCTCTACCTAACTCCCTATATCCCTCCCTTCCTTCCTACATGACTCCCTACCTCCCGAGAACATTCACTCTCTCATTATGTCCAATACCATCCTCTCTCCCTTCCTTCCTACCTACCTACCTACCTACCTACCTACCTCCCTACTCTCCCTATAGCTCTACCTAGAACACTCCCTCTCTTCCTACCTTCCTAGAACACTCACTCACTTTCTATATCAATACCATCCACTCTCCCTCCCTCCCTCCCTTCCTTCCTTCCTTCCTTCCTTCCTACTCTCCCTATATCTCTACCTAGAACACTCCCTCTCTCCTTATACCCCTCCCTTCCTTCCTAGAACACTCACTCACTTTCTACATCACTACCATCCACTCTCCCTCCCTTCCTTCCTTCCTACTCTCCCTAAATCTCTACCTACTGTAGAACACTCCCTCTCTCCTTATACCCCTCCCTTCCTTCCTAGAACACTCACTCACTTTCTATATCACTACCATCCACTCTCCCTTCCTTCATACCTACTCTCCCTATATCATTCCCTCTCTCCCTATATCCCTCCCTTCCTAGAACACTCGTTCTCTCTCTATATATATATCTCAATACCATCATCCCTCCCTTCCTTCTTACCTACCTACTCTCCCTATTCTCCCTATAGCATTCCCTCTTTCCCTAGAACACTACCTCCCTCCCAAGAACACTCACTTTCTCCCTATATAACTTGCTCCCTCCCTCCCTACCTACCTTCTTACTCTGCCTATATCACTCCCTACCTCCCAATATGACTCCCTATGACACTCACAACCTCCCTATATAATTTCCTCCCTCCCTTCCTTCCATCCTACTTACCTACCTACCTCCCTAGAACACTCACTATCTCCCTATGTCACTATCATCATTATCATTATTATTATAATTATGATTAGCCAATTTAATTTATGATTATTATTATTATTAATGATTATTTTTGTTATTATTATTATTATTATTATTATTATTATCGTTTATTATTATTATTATTATTATTATTATTATCATTATTATTATTATTATTATTATTATCATTATTATTATTATTTTTTTTATTAGTATGCTTATTATTATTATCAGCACTATTATTTTCATTATTCTCTCTCTCCCTCTCTCCCCCCTCCCACTTGCCATACTCTGGATTTCCTTAGCTTCCCCTCACTTCCTCACGTATTCCTGTTTCTATCTATTTATATTCCTTCCTCTCCTTGTATTATCATGTTCCCTTCCATGTCCCTCCTTCGTGAACTAGGGAAATAAGTCATGTCCCGGCTGTCATTACGTTTGGCTCGCTCTGTGCTGTATTAATGTCTGTCAGATGTTGAATAGGGTGGGTAAGTGTAAGATGCATTACGTTTGGCTCGCTCTGTTCTGTATTAATGTCTGTCAGATGTTGAATAGGGTGGGTAAGTGTAAGATTCATTACGTTTGGCTCGCTCTGTTCTGTATTAATGTCTGTCGGATGTTGAATAGGGTGGGTAAGTGTAGGAACATGTTGGTATATCTCACTCATGTCTCAGCTGGCATTACGTTTGGCTCGCTCTGTGCTGTATTAATGTCTGTCGGATGTTGAATAGGGTGGGTAAGTATAAGATTCATTACGTTTGGCTCGCTCTGTTCTGTATTAATATCTGTCAGATGTTTAATAGGGTGGGTAAGTGTAAGATTCATTGGGTTTGGCTTGCTCTGTGCTGTATTAATGTCTGTCAGATGTTAAATAGGGTGGGTAAGTGTAAGATTCATTACGTTTGGCTCGCTCTGTGCTGTAATAATGTCTGTCGGATGTTGAATAGGGTGGGTAAGTGTAAGATTCATTACGTTTGGCTCGCTCTGTGCTGTAATAATGTCTGTCGGATGTTGAATAGGGTGGGTAATGTAAGATTCATTACGTTTGGCTCGCTATGTTCTGTATTTCGTGGTGCGATGCATAAGGTGTTGATTTTCGGTGTGAGCGTCCTGGGTTCGAATCAACGGACTGCCACATGTGTTTGTAAATTTCATTAATCGATTTTAGGAGTATAGTTGGTTGTTGGAAGGAACATAATAATTAATGTATGTCAGATGTTTAATAGGGTGGGTAAGTGTAAGATTCATTGCGTTTGGCTTGCTCTGTGCTGTATTAATGTCTGTCAGATGTTAAATAGGGTGGGTAAGTGGAAGATCCATTACATTTGGCTCGCTCTGTGCTGTATTAATGTCTGTCAGATGTTGAATAGGATGAGTAAGTGTAAGATTCATTACGTTTGGCTCGCTCTGTGCTGTATTAATGTCTGTCAGATGTTAAATAGGGTGGGTAAGTGTAAGATGCATTACCTTTGGCTCGCTCTGTTCTGTATCAATGTCTATCAGATGTTGAATAGGATGGGTAAGTGTAGGAACATGTTAGTATATCTCACTCAAAAGGAAGAAGGATTTTATAACTCTCTCTCTCTCTCGCTCTTTCTTTCTCTCTCATCTTAGCATGCGAAATTGATTGAAATGGACAGGTGAGAGAGAGAGTTACATAGATACATACAGTAGGTACACAGACTACACAGACCTTGCGGTCCCTACTAGGTAGTCCGAACTTAATGCTAATATAGAATTTGCTACAAAGTGGAAGGCAGTAATATAGCTAAGCAGAAGGCTCTCTCCCCACCCACCTCTCCCTCCAACCGTTGGTCGGCATGAAATTAACCCTTTCACGCTCATATGACGCAGAGGTTGCCAGATTAGCAATAAGAAATAGAGTTCTTTCACTCTTATAATTACCTCTCCAAAATTAGTTTTCTGCCCACAGCTAACTCAAAGACAACTGCAGAGGTTGAAGTAACTAAACTAAAGGTTTCTAAATACCCCTGATGGTAACAAAGGCTTTCAAGTATCCCAATAGGCTCAAAACCGCGTCATATGTCTGAGAGGGTTAAGTTGGGGAAAGAAGTCCCCCAGCAGAATGAGAACAAACTTCTACTGGGAAATGTATAGTAAAGAACGAAGTTGAGAAATATTATATACCGTACTACTGATGATGTGTGTGTGCGTCACTTTTTTTTTTTTTTTTTTTAAACCTATATTATTCCCACCTCCTCAAATTGAATGTCTGGACTTCTTTTGAATGTGTCAATTGTCTTACATTGTACCACTTTCTCTGGCAACTTGTTCCACTCGATGACCACACTGTAGGTGAAGAAATGCTTTGTGACATCCAGATTCGCCCTCCTGGTTTTTAATTTCATTCCATTTCCCCGAGTTAATGAACTATTATCTATTTTGAAAAGTGAATCTACACCAATTTTGCCAAATCCCTTTAGTATCTTGAAACACTCGATTACTTGACCTCGCAATCTTCTTTTCTTAAGGGGAGATTTCCACCTGGAGGATTTTTTTGTCAACCTCTTTCTCCCTCATGTTTAGCCCCATTGCTTGTGAGATTTAAAGACGCTTGCCCCATTAGTTTGGCGAATTTAAGAACCCTCGCCCCATTTCTATCAATTGTAAGACCATTCGTGCCATTTAGGTGTCGATTTTTTTCTGGCGAGCGATAGCGAGCCTGTAATTTAAGGGGAACCGGCCTTCGGCCGGGACATTTTTCTACCGAAAAATGTACAAATTTATCTTGAAAGTGAGTTTAGAAAGAGTAATTTTAAGCTTGATGGAGGTCTAGAGAACAAATTAGAAACCTCCCCTTAATATATCCCAATGCTCGATTGGCCTTGTTCGCAGCTGCTGCACATTGATCTGAAGTCTTTAGGTTTTCAGATATAAGAACCCCCAAGTCTTTAAGGGGGGTGACCTGCTTTTTGTTATTTCTCTCCTTTTCTCTCTTTCTCTGGCTTGTATCCATTCGGTCCCATTCAGCCAACTATTTTAAGACGTTCATCCCCATCTAGGTGTCGATTTCTTCCTGGCGAGCGATAGCGAGCCAGCATTATATGAAGAAATCTGGCTTCACCGGAGAAATTTTTCTATCGAAAAATGTACAAATGTAGCCTGCTGTCAAACAAAAATAAAAAATATGCTGGCTCGCTACCGCTCACCGGTAAAAAATTGACACCTGGATGGGGATAAAAGTCTTAAAACAGTAGGCTGAATGGGGCCAAATGGATACAAGCCAGAGAAAGATAGAAAAGGAGAGAACCAAAACAGGTCACCCGCCTTAAAGGGATTGGTCTATAATTACTGGCTTGAGCTTGGGCTTTATTTCCCTTTATTAAATATTGGTGTGATATTTGCAGTTTCCAATCACTAGGTACGGTATCCTGGTTGAGCGACAAGTTAAATGTGTTAGTTAAGGACTGTACTATAGGAGAGAGAGAGAGAGAGAGAGAGAGAGAGAGAGAGAGAGAGAGAGAGAGAGAGAGAGATACAGAGAGAGAGAGATACAGAGACAGAGAGAGAGAGATACAGAGACAGAGAGAGAGAGAGAGAGAGATACAGATACAAGAGAGACAGAGACAGAGAGAGGGAGACAGAAAGAGAGACAGACAGATACAGACAGAGAAAGAGAGAGATTATATACAGAGCACTATACAACAGGGCTTTTAAATCCAGTACTGTTTAGTATTCCTAGAACGTACTGCAAAAAAAAAAATACAAAAAATAGGAAAAGTGGGGATTGGGCCTGAGTAAAGAGAGAGAGAGAGAGAGAGAGAGAGAGAGGACGTACTGCCGGAGATTAAGCCTCGAATTAGTAGGATTAACAAACATACAGTATTATTAACCCTTTCTACACCGGCAACGTTTGTTTATATTTTAGTCTAGCTATATATATATATATATATATACACAAGCCGGATTTCTCCATACAATGCTGGCTCGCTATCGCTCGCCAGGAAGATATCGACACCTGAATGATGATAAACGTCTTAAAACAGTTGGCTGAATCGGGCCAAATGGATACAAGCCATAGAAAGAGAACAACAGCAGGTGGCCACCCTTAAACCCGCGACTGTTTGCATAATTATGTAAATTAATAACTTCCTTGTTGGGGGGCCACTAAACGAGGTGGGCCCTCCTAAACAGCAGTGATTTAGAGGGCCACTACACCTGTTGTTGCTTGACTTCCTTTGTACTCCTTTGTACTTCTTACCCTCCCTCACTCATCCTTTTCCCCTCCCTCCCTCCCTAACTCCTGCTGTTCTCACTCACTCCCTCTTTCCAAATCCTCCCCACATCGCTATTCCCATCACACTCCCTACCTCCCTCCCTAATCTCCTCACTCACACTCCCATACACTCCCTCTCCCCTCCCTCCCTATTCCAATCACTCCCTCTCTCACTCACCCACACTCAGCATACGCAATAAATTTTCAGATTTAGAGGAGCTAGTGTTTACAGAAAATTATGATGTGATTGGCATAACAGAATCTTGGCTCAATACAGAAGATAGAGACTTTTTAGCAGAGTATTCACTTCCCGGTTATGTAATGTTTGAGAAAAGCCGAATAAATCGAAATGGAGGTGGCGTTTTACTTTATATCAAAGAAAGTCTTAACCCTACCCTCTTGTCAAAACCTCAAATTGTGAACGTCGACGCATCTTTTGTGCTAATAAAGAATAATAAAGGTACAAAAAATACTTGCATTAATATACAGACCTCCAGCTCAATCAGTGCAAACTGACCGAGAAATTTACGAACAAATTGCAGATGTAAGTAACTCACAAGATACCGTAATTTTTGGTGACTTTAATTTACCTGTGACCAAGTGGGGCGATACTCTTACTTCACACTCCGGACATGACTTGTATACGAACTTGCAAGAGAGTTCGCTTTATCAATTTGTTGGAACGCCGACCCGTGGTAATAACGTTCTTGACATTGTACTTGCAACAAAAGAAGAATTAATAGAGAATTTGAATGTTGGTGATGAATTCAGTAACAGCGACCATCATACGATAACTTTCACTTTAAAGTTTACTAGTAACGAACCAAATAGTAGCATCGAAAAAGTCCCTAATTTCAAGAAAGCAAACTTCCATAAACTTAGATCTATGTTTAAAGAAACTGACTGGAGCTTTTTAATTCACAATAACGACATAAATACATCTTGGAAGTTATTCGAAGCCACTTACCTAAAAGCAGTGCAAGACTGCATACCATCGAAAACTCGGCGTCCAGGCCATAATAATAAGCCCAAATGGTGGAATAAAGATATTTCAAACTGCCTGGTTGCTAAAAAAATTTGCTAATGATAGATTAAAATCCTCACAAAATGACGAAGAACGGCTGAAATTTGTAGAGCTACGACGCAAAGCCAAAAAGTTAATTAAGCAAAGTAAAAAGACCTTAGAGTTACATATTGCGAATCAAAGTAAAACAAACCCGAAAGAATTCTATAGTTATATCAGAAAGAAAAAAGTAGTTACTTCAACTGTTGGACCGTTAGTCGATGAAAATGGAGAATACACCAAAGACGAAGAACAAATGAGTAATGCCCTCAATACCTTCTTTGCATCAGTTTTTACAACAGAAGACCTCAGTGATATCCCTACACCATCGCCGATTCAGATTGATAATTCAGATGTTTTAAGCAATATCACCGTTACAGAGAGAGAAGTATTGAATTGTTTAGATAAACTCAAGGTAAATAAAACGCCTGGACCTGATACAATCTCGCCTAGAGTTCTAAAGGAAGCTAAGGATGAGCTCTCTAAACCACTGACATTACTATTCAATAAATCCTTGCAGTCTGGAACTATGCCCGATCAGTGGAAGCTAGCCAACGTAACACCGATATTCAAAAAAGGCAGCAAATCCCTATCCAGTAACTATCGTCCAATTAGCTTAACCTCAGTTGTATGTAAAATGCTAGAAACGGTCATACGAGACAGACTCGTAAATCACTTAGAGGAAAATAACATACTTAAAGATACTCAACACGGTTTTCGTAAAAAACGTTCCTGTTTAACAAACCTCTTAGACTTCTTCCACGATATCCTCAACCTCTACGATGAGAGTAAAGCTGTAGATATTATATACCTTGATTTTCAAAAGGCCTTTGACAAAGTTCCCCACAAACGTTTACTGCTAAAACTAAAAGTGCATGGAATACAAGACGGTGTGTTGAAATGGATAGAAAATTGGCTCAGCGACAGAAAGCAAAGAGTAGTCATAAACGGTAAGGCATCAAAATGGACCAATGTAAGTAGCGGGGCACCCCAGGGATCGGTACTAGGACCAATTCTCTTTCTAATTTACATCAACGACATTGATGAGGGTCTCACCTGTACAATCTCAAAATTTGCTGACGATACAAAAATTGCAAATAGCGTACTCTCAAAAGAACAAGTTGACGATATGCAACACAATCTAGATAAATTGTCATGTTGGGCCCAAATTTGGCAAATGAGTTTCAATGCGGATAAATGTAAAGTACTACATATCGGATACCTAAATGAGAAAGCAAACTATTCGATGAATGGCACTCAGCTTAAGAATGTAAACAGAGAAACCGATCTGGGAGTAGCAATATCGAGTAACCTAAAACCGAGTCAACAATGTTCAGAAGTTGTTAAGAAGGCAAACAAAATAATTGGCTTTATAGGCAGGTCATTTGAGCATAAATCCAAAGAAGTTATCCTAACCCTTTACAATTCCTTAGTCCGCCCTCTTCTGGAATACTGCGTTCAATCCTGGTGCCCTTATTACCAAAAAGATATAAACAAGCTAGAACGAGTTCAACGTAGAGTTACCAAAATTATACCTAGCCTAAAGAACAAACCATACGAAGAGCATCTTAGAGAATTAAATCTATTTCCTTTAACCCAGCGCAGATTAAGAGGCGACTTAATTCAAGTGTTCAAAATCATCAAAGGCATCGACAATATGAACTGTAGTAAGTACTTCACTATCGACCAATCTAATTACACGCGGGGAAACGGTTGCAAAATTATTGGTAAATCTTTTAACTCGCACGAATCTAAGAATTTCTTCTTCAATCGAGTTGTCAACTTGTGGAATGGGCTTCCCCGAAACGTTATAGACTGCATCACCGTTGATTCATTTAAACTCCGCCTAGACAAATATCTCGCATCAAACCCGCGACTGACTGCGTTTGTAAATGAATAACTTTATTTTATCCCCCCCTCAGTTACTAACCCATCTGTCCCCTACTAACTTCCTAATCCTGCCACGGACATTAGTTCCAGGGCAGTAATTCCCTTTCCAATGTTCCCTTACCCACTCTAAACCACTGTTTGGACACTTGATCCTCAGTGTTTTGGAGGACAAGCAACCTAGAAGGGTCACTGGATCTGTTGTTGCTTGATTTCCTTTGTACTCCTTTGTACTTTGTACCCCTCCCTAACTCCCTATTCCCATCACACTCCCTCACTCACTCCCTCTCTCACTCTCCCCTCCCTCCCTCCCTATTCACACCACTCCCTCTCTCACTCTCACTCTCCCCTCCCTCCCTATTCCAATCACTCCCTCTCTCACTCACCCCTCCCTTCCTCCCTCCCTAACTCCCTATTCCCATCACACTCCCTCACTCACTCCCTCCCTCCCTATTCACATCACTCCCTCTCCCCTCCCTCCCTCCCTATTCACACCACTCCCTCTCACACGGACTCACACTGACTCCCATTCTCTCACCAAGTCGCACTCTGTTGAAATGTCGGCGCCCGAAAATTTTAATATTGAGAAAAATGCAATTACGTTTGGCAAGAGGGAAAGTGAAAAATGCAGACCCAATGTTCCTAACTTTCACAGAGAAAAAATAACCTTTGGGATCATTAAAGTGGAGAGAGAGAGAGAGAGACAGCGAGAGCGAGAGAGAGAGAGATGTACATAGATTTGCATAGATATAATGGCCACACAGACCTTATGATCCAAACGAGGTGGTCAAGACTTAATTCTAGTAGAGAGAGAGAGAGATTTACATAGATGTACATATATACAATGGCCACACAGACCTTATGATCCAAACGAGGTGGTCAAGACTTAATTCTAGGAGAGAGAGAGAGAGAGAGAGAGAATGACCACACCAGTTTTCTTTGAACCATTGTAATAGTAAACGCTTCTCCACAAACCAGAGCCGAAAATCTATCCCAAATAATATTATAACTTAAAGAGGGGATTGGTTGGTTTTTCTGGTTCCCCTTCACCCTCGTGTTTAACCTCATTAGTTTTCACATTTTAAGACGTTCGGTCCATTAGTTTGGCGATTTTAAGACTTTTCGCCCCATTTCTGTTGTCAATATTTCGACCTTTCGTGCTAATTAGGTGTCGATTTTATCCCGGCGAGCGATAGCGAGCCTGTAGGAATAGGAGAAGCTGGCCATCGGCCGTGACATTTGTTCTACCGAAAAATGTACACATTTATCTTGAAAGGGGGTCTAGGAGGTGTTTTGTCTAAGTTTGGTGGAGGTCTACCGAGGAAAACTAAACAATAAATAAATAAATAGACCAAGAAATAACTACTACCCCCTTAAATAACTACTACCCCCTTAAATAACTACTACCCCGTAAATAACTACTACCCCTTAAATAACTACTACCCCCTTAAATAACTACTACCCCCGTAAATAACGACTACCCCCTTAAATAACGACTACCCCTTAAATAACGACTACCCCCTTAAATAACAACTACCCCCTTAAATAACTACTACCCCCGTAAATAACTACTACCCCCGTAAATAACTACTACCCCCTTACATAACTACTACCCCCTTAAATAACTACCCCTTTAAATAACTACTACCCCCTTAAATAACTACTACCCCCTTAAATAACTACTACCCCCTTAAATAACTACTACCCCCTTAAATAACTACTACCCCCTTAAATCCAAACACCAATACAATAATAGTGAGTTTTGTTTTCAGCTTAGGAAAGAGCTGTAGACGAGATGTGCAAGATATATGCATTATTGACCACATACACACACACACCTACACTACTTCATCCACTCACAATCCCAGGACATCCAAAACACTTCTCTCTCTCTCTCTCTCTCTCTCTCTCTCTCTCTCTCTCTCTCTCTCTCTCTCTCTCTCTCTCTCTCTCTCTCTCTCTCCTAGAATTAAGTCCTGACCACCTCGTTTGGATCTTAAGGTCTGTGTGGCCAGTGTATCTATGTAAATGTATGTAAATCTCTCTCTCTCTCTTTACCTGTTCAATCCCCGTCTCTCTCTCTCTCTCTCACATACATTCTCTCTGTCCACCTGTCCAATCCCCCGTCTGTCTCTCTCTCTCTCTCTCTCTCTCTCTCTCTCTCTCTCTCTACCTATCCAATCCCCGTCTCTCTCTCTGTCTCTCTCTCTCTCACATACATTCTCTCTGTCCACCTGTCCAATCCCCGTCTCTCTCTCGCTCGCTCTCTCTCTCCCCCTCACATTCTCTCTCTCTACCTATCCAATCCCCGTCTCTCTCTCTGTCTCTCTCTCTCTCTCACATACATTCTCTCTGTCCACCTGTCCAATCCCCGTCTCGCTCTCGCGCTCTCTCTCTCTCTCTCTCTCTCTCCCTGTCCAATCCCCTTCTCTCTCCGTTCCATAATAGCCAATCACAGAAGGCCTTGCCAGGAAGATACGTGGGAGAGAGAGAAAAAAATATCGAGGAAAAATGAGGTTGACGCGGAGGAAAATAAGGAAAATGTGGAGGAAAATTGTGGAGGAAAATGTGGAGGAAAATAAGGAAAATGTGGAGGAAAATAAGGAAAATGTGGAGGAAAATTAGCTAAAGGAGGGAAATGAGGAAAATAGGGAGGAAAAAATGGGGTGAAATGCCAGGAAAAAATGGGGTGAAATGCCAGGAAAATGGGGTGAACTGCCAGGAAAATGGGGTAAAATGCGAGGAAAATGAGGTGATGAGGGAGGACAATGAGGTGATGAGGGAGGACAATGAGGTGATGAGGGAGGACAATGAGGTGATGAGGGAGGACAATGAGGTGATGAGGGAGGACAATGAGGTGATGAGGGAGGACAATGAGGTGATGAGGGAGGACAATGAGGTGATGAGGGAGGACAATGAGATGAGACAGACTTGGAGTAAATTGTAGATTAATTTTGGGAGATTTTATTTAATGAAATATACAATAGGCCAGTTATGATAATAATTTAGTCCACTATATGAGAACTAAGGGAAGGATTATAGTTTGCTAATTCGGGCTCTGTCTTGAGTCGGCCACCCTCAGAAAAAAAAAAAAAAAAAAGAAAGTAAGGAATGGGTAAATGCATACATACATACATACTGTACATACATACATTCATCTATTCAACTGCTGAGCTCTGGAACTCTCTCCCAGAATCTGTCTTTCCCTCTTCCTATGACTTAAATTGCTTCAAACTCCGTGTGTCCAGGCATTTTAGCTCGAACGTCCCTTGATTTCGGCCCTGTCACTCTTTGAAATCTGGGGGAGGCACTCCTCAGCTTCCTCTATCTCCAACACCCCTTCTACCCTCTCTAAAAACACACATAACAAAGCCACTCCAACAGCTTCCTCTCTCTCCAACACCCCTTCTACCCTCTCTAAAAACACACATAACAAAGCCACTCCAACAGCTTCCTCTCTCTTCAACACCCCTTCTACCCTCTCTAAAAACACATAACAAAGCCACTCCAACAGCTTCCTCTCTCTCCAACACCCCTTCTCCCTTCTCTACACTCTTCAAAAACACACAACAAAGCCACTCCAACAGCTTCCTCTCTCTCTCCAACACCCCTTCTACCCTCTCTAAAAACACACATAACAAAACCACTCCAACAGCTTCCTCTCTTCAACACCCCTTCTACCCTCTCTAAAAACACACATAACAAAACCACTCCAACAGCTTCCTCTCTCTTCAACACCCGTTCTACCTTCTCTAAAAACACACATAACAAAACCACTCCAACAGCTTCCTCTCTCTTCAACACCCGTTCTACCTTCTCTAAAAACACACATAACAAAACCACTCCAGCAGCTTCCTCTCTCTTCAACACCCGTTCTATCCTCTCTAAAAACACACATAACAAAACCACTCCAACAGCTTCCTCTCTCTTCAACACCCGTTCTACCTTCTCTAAAAACACACATAACAAAGCCACTCCAGCAGCTTCCTCTATCTCCAACACCCCTTCTACCCTCTCTAAAAACACACATAACAAAGCCACTCCAACAGCTTCCTCTCTCTTCAACTCCCCTTCTACCCTCTCAAAAAACACACATAACAAAGCCACTCCAACAGATTCCTCTCTTCAACTCCCCTTCTACCCCCTCTAAAAACACACATAACAAAGCCACTCCAACAGATTCCTCTATCTTCAACACCCCTTCTACCCTCTCTAAAAACACACATAACAAAGCCACTCCAACAGCTTCCTCTATCTTCAACACCCCTTCTACCCTCTCTAAAAACACACATAACAAAGCCACTCCAACAGCTTCCTCTATCTCCAACACCCCTTCTACCCTCTCTAAAAACACACATAACAAAACCACTCCAACAGCTTCCTCTCTCTTCAACACCCCTTCTACCCTCTCTAAAAACACACATAACAAAACCACTCCAACAGCTTCCTCTCTCTTCAACACCCGTTCTACCTTCTCTAAAAACACACATAACAAAACCACTCCCAACAGCTTCCTCTCTCTTCAACACCCGTTCTACCTTCTCTAAAAACACACATAACAAAACCACTCCAGCAGCTTCCTCTCTCTTCAACACCCGTTCTACCTTCTCTAAAAACACACATAACAAAGCCACTCCAGCAGCTTCCTCTATCTCCAACACCCCTTCTACCCTCTCTAAAAACACACATAACAAAGCCACTCCAACAGCTTCCTCTCTCTTCAACTCCCCTTCTACCCTCTCAAAAAACACACATAACAAAGCCACTCCAACAGATTCCTCTCTCTTCAACTCCCCTTCTACCCTCTCTAAAAACACACATAACAAAGACACTCCAACAGATTCCTCTATCTTCAACACCCCTTCTACCCTCTCTAAAAACACACATAACAAAGCCACTCCAACAGCTTCCTCTATCTTCAACACCCCTTCTACCCTCTCTAAAAACACACATAACAAAGCCACTCCAACAGCTTCCTCTATCTCCAACACCCCTTCTACCCTCTCTAAAAACACACATAACAAAACCACTCCAACAGCTTCCTCTCTCTTCAACACCCGTTCTACCTTCTCTAAAAACACACATAACAAAGCCACTCCAGCAGCTTCCTCTATCTCCAACACCCCTTCTAACCTCTCTAAAAACACACATAACAAAGCCACTCCAACAGCTTCCTCTCTCTTCAACTCCCCTTCTACCCTCTCAAAAAACACTCATAACAAAGCCACTCCAACAGATTCCTCTCTCTTCAACTCCCCTTCTACCCTCTCTAAAAACACACATAACAAAGCCACTCCAACAGATTCCTCTATCTTCAACACCCCTTCTACCCTCTCTAAAAACACATAACAAAGCCACTCCAACAGCTTCCTCTATCTTCAACACCCCTTCTACCCTCTAAAAACACACATAACAAAGCCACTCCAACAGCTTCCTCTATCTTCAACACCCCTTCTACCCTCTCTAAAAACACACATAACAAAGCCACTCCAACAGCTTCCTCTATCTCCAACACCCCTTCTACCCTCTCTAAAAACACACATAACAAAACCACTCCAACAGCTTCCTCTCTCTTCAACACCCGTTCTACCTTCTCTAAAAACACACATAACAAAGCCACTCCAGCAGCTTCCTCTATCTTCAACACCCCTTCTACCCTCTCTAAAAACACATAACAAAGCCACTCCAACAGCTTCCTCTATCTTCAACACCCCTTCTACCCTCTCTAAAAACACATAACAAAGCCACTCCAACAGCTTCCTCTATCTTCAACACCCCTTCTACCCTCTCTAAAAACACACATAACAAAGCCACTCCAACAGCTTCCTCTATCTCCAACACCCCTTCTACCCTCTCTAAAAACACACATAACAAAGCCACTCCAACAGATTCCTCTCTCTCCAACTCTCTCTACACGTTCAGAAAGTAGGAAAAGTAAAAAGTAGATACGAGGCGCCGTTGTAAAAGCTTATCCCTCAATACCTTCAGCTGAGCTGACCTCCATTAAGCTTTAAAAAAATACCCCCATGACCCCCCCCCCCCCCTTCCAGATAAATGTGTACGTTTTTCGGTAGAAACTGCGCTGGCCGAAGACCTGTTCCTCCTAAATCGACACCAAAATGGCACGAAGGGTCTTATCGCCAAACTTGAGGAGCAAATGTCTTAAAATCGCCAAACGAATAGGGCGAAAGTCTAAAAGTGTCAAATCTAATGGGGCTAAACATGAGGGAGAAGGGAGGTCCAGAAAGCCCCCTAAAGCTCCCCTCTCCACCTACAACCACCACCACACCTCAAGTGTACTTCAGGGGGGGGTCACCTGCTTAAGGGGGGGTCACCTGCTTTTGTTTGTATCTTTCTCTCCTTAAATATAGTTCACGCGAGAGAGAGAGAGAGAGACTGTATATAGGTAGATAGAGAAAGATAGATAGATATACTGTATAGATAGATAGATAGATAGATAGAAGAGAGAGAGAGAGAGAGAGAGAGAGAGAGCGAGTGACGTTGATGAGAGTGAAAGAGGATTTGCACCCGGATTGAGAGGGGCTAAAGGGGAATTTGAGTGGAAAATGAGGAATGGGGGGAGAGAGGGATGTGAAGGGAGGGAGGGTAGGGTGTGGATGGAGGGAGGGAGGGTGTGAGGCAGGGAGTGAGGGGAGGGTAGGGTAGGGTGTGGAGGGAGGGAGGGGAGGGTGTGGACGGAAGGAGGGCAGGGTGTGGAGGGTAGGGTGTGGAGGTGTGGAGGGTAGGGTGTGGAGGTATGGAGGGTAGGGTGTGGAGGGAGGGGAGGGTGTGGAAGGAAGGAGGGCAGGGTGTGGAGGTATGGAGGGCAGGGTGTGGAGGTATGGAGGGTAGGGTGTGGAGGGAGGGGAGGGGAGGTGTGGAGGAGGGAGGAAGGAAGGGGAGGGTGTGGAGGAGGGAGGAAGGAAGGGGAGGGTGTGGAGGGAGGAGAGGAAGGAAGGGGAGGGTGTGGAGGGAGGGTAGGAAGGAAGGGGAGGGAGGGAGGGTGTGAGGTAGGAGGGAGGGAGGGAGGGAGTGAATGGTGTGGAGGGAGGGAGTGAGGGGAGAGAGGGTGTGGAGAGAGCCCCTGGTGATGTATACTTTACGCTGGGGTTTATCAAGGGAATCACAGGTAGGAAGGGGGACATAACAGCTATTTCATTAACCCCTTCTGTACCTGGACGTCTTTATTAGTTGATTTCAGCTCTATTTAGACGATTTTGTGAAGCTTACGAAGGATCTGTGGTACCGGTAGCTAAACAGATTAATTGAGATAGTATGCAGCCTTTTAATGGGTAGATATCCTTCCTAAACTGAACAAAATCGTATAATACTTCCCAGAATATAATGAAAGGTACATCGATCATCGGTACTGAAGGGGTTAAGGGGGGATGGTTCACTTTTTTTGGGCGATTTGTGCATGTATTCATTATTTTGCTAGTTTCCTCCCTAGACCTCCATCAAATTAAAAAGAAACATCCATTAGATCCCCTTTCTAGATTAATTTGTACATTTTTCGGTAGAAAAATTTCCCGGCCGAAGGCCGGTTCTTCCAACATTACAGGCTCACTATCGTTCGCCAGGGAAAACATCGACACCTAAATAGCACGAAAGATCTAAATATTGACGAAATGGGGCAAAAGGTCTTAAAATCGACTAACTTGTTTAGTTTATAATCAACCTCTACGACTCCAATGGGTAAGTCATATTTCAATAAACCCTCTGAGTAACATAGGTCCTTCTTAAACGGCATAACATCTTCTAAATCCAGCCAGAATCAAAGGCAAAAAAGGCGTCATGGTACTGAAGGGGTTAAACACTAAAAAAACTACCAAAAATTACTAAAAACTACTAAAAACTACCAAAAACTACTAAAAACTACCAAAAATTACTAAAAACTACCAAAAACTACTAAAAACTACCAAAAATTACTAAAAACTACCAAAAACTACTAAAAACTACAAAAAACTACTAAAAAACCCTACCAAAGTAGCAAAACTTTTAAATGTTGACTTCTTCTATTTTCAGTTGGACGTCTGGGCAAGAACGGCACATTGAGGAAGGTGGTAACGAATAGAGAGGTTAGTATGGAAGCAAGGATGTCATTGCTTGATTATTTTATCCCCCCCCCCCCTCAGTTACTAACCCATCTGTCCCCTACTAACTTCCTAATCCTGCCACGGACATTAGTTCCAGGGCAGTAGTTCCCTTTCCAATGTTCCCTTACCCACTCTAAACCACTGTTTGGACACTTGATGCTCAGTGGTTGCCACTTGAGGGATTTTTTTCTTGACTCCTTTCTCCCTCATATTTAGCCCCATTGTTTTTCTAATTTTAAGACGTTCGCCCCATTATGTTCACGATTTTAAGAACTTTCAACCCATTTCTGTCAATTTTAAGACCTTTCGTGCCATTTAGGTGTCGATTTTATCCTGGCGAGCGATAGCGAGCCTGTAATTTAAGAGGAACCGGCTTGGCCGGGACATTTTTCTACCGAAAAATGTACAAATTTATCTTGAAAGGGGCTCAAGGGGGTGTAATCTTAAGCTTGAAGAATATCTAGGGACCAAACTAAAAACCTCCCCTTAACCCCATAACTGCGGTTCAATATATGTTTTCCAGAATGTCCGAAATTATCTCCCCGTCCAAAGTTACGTCATTTTACCGGTACTTCGAAAACTTCAAGCCTTTTTCTGTGATTTAATCAAGTCTAAAAGCCGCTGTCACACGAGCGCTTTTTCCGTCAATTTTCCCCGAGCAAGTTTGTTCTCGTATTATTTCGGAACATTTTGGCACTGGTATCGGTAACTAGACTGAAGGTAGGTTATGTTAGGCGGCTGAATTCTGATGATGTGTAATTTTTTTAAGCTTCCAGACCCTAATTGCCCGTAAAAATTGCTCGAAAAAAGGGCTCGTGTGACTCCGACTTAACTCTGCCAATCCAATTCTTTTCCTCATCCATCTCCCCCGGAATCCCCGCAAATCATGCTGTCCAAGATCGACATTTTTGCTCTCCAGTAACCTAAGTTGATGTAGGGATACTGGAATCGATAAATGCTTAAAAGAATTATAATTTATAAGCGTTACCGAGGTTTACAAAGAAAATGGTAGCAATTATTGTTGAGAGAGAAAGAGAGAGAGAGAGAGAGAGAGAGAGAGAGAGAGAGAGAGAGAGAGAGAGAGACAGACAGACATAGAGAGAGAGAGACAGACAGAGAGAGAGAGAGACAGAGTACAAAGGAGTACAAAGGAAATCAAGCAACAATAGGTCTAGTGACCCTTCTAGGCTGCTTGTCCTCCAAAACACTGAGGATCAAGTGTCCAAACACTTGAGAGAGAGAGAGACAGAGAGAGAGAGAGGCATGATTGTCGACGGAACAATAAGAAGGTATTGGAGTGTAAAAAGCAGGTTAAAAGAAAAGGGAGAGAGACGATAGAGGAGGAGGAGGAGGAGGAGGAGGAGGAGGAGGAGGAGGAGGAGGAGGAGGAGGAGGAGGAGGAGACAAATTACATAGAGGCAGAAGAACTTTAGGAGGTGGATGTTGGAAGGAAATATTTACTTAGTGTTTATCTTTCACTCTTTTCACCAGACGATTGAAGGATTTGAGGGGAAATCTCCACTTGAGGGATTTGTTTCTTGACACCTTTCTCCCTCATGTTTTGCCCCATTGTTTTTCTAATTTTAAGACGTTTGCCCCATTATTTTGACGATTTTAAGAACTTTCAACCAATTTCTGTCAATTTTAAAACCTTTCGTGCCATTTACTGTAGGTGTTGATTTTATCCTGGCGAGCGATAGCGAGCCTGTAATTTAAGAGGAACCGGCCTTCGGCCAGGACATTTTTCTACCGAAAAATTTACAAATTTATCTTGAAAGGGACTCAAGGGGGTGTAATTTTAAGCTTGATGGAGGTCTAGGAACAAACTAAACACCTCCCCTTAAGCCTATTAGATGCAGGGCGGGCCAATTTGGATCCTCCCTGGTTTACTCCATTGGCTTGGATATTTTAAGACGTTTCACTTCATTAGTTTGGCGATTGTACGATGCTTCAACCCAATAAGGTGTCGATTTTTCCCTGGGCGAGCGATAGCGAGCCTAAAATTTGGAAGAAATCGGCCTCTGGCCGGGACATTTTTCTACCGAAAAATTTACATATTTAGCTTAAAGGGGGTCTGGGGGACGTTTTTTAGTTTGAAGGGGGTTTGGAGAGGCGTTTTTCCAAGTCTAGGGGTTAACTAAATACACATTGTTCGAAAATGCCTAAAACAATGAAAAACCCTCAATAATAATTAAACAAAATACCCCGAGACGTTGCACCAGATAGTGTTAAGCCGGTATCACACGAGCACCGTTTCCCTCAACACTGGTCTGGCAGCTTATGAGGTCAACCTCATATTGTATTGAGTATTGTTCACATGTGTGGGGAGGTTCCTCTCACACCGCTCTCCTAGACAAAGTTGAAAGGAAGGCCTTTCGTATCATTAACTCCCGTCCACTCACCAACTCTCTGCAATCTCTCTCTCTCCGCCGCAATGTTGCATCTCTCTCGCTATTCTATCGCGACTATAATAATCAGTGTTCCTCAGAGCTATCCCAGTGCATACCACCTCCTTTACGTAGGGCACGTGGTACCCGTCTTGCAACTCAATCCCACCCCTACTCTGTGCAACTCTCCAACCCAAGAGTGAAACGTTACTCTCAAACTTTCTTCTACTCAACAGCTGAGCTCTGGAACTCTCTCCCAGAATCAGTCTTTCCCTCTTCCTATGACTTAAATTGCTTCAAACTCCGTGTGTCCAGGCATTTTGGCTCGAACGTCCCTTGATTTTGGCCCTGTCACTCTTTCAACTATGGGGGAGGCACTCGCTATAGGCAGTTATGCCTTTTGCCTCCCTCAATCACATAGAAAAAAAAACTGATTTAAAACGTTTCTGCCACCTAAATTCATCTACCATCAGTCTAGTTTCCGATCTATCTATCTATCTATTGCCTGACGCCGTGATCCCCGAAGGGGTGGCCACGAACGAACCGCCCCCATGCACCTCTGTCCCCAGTCAGTCGACGCCCCTCCCCCCAACCAGCACCACCTTCGTTCATGTACTTCCTCACTCCATCCTTCCACCTCATATTCGGTCTACCTCTCCCCCTCTGTCCCTCCACCTCGCTCTCATACACCCTCTTAGTCATTCTCTCGCTTTCCATACGTTCCATATGGCCGAACCATCTCAAGTTGTTCCTTTTCACACTTTCCAGCACATCTACCTCCACACCACACCTCCTTCTTACTTCCTCATTAGTCTGTCTATCCCTCCATGTGCAAAATACCAGTGCAAAATAATCCAGAAATGTTGCCAGAAAAATGTTGATCATCGAATGTTGACTATAAAAGCTCTCGTGTGATACCGGCTTTATAAACATACTTCAGAGTGATTCTTTTTATCACAAAAGGGTTAAGGGAGCCCACCTCGCTTTTTTGTTCTCTCTCTCTCCCTCTCCCTTTGGCTTGTATCCAATCGGTTCCATTCAGCCTACTGTTTTAAGACGTTTACCCCACCCATGTGTCAATATTTTCCGCGAGCCAGCATATATATATGTTTGTTTTGACAGCAAGCTAAATTTGTACATTTTTTGATAGAAAATTTCTCCGGCGAAGCCAGATTTCTCCATACAATGCTGACTCGCCAGGAAGAAATCGACACCTGGATGGGGATAAACGTCTTAAAACAGTTGGCTGAATGGGGCCGAATGGGGCCAGAAAAGGAGAGAAAGATAAAAAAAAAGCAGGTGACCCCCCTTAACCCTTTGAGTACCAGCGACTTAAGTTATATTGGATTCTGGCTAATATTTACACGATTTTATGAAGCTTAGAAAAGATCTGTGAGAGCTGAAAGGACACATTGAGATATTCTGTTAATGGATAAACGTCCTTCTCAACCCTTTGAGTACGGTCGCGCTAATAAGTCATGCCCAGCTGACATTACGTTTGGGTCGCTCTGTGCTGTATTAACCCTCTCACGTTCTTGACGCAATGTTGAGCCTATTAGGGATACTTTAAAGCCTTTGTTACCATCAGGGGTATTTAGAAACCTTTAGTTACTTCAACCTCTGCAGTTGTCTTTGAGTTAGCTGTGTTGAGCCTATTGGGGATGCTTTAAAGCCTTTGTTACCATCAGGGGTATTTAGAAACCTTTAGTTTAGTTACTTAAACCTCTGCAGTTGTCTTTGAGTTAGCTGTGTTGAGCCTATTGGGGATACTTTAAAGCCTTTGTTACCATCAGGGGTATTTAGAAACCTTTAGTTTAGTTACTTCAACCTTTGCAGTTGTCTTTGAGTTAGCTGTGGGCAGAAAACTAATTTTTGAGAGGTAATTATAAGAGTGAGAGAACTCTATTTAGTACCGTATTGCTAATCTGGCAACCTCTGCGTCATATGGTCGTGAGAGGGTTAATGTCTGTCAGATGTTGAATAGGGTGGGTAAGGGTAGGAACATGGTTGTATATTTCACTCGATATGAAGAAATGAAGCTTAGATATTGCTGATACCAATTATTGATCAAAACATACTTGGTGCCGAGACATGACTTATGATCAAAACATACTTAGTGCCGAGACATGACTTATTAGCACGACTGTACCGGCGACGTCTTTTCAATTGTAGTCTAGCTCTATATTAAATTATACTATATTATATATATTATATTTAGACGATATTATGCAGCTTAGGAAGGAGCTGTGGTAGTTAAGGGGAGATTTCCACTTGAGGGATTTTTTTCTTTACCCCTTTCTCCCTCATGTTTAGCCCCATTGCTTTTGAGATTTTAAGACGTTTGACCCATCAGTTTGGCGATTTTAAGAACTTTCGCCCCATTTCTGTCAATTTTTAGATATTTCGTGCATTTTAAGTGTCGATTTTTTCCTGGCGAGCGATAGTGAGCCTGTAACGTAAGAGGAAACGGCCTTCGGCAGGGACATTTTTCTACCAAAAAATGTACAAATTTATCTTGAAAGGGGGTCAAGGGAGTGTAATTTCAAGCTTGATGGAAGTCTAGGAAACACATTAAAAACCTCCCCTTAAGACCCCGGTACTGCCTCGTATGTAGCGCGGAGATATTAAGCAGCTTAGGAAGGATCTGTGGTAGTTAAAAGGGTAGGTCGCGATAGTTTGAAGCCTTATTATTATGATGGGCTAGAGGTCTTTCCTAAGCTGAATAAAATCATGGAACAGTAGCCACAATAGGATGAACAGGACGTCACCGGTACCGTACGGGTTAATACCTGTGTAAGGGATATTAATTACTATACAGAGAGAGAGAGAGAGAGAGAGAGAGAGAGAGAGAGAGAAAGAAAGAAAGAAAGAAAGAAAGAAAAAAACGAACGAACGAACGAAAGAAAGAAAAAACCGAACGAACGAAAGAAAAAATGAGAGAGAGAGAGAGAGAGAGAAAGAGAGAGAGAGACCAACAAAAAAAGAGAGAAACAATGAAAGAAAAAAAAACGAAGAGAAAGAAAAAAGAAAAAGGACGAACGAACGAGAGAGAGAGAGAGAGACCAACAAAAAAAGAGAGAAACAATGAAAGAAAAAAAAACGAAGAGAAAGAAAAAAGAAAAAGGACGAACGAACGAGAGAGAGAGAGAGAGAGAGAGAGAGAGAGAGAGAGAGAGAGAGAGAGAGAGAGAGAGAGAGAGAGAGAGAGAGAGAGAAAAATGGGAGGGGGAAGCTCAAGAAATAGAATTCAATTTTCTTATCAACATAATCCAATTGATTCTTTATGATTGGTGTTATCTGACGCGTGTGTGTGTGTTTATGTGTGTGTATGTATGTCTAAGTGTGTGTGTGTATGTTTATATGTGTGTGTATGTATGTTTGTATGTATTTGCGAGAAAGAGGGTACGTGTATAAATAAGCCGTGTGTGCTAAACTACATGTGTGGGTGTGAGTGTGTGTATGTATGTATGTATGCATAGTATATGTGTGTGTATGTATGTATGTATAGTATGTAGGTGTATGTGCGTGTGGGTTTGTTTTGTTTTGTTTTTTGCCAGAAACATGGCCTGTGTATATGTATGTACGCCATGTGTGTTAAAATGCGCGTGTGTGTGTGTGTGTATGCCTATGCTTGTGTACGTATGTATGTATGTATGTATGTATATATGTACGTATATACCCGTGGCAGTGTGCAGTAATCAGTCTGGACACTCTACCTGGACGGCCTTTTAACGACCACATCAGCATTTTTACCCCCCCCCCCTCGCTCTCTCTCTCTCTCTCTCCCCCCCCCCCAATCCCTCCTTGTCTGGCATTTTACTACGCCACACCCAGGGATTTTTTTTTTTTTTTTTTTTTTTAAGGGGGAGATGGGTCGTTTTTGTTTAAGGGGGAGATGGGTCGTTTTTGTTTAAGGGGAAGATGGGTAATTTTTGTTTAAGGGGGAGATGGGTCGTTTTTGTTTAAGGGGGAGATGGGTCGTTTTTGTTTAAGGGGGATGTGGGTCGTTTTTGTTTAAGGGGGAGATGGGTCGTTTTTGTTTAAGGGGGAGATGGGTCGTTTTTGTTTAAGGGGGAGATGGGTCGTTTTTAGAGTTTAAGGGGAGATGGGTCGTTTTTAGAGTTTAAGGGGAGATGGGTCGTTTTTAGAGTTTAAGGGGAGATGGGTCGTTTTTGTTTAAGGGGGAGATGGGTCGTTTTTGTTTAAGGGGGAGATGGGTCGTTTTTGTTTAAGGGGGAGATGGGTCGTTTTCTCTGGTCCCCTCCTTCTTCCTCGTGTCTATAGCCCCATTAGTGTTCACATTTGTAGACGTTCGCCCCATTTTTTTTGGTCAATATTATGACTTTTCGCCCCATTTCTTTGTCAATATTATGACTGTTCGTGTCATTTAGGTGCCAATTGTTTCCTGGCCAGCGATAGCGAGCCTGTATTTCAACAGGAAATGTACAAAATTAACTTGGGAGGGATTGGGATTTTTTTTTTTTTTTTTTTTTTAGCTTAATGCTGGTCTAGAGAGGAAACTAGAAAAAAATATACTGTATTGAACATATATTGAACATATATTGAACAAATATTGAACATATATTGAACAAATATTGAACAAATATTTAAATAAGCAAATAAAGACGGCCATCCCCCCTTCCCGGGGATGCTGGGAGGCTCAAATTCAACTCTCGGTCAATGCAGCCTGTCTGTCTATTCCTATCTATTTTATTCTATTCCTGGCTATTTCTGTCTGTTCTTGTCTATTCCAGTCTATTTCAGCCTATTCCAGTCTATTCATGTCTATTTTTGTCTATGCCTGTCTGTTCTTGTCTGTCTGTCTATTCCAGTCTATGCTTGTCTTTCTGTGTTCTTGTCTATTCCTGTCTGTTCTTGTCTATTCATGTCTATTCCTGTCTATTTATGTCTATTCCAGTCTATGCCTGTCTATTTCTGTCTGTTCCTGTCTGTTCTTGTCTATTCCTGTCTATTTCTGTCTATGTCTGTCTATTCCAGTTTATTCCTGTCTGTTTCAGTCTATTCCTGTCTGTTCTTGTCTATTCCTGTCTGTTTCCGTCTATTCCTCTCTTCCAGTCTATTCCTGTCTATTACATCCCCAATCAATTGACCACTTGCGAGTTTCGTTCTATAAGGAAGTTGGAGTTGTAGACATCGATATTTAGCAGAATTACCAGCTAAAATACGGTTGTAGTTCATTTAAAAATACATAAAACCCAATGCAACATACTGTCTATCTATCTATCTATCTGTCTATCTATCTGTCTATCTGTCTATCTATGTATCTATCTGTCTATCTATGTATCTATCTGTCTATCTATGTATCTATCTGTCTATCTATGTATCTATCTGTCTATCTATGTATCTATCTGTCTATCTATGAATCTATCTGTCTATCTGTTTATCTATGTATCTATCTGTCTATCTATGTATCTATCTGTCTATCTGTCTATCTATGTATCTATCTGTCTATCTATGTATCTATCTGTCTATCTATGTATCTATCTGTGTATCTATCTGTCTATCTATGTATCTATCTGTCTATCTATGTATCTATCTGTCTATCTATGTATCTATCTGTCTATCTATGTATCTATCTATCTATCTATCAGAAACCTATATTATTATTTTATTGAAGTTTATTCTCGATGTATGTAGCTCCAACTTCCTTATAGCCTGAAATTCGCAAGTGGTCAATTAACCCCTTCTGTACCGACGCCGTCTTTTTAATGTTAATTCTAGTTATATTTAGACGATTTTGTGCAGTTTAAGAAGGATCTGTGGTAGTAATGTAGACCCTGGTGACCCTGGTCTCTGGGTCTTCTCCGGGGTGACCTGGATGTGTGTGAGTTTGTGCTTTTTATCTGTGTTTGTTTGTTGCTTTATGTTGTTTTTGTGTTTTCCCTGTTCTTGCTCTGTCTTGAGTCGGCTACCCCCAAAATGGGGATTGGGCCTGAGCATATAGATAGAATTATTATTATTAATAGTAGTAGTAGTAGTAGTAGTAGTAGTATAAAGGGTTGAGTGAGATAGTTCGAAGCCTGTTAACCCTTTCACGCATTTATGATACAGAGGTTACCAGATTAGCAATAATAAATAGAGTTCTCTCACTCTTATAATTACCTCTCCAAAATTAGTTTTCTGCCCACAGCTAACTCAAAGACAACTGCAGAGGTTGAAGTAACTAAACTAAAGGTTTCTAAATACCCCTGATGGTAACAAAGGCTTTAAAATATCCCCAATAGGCTCAAAATCGCGTCATATGTCGGAGAGGGTTAATTGCTGGAGGCCCTTTTTAAACTGAATGCAATCGTCTAATAGTAGCCAGGATAATGTTAAAAGGACGCCACCGGTACTGCGAGGAAGAGTTAAACCTAGTGTCAATTCAACTCTGTTAATTTGATACCATTATAATTCAACCCAAGTCAATTTGAGGGAAGATGGGTCTTTTTCTCGCGCCCCCCCCCCCCCCACTTCTTCCTCATGTTTGGCCCCATTTGTTTTCAGATTCTATGATGTTTGCCTCATTAGTTTGTCGATTTTAAGACCTTCCGCCCCATTTCCTTGTCAATATTAAGACCTTTCGTGCTATTTAGGTGTCGATTTTCTTCTATCTATCTACTATCTATTGCCGAAAGCCGTGATCCCCGAAGGGGTGGCCACGAACGAAACTGCCCCATGCAACTCTATCCCCAGTCAGTCGACGCCCCTCCCATCCAGCACCGCCTTCACGCATATACTTCTTAACTCCATCCTTCCACCTCTAACTCGGTCTACCTCTCCCTCTCTGTCCTTCCACCTCACTCTCGTACATTCTCTTAGTCATTCTCTCGCTTCCCATACGTTCCACATGGCCGAACCATCTCAAGGTGTTCCTTCTCACACTTTCCATCACATCTACATCCACGCCACACCTCTCTCGTACTGCCTCATTCGTCTAGGGCGGATCCTCTCACACAGCACTTCTAGACAAAGTAGAACAGAAAGCCTTTCGTCTCATTAACTCACGTCCACTCACCGATGTTCTGCAATCTCTCTCTCTCTCTCTCTCTCTCTCTCTCTCTCTCTCTCTCTCTCGACGTTATGAAATGTGTGAATGTATTATCGAACTACTCACAATTTCTCTCTCTCTGTGTGTCTGTCTCTCTGTGTGTCTGTCTCTCTGTGTGCCTCTCTCTCTCTCTCTCTCTCTGTGTGTGGGTCTCTCTCTCTCTCTCTCTCTCTCTCTCTCTCTCTCTCTCTCTCTCTCTCTCTCTCTCTCTCTCTCTCTCTCGTCACGTCAGCAGCCAACAACAGCAATCCTCGTCAACACACTTCCCTTTAGGCGTTCCTCCACGATTCGGAAAATACTAAGGCTCTCCCTCCCCCCCCAAAAAAAAAATCCCAATCTTCCCCATGAACCTTTAAGGGGGTAGTACTCGCTTTTTATGGACCCCCTTCTCCCTCATGTTTAGCATATTAGTGTTGAGGTTTTAAGACGTTCGTTTAGTTAATTTGGCGATTTTGAGACCTTTCGCCCCATTTTGTTGTCAATATTAAGATCTTTCTTGCCCCTTAGGTGCTTAGGTGCCTATTTTTTCCTGGCGAGCGATAGCGAGCCTGTAATTTTTAGAAGGAACCGGCCTTCGGCCTGGACATTTTTATATCGAAAAATGTACACATTTACTTTGAAAGGGGGTCTAGGGGGTGTTTTTCAAAGCTTGATGGAGGTTTAGCGAGGAAACCAAAACATAAATATATATATATATATATAGACCAAAAACCAAGCACTACCCCATTAAATGTCCTATCGCTTCATCTCTCTCTACACACACAACAACAACACGACAATATTTACCGGAGGGAGTGGGGGGGGTGGGGAGGGAGCCGCCAGTGGAAAAAAACATCCGCGCGTGAAGATATTTGGAAGATATTAACAATTTCCGTCAACTCGGCCTCATTTCCCTCAATTCCGTTCCGTTTTGAAGGTAAGGGAAAGGAAGGAAGGGAGGGGGGGGGGGGGGCTGAGGGGGGGAGGGGGTGAATTAGGGATTGATTATGTAGTAGGATAAACAGAAGATGGACAAATATATACTGTATATATATATGTATATATATATATATATATATATATATACCTGTATGTATATATATATATATATATACAGTATATAACCCCCATCCACACCCCTCACACACACACTCGCCTTACACCCCCCCCCTACACACCTTACACACACACACCCACCTTACACCCCCTCCCACACACCCACACACACACACCCACCTTACACCCCCTCCCACACACCCACACACCTTACACACACACAAACACACATCTTACACCCCCTCCCACACACCCACACACCTTACACACCCACACCCACCTTACACACCCACACCCACCTTACACTCCCTCCCACACACCCACACACCTTACACACACACAAACACACACCTTACACCCCCTCCCACACACCCACACACCTTACACACCCACACCCACCTTACACTCCCTCCCACACACCCACACACCTTACAAACACACACCTTACACTCCCTCCCACACACCCACACACCTTACACACACACAAACACACACCTTACACCCCCTCCCACACACCCACACCCACCTTACACTCCCTCCCACACACTCTACACACACACAAACACACACCTTACACCCCCTCCCACACACCCACACACCTTACACTCCCTCCCACACACCCACACACCTTACACTCCCTCCCACACACCCACACACCTTACACACCCACCTTACACTCCCTCCCACACACCCACACACCTTACACACACACAAACACACACCTTACACCCCCTCCCACACACCCACACACCTTACACACCCACACCCACCTTACACTCCCTCCCACACACTCTACACACACACAAACACACACCTTACACCCCCTCCCACACACCCACACACCTTACACACCCACACCCACCTTACACTCCCTCCCACACACCCACACACCTTACACACACACAAACACACACCTTACACCCCCTCCCACACACCTTACACACCCACACCCACCTTACACTCCCTCCCACACACCTTACACACCCACACCCACCTTACACCCCCTCCCACACACCCACACACCTTACACACCTTACACACACACCTTACACCCCCTCCCACACACCTTACACACACCCACACACCTTACACCCCTTCCCACACACCTTACACACACCCACACACCTTACACACAAACACACACCTTACACCCCCTCCCACACACCTTACACACAAACACACACCTTACACCCCCTCCCACACACCCACACACCTTACACACAAACACACACCTTACACCCCCTCCCACACACCCACACACCTTACACCCCCTCCCACACACCTTACACACAAACACACACCTTACACCCCCTCCCACACACCCACACACCTTACACACAAACACACACCTTACACCCCCTCCCACACACCTTACACACACCCACACACCTTACACACAAACACACACCTTACACCCCCTCCCACACACCCACACACCTTACACACACCCACACACCTTACACCCCTTCCCACACACCTTACACACACCCACACACCTTACACCCCCTCCCACACACCTTACACACAAACACACACCTTACACCCTCTCCCACACACCCACATACATACAAACACACACCTTACACCCCCTCACCCCTTCCCTCCCACACACACACACACACACAGACAGACAAACAGAACCGTAGCCATAAAAACAGGCTGTCAGCAACTTAGACAGGTTAAACCAAAGTTAACAGGTGTGTTTTGTACAGCACCTTATTTATGGCTTGGTGGAGGTGGGGGGAGAGGGGGGAGAGAAAAGGGGGGGGGGCGTGGGAAGGAAGGTGGAGGGCGTGGGAGGGAAGGAGGGGGGGGGGGCGTGGGAGGGTAGGAGGGGGGAGGAAAAACGGTGTGTGTGGGAGGGAAGGAGGGTGGAGCAAAAAGGGGTGTGTGGAAGGGAAGGGGGTCGTGGGGGGGAGGAGGGGGTGTGTGGGAGGGAAGGAGGGGAGGGTTGAGGAAAAGGGGGGAGAGGGAAGGAGGGGGGAGGAAAAATTAAGGTGTGGGAGGGAAGGAGGAGGAAAAGGGGGGTGTGGGAAGGAAGGAGGGTGGAGCAAAAAGGGGTGTGTGGGAGGGAAGGGGGTCGTGGGGGGGAGGAAAAGGGGGGGGTGTGGGAGGGAAGGAGGGGGAGTGGGAGGGAAGGAGGGGAGGGTTGAGGAAAAGGGGGGAGGGAAGGAGGGGGGAGGAAAAATTAAGGTGTGGGAGGGAAGGAGGAGGAAAAGGGGGGGTGTGGGAGGGAAGGAGGGGGAGAAAAAAGGAGGTGGGAGAGAGGGATAGGAAATGGGATTGAGGACAATAATAATAATAATAATAATAATAATGTTAATAATAATAATGTTAATAATAATAATGTTAATACAGTAAATAACAATAATAAGAAAAACAAAAATTAAAATGAAAATAAATTCGTTCTGTTCCAATCCATCCCGTTCTGTTCTTCTCTGTTCCGTTCCACTCCAATCCGTTCTGTGTCATTCCGTTCCGTTCCATTCCAATCCGTTCTGTCCCGTTCCGTTCCATTCCATTCCTATCCGTTCTGTCCCGTTCCAATCCATTCTGTTCCATTCCTATCCGTTCTGTCCCGTTCCGTTCCATTCCACTCCGTTCTGTCCCGTTCCGTTCCATTCCAATCCATTCTGTTCCGTTCCGATTCATTCCACTCCGTTCTGTTCCGTTCCGTCCCATTCCAATCCATTCTGTTCCGTTCCATTCCATGCCGTTATGTCCCGTTCCGTTCCATTCCATGGTATTCTAGTGTGCTCCGTTCCATTCCATTGTACTATGTTCTGCTTCTTTCCGTTCCATTCCAATCTATTCCGTTCCGTCCCGTTCCATCAAGTACCCACATTCCATTTCAACCCCTCTGTTCCATTCCGTTCCGTTCTGTGATGCAATTCCCCTCAAAAAAAAAATCCCCTCCCCTCCCTGTTCCACTCGGCACCCCCACCACCCTACCCAATTTTGCGTCGCTAAAACATATTCACAAATTTCATAACGTTGAGAGAGAGAGAGAGAGAGAGAGAGAGAGAGAGAGAGAGAGAGAGAGAGAGAGAGATTGTGAGTAGGAGTTGGGGACGGAAGTTTCTCACAGCTCTCTCTCTCTCGCTCTCTCTCACACTAATATAAGACAATCAGTAAAAGTTAGTTCTTCTCTTTCCTCTGTTTACCTCCCTTCCTCCCCCCTCCGCTTCCTCCCCCCTTCCCTTCCTCTCTCCCTACCCTTCCTGCCCCCTCCCTCCTCCTCTTTTTCCTCCATCTTTTTCTTCTTTCTCTTCCTCCCCTTTCTCTTCCATCCCCCTCCCCTTCCTCCCTTTCCCCTCCCCTTCCTCCCCATCTCCTCTTCCTCCCCCTCTCCTCTTCCTCCCCATCTCCACTTCCTCCCCATCTTCTCTTCCTCCCCTTTCTCGTACCTTGAAAGGGTTAATCCTTCCCCCCCACAATTCGACCCCTCCAGTAAAATAGTCAGAATATTATATGAGCTATGAACGTCTGATAAACCCTCAATACACGTAAATAAAGCTATTCTTACTTACCTTAGCTGGCTGTTGGTCCGGTGCCTTCCTCGCGGCTGCAGAGAACATCCACTGTAAAGAGGAACGTTGGTTAGTTAAAATAGGACTTCAGAGGCTATCAACACTTCTGGATTACTTAGCCAGCACACTGTAAGTCAAGAATAGCGTCAGGACTGGAGACCCTTTTCGAGAACCCCAGTCCCTTTAAGAGGACATTAAACACATTGTATAATAAATCTACCAGTTATCCATATATTGACTTTTTGTCACTATACAGGGTGTTTCAGTTGACGTTTTCGTAAATGACAGGACGTATTCGTCAGGCAACAATAAGACTACCATACCGTATTTTATTCTATGGCGTTCGGGGATATTACACATCGAAAGTTATCAATAGATATACTTTGAGGGGAGATGGGTCGTTTTTCTGGTCCCTTTTCTCCCTCGTGTTTAGCCCCATTCGTTTTCAGATGTTAAGATGTTTGCCCCATTAGTTAGTCGATTTTAAGACCTTTCGCCCAATTTCGTCGTCAATATTTAGACCTTTCGTGCTATTTAGGTGTCGATTATTTCCCTGGCGAACGATAGTGAGCCTGTAATGTTGGAAGAAAAAGGAGAGAAAGATAAAAAAAAAAAACGGTGACCCCCTTAATGCCTTCACCGACATCAAGACGTCAATGTTGAACCACCCTAGCAGCTCACACCACCACCACCATCACCGACGACCTCCAGTTAATGTTGAACCACCCTAGCAGCTCACACCACCACCACCATCACCGACGACCTCCAGTTAATGTTGAACCACCCTAGCAGCTCACACCACCACCACCATCACCGACGACCTCCAGTTAATGTTGAACCACCCTAGCAGCTCACACCACCACCACCATCACCGACGACCTCCAGTTAATGTTGAACCACCCTAGCAGCTCACACCACCACCACCATCACCGACGACCTCCAGTTAATGTTGGACGCTTCAGGTATTTCTCTCTATTAATTCATTTATTCCTTTATTATGTAGTTTCCTCGCTAGACTTCCATCAAGCGTAGAAAACACCCCCTAGACTCCCCTTCAAGATAAATGTGTACATTTTTCGGTAGAAAAACGTCCCATCCGAAGGCCGGTTCCTCTTAGAATTTCAGGCTCGCTATCGCTCGCCAGGATATAATCGACACCTAAATGGCATGAAAGGTCTTAAAATTGACAAGGAAATGGGGCGAAAGGTCTTAAAACCGACAAACTAATGGGCCGAATGTCTAAAAATCTCAAAACTAATGGGACTTAACACGAGGGAGAAAGGGGTCAATGTTGAACTACCTCGTCCCCTAGCAGCTCACACCACCATCATCACCGACGACCTCCAGTTAATGTTGAACTACCTCGTCACCTAGCAGCTCACACCACCACCATCACCGACGACCTCCAGTTAATGTTGGACGCTTCAGGTTTCGCGATCTTCGAACTGTGTTTACAAATAGGTTCGTTGTCGTCGAAACCTGCAATGTTGCAACTGCTGACTCCGAGATAAGCAAGTCTACACCTATCACCTAAATCCAGTATCACACGGGTACAGTCGGCCTAATAAGTAATGTCTCGCACCAAGTATGTTTTGATCAATAATTGGTATCAGCCACATCTAAGCTTCATTTCTTCTTTTCGAGTGAAATATACAAACATGTTCCTACACTTACCCACCCTATTCAACATCTGACAGAGCTTAATACAGCACAGAGCGAGCCAAACGTAATGACAGCTGAGATATAAGAACATAAGAAAATGGGAGTCTGCAAAAAGCCGATCGGCCCATACAAGACCCAACCCCAATTACAAGCCCAACTCACTAATACCTTGAGTACTGCCCCCACTTAAATGGTCAGGGATTAACACAAGATTACGGGGGTCTGCTGAGCGCCGATTGGCCCACACCTGGTAGATCCACCTCACACCCAACCCATCTCGTCCATATGCCTATCTAATTTTATCTTAAAGCTCCCTATCGTTCTTGATCCCACTATATCACTTGGTAGCCTATTCCACCCATCTACAACTCTGTTACCAAACCAATATTTGCCTATATCTTTTCTGAAACGAAATTTATCTAATTTGAAACCATTTGTACGAGTTCTTTCGCTATCACTGAGCTTTAGTACATTTTTCATGTCCCCTTTATTAAGGGGAGGTATTTAGTTTGTTCCCTACGTTTTCATAAAGCTTAAAATTACACCCCCTCGACCTTCTTTCAAGATAAATTTGTAAATTTTTCGGTAGAAAAATGTCCCCGATTGCTCTTAAATTACAGGCTCGCCAGGAAAAAATCGACACCTTAATGGCACGAAAGGTCTTAAAATTGACAGAAATGGGGAAAAATGTCTTAAAATGTCTAAACTACTAGGGCGAACGTCTTAAAATCTCAAAAGCAATGGGGATAAACATGAGGGAGAAAGGGGTCCAGAAAAAAATCCCTCAAGTGGAAATCTCCCCTTAATCCCACTAACCCACTTATTAGCGCGACCGTACATTCTCCCTCAATTTGTATCGTCCGTCAAAGGTTTGGCACCGTATGAGGTAAGGTTTGGCACCGTATGAGGTAAGGTTTGGCACCGTATGAGGTTTGGCACCGTATGAGGTAAGGTTTGGCACCGTATGAGGTAAGGTTTGGCACCGTATGAGGTAAGGTTTGGCACCGTAAGGTTTGGCACCGTATGAGGTAAGGTTTGGCACCGTATGAGGTAAGGTTTGGCACCGTATGAGGTAAGGTTTGTAATAATTATTGCTATGCCCTGATTGTATTCAGGATTAACACTTGGATATGGCGCGTTCTACTCCACTGGGACTTGGATATGGCGCGTTCTACTCCACTGGGACTTCCAACTTCAAATACGTGCATATAATTCACTTCCCTCGAATTGCTTTCCACAAACTTACAATCTGCAAATGTTTAAATCCAGTTGTTACAAACATTTTATGAATGGAGGATGCCTTTAGGCACATGGACCTTTTTGTTTTATCTGTGTTTTTCCTTCCTCCGTTCATTGTCTCTTTAAAAAAAAAAAAAAAAAAAAAAAAAAAAAAAAAAAAAAAATGAAAGGAAAACAGAGGATAAGTATCTTACAAGATATGGTTCAATAATACAGCTTTCTTTCTCTGGCAATATCTTGGAGAAATAATCTGGAACTGAACACATAGGACACGTATCATTGCCAGTGAAATAGCACTTAATTTTATCACGGACTCCTAGCACAGTCGCGGAGCTAGATAGGGAGCACTTATTACTGACCAACTTCACTATATCTGCGAGATAGTTTTTAAGACACTGGGGAGGACGAGGGAGAAGTGTTTCTAGTAGTGGAGCGACCACTTTCGCTTTCTTTCAGGAATGTCACGGTGTTTAAAGTTCAAGGTCAAGTACCCCCACAGATACGCAGCTGGGTTGTATAGAAAATGGGGTCACTGGTAGACTCTGAAATATTTTCTAGCACTTTGGTAAATTTCGGCAGTCACTGAAGTCTCAAAAATAGGTTAAAAGTGTTTTAATTCAAAATGGATTCACTGGTGGGTGGCAAACTATTGATCCGTATCACTCGCACTGTATGGTGGTACAACTTGTAGCTTTAAGACCCGCTTATTAACACTGGTGCGGATTTATACGCGTTTTAAGCCACTTTTGGGGGAACTCTGTTTATTTCGTTCACTGGACACTTTCCCTACTTGGTCTCCCGGCGTGGTAACTTCTCGCTGGATGTCTCCGGTGAACACTTCGGGAGGTGGTTGGTTCTCGTTGGTTGCTTCCCCATAGAGTTCTCTCACTCTTATAATTACCTCTCCAAAATTAGTTTTCTGCCACAAGCTAACTCAAAGGCAACTGCAGAGATTGAAGTAACTAAACTAAAGGTTTCTAAATACCCCTGATGGTAACAAAGGCTTTAAAGTATCCCTAATAGGCTCAACACAGCTAACTCAAAGGCAACTGCAGAGATTGAAATAACTAAACTAAAGGTTTATAAATACCCCTGATGGTAACAAAGGCTTTAGGCTCAAAATCGCGTCATATGTCGGAGAGGGTTAACTGGACAGATGCAAGAGTAGTAATAAACCGTAACGCATCGGACTGGAACAAAGTCACAAGCGGTGTACCCCAGGGATCAGTGCTCGGGCCTGTCCTCTTCTTTCTTCTCACTTAACCCCTTGAAGCTCTGACGCATTTTAGCAGTTTATTTTGGCTATCATTAGACGATTTTATTCAGCTTTGGAAGGATCTGTGGGTATGAAAAGGGTAAATACTATCACAATCAACCCTCTGACTTCCATATACCGTTACTAATCTGAATAAAATCGTCTAATATTAGCCAGAAAACAGAACAGAAACGCGTATTGGAGCTTGAAAGGGTTAAACATTAGGCTACCATAGTGCGGTGGGAATATGAACATGATTAGATTAATATCCAGTATTCGAGAATAGATAATAAGTCTTAGGCGTGTGCATAAACCTGTAACCGTCTTGGTGGTGTAATGGTTAAGGTGTCTAAAAATCTAGGGATGGATGTAGTTACCGGGTGTACCACTACCGACATACATCATAAATCATCTATAAATACTTATAAATCTATAATACTAGGTTGGGATAGGTTAGGTTGTTTGGTTAGGGTAATGTATTTTTGTATCCAAAGGCAGTCATTATAGACGGGAACATGATGGTGAGCGTCCGCGTAGTGTAAACAAGACGGGCGGTACACCCGGTAACTACATTCTTGCCATATACTGTAGTTTGAGACCCCACTGACAGGGCCAAGCAAGTGTCTGCCACCCGAACAAGACATATATAGAGAAATTATGTATGGGTCATAAATTTTTTATAAATTACATAATTATCGAGAACTAATCCAGCACTGCAGCAGCCCTACCAGGATAAAGAAGACCTCATCATTGACAACCTGCTCTTCAACAACGAGGCCATAGAATGAAATAAAATAACTATCTACAAATTTTGTAAGATTCGAAATTATAAAATTATAGAGATGCAAAAATACAAACAGAAAAATCCCAGACCGCAAGAAACAAAAATACATCAGGAAGTGCCGATTTGAAGGCTATTCTTCCGCCATACAACTGAACTGAACTGAACCTCCATTAGGCCTATAGTATAAACTCAACCTTGTCAACCCAACCTAACTATACTTAGACCTATAGCCTAGGGGAGATACAAAACTAACGGTATTTATCAAGGAAACTGGCCAACTTTTATTTCGTGAATTTTTTTTTTTTTAATTAGAATCTCCGGAAAACCCGTTTTCAATTACTTTGAAAAAGTTAGTATTTACCTCCTGTTATCCACAGCCAAAGCTGAAGATTGCGGAGTAAATACCGTAGACTTCCTTTTTTTTTTGCGGCCGTCAATCTTTTATTAATTAAATACCAAACCAGCGGGGGTGTGGGGGCGGCAGCCCCCACCTAATATACTAGGTTAGGTTAGGTAAGGTTGTTAGGTTAGGCTAATATTACCCCTTATTTTCGTCTTTTACCCCTCAATTTCCCTGTACTTCATAGCCCTCCCCCACTATCGGGGGCCGTATCTAAGATTGTTGGATAATGGGGAAAACGTTTTTTCCGGAGATTCTACTTAATGACAACCACTGTATAATGATGAAAACTAGCTAAAACCAAAACAAACAAAAGAATCACGAAATAAAAGTTGGCCAGTTTCCTTGATATTTTCCAAACTAACCCATACCGGTCAAAATGCATTTTAGGTCACGTATGGATTATTTATATTATAATGCTTTTTCTCAACAGTTCCTTCATTGATTAGTGTGTTTTAAGGTGTTTTTTTCCTTCTGCAAATGCATTTTTACCCATTACTTAGCAATATTAAAACATGCCCCCCGAAAACCATATTTTGTCATTACCCTAACCTAACCTGGGGGCTGCCACCCCCAGAGCCCCGCTGGGTTAGCATTGATATAGAAGATGCCAAAATACTAAAAATACGGTAGAAAAATTGAAAATAATAGTTCTCCACTGTTCCAAGATGGCCGCCATTTTTCTTTCCACCCTTATTTAACCCACAAAGTCTAATGCAAAATAATTTAATGTGCAGCGGTAAAGACGGTACGATTTTAGTTACTGGACACCTATTTGACAGGTACCGCCAACGATTTAATACATATTTTTTTTTCGGTTTCCACGCATCCAACACCAAGCTACACCCTTTTCTGGTGTACGAAACACTAAAAAAGCAATAGGGACGCTTTAATAATGATAATATGAGACGAAATATAAAGACAACTCTGTTGCGTTCGTGGAAGTAGCGTCGCTTTGTTTACTTTACGCTCGGAGTGACTTCCCGGCCCCTTGGCGGTCGGTCGACTTAAAATGGCTAAGCTTATAACCAGTTGTTGGGTACATTTTGTTATCAAGACTTGCGTTATAGGCCATGGGATACAGGATACGGGTGGAGGGGGGGCTCTGCCTCCCCCTCACCCCCCCACCCCCCCTGTGAATTATAATAATCGTCATCTCTGTGGCCAGCAGGGGGCAAATAAAACAGCTGGCCGTCACCTCGAGCGACCTGGGTAAACAAACCGCGACGATCCGAAGCGACGACGGACTCCCCGCCGCCGATTTTCGGGCCAAACGCGCCGTTTTATTCTCGTCGAAAACCACATTTAAAAAGTTATTATATCGTTTTCAATACTATTACCGGACCAGAAAAAGGTGTAGCTTGGTGTTGGATGCGTGGAAACCGAAAACAAATATATATTAAATCCTCGGTGGTACCTGTCAAATAGGTGTCCAGTAACTAAAATCGTACCGTAAAGACATATATTGTGGTGACTAATACTGTAAGACAAAGCTAAAGAAAATACAAGGACAATTACATCTCATACCTGACCTAAAATACAAGGACAATTACATCTCATACCTGACCTAAAATACAAGGACAATTACATCTCATACCTGACCTAAAATACAAGGACAATTACATCTCATACCTGACCTAAAATACAAGGACAATTACATCTCATACCTGACCTAAAATACAAGGACAATTACATCTCATACCTGACCTAAAATACAAGGACAATTACATCTCATACCTGACCTAAAATACAAGGACAATTACATCTCATACCTGACCTAAAATACAAGGACAATTACATCTCATACCTGACCTAAAATACAAGGACAATTACATCTCATACCTGACCTAAAATACAAGGACAATTACATCTCATACCTGACCTAAAATACAAGGACAATTACATCTCATACCTGACCTAAAATGCATATTGTCCCCCATATCTACTGTAGTCTATTATGGTTCTCCAGTTGATGGTTAAGGGGAGGTTTTCAGTTCGTTCCCTAGAATTCCATCAATCTTAAAATTACACCCCCTAGACCCCCTTTCAAGATAAATTTGTACATTTTTCGGTAGAAAAATGTCCCGGCTGAAAGCCGGTTCCTCTTAAATTACAGGCTCGCTATCGCTCGCCAGGATAAAATCGACACCTGAATTGCACGAAAGGTCTTAATATGGGGTGAAAGTTCTTAAAATCGCTAAACTAATGGGGCAAACGTTTTATAATATCAAAAGCAATGGGGCTAAAGATGAGGGAGAAAGGGGTCCAGAAAAAAATCCCTCAAGTGGAGACCTCCCCTTAATTGAATCCCTTTGCATCAGATGTCATGATTGTTACTGGACACATCTGATACTGCTATGTCTGGGCGTCATATTATTGCCAAGTTGTCATAATTAGCAACCTATTTCGCCACAAAATCATGATGATAAAGTAGTAATCCGAATGGAGATATGGCAATTCAGTATCAGCTGGACAAAAAATGGAGGTTAATATACAGGAGACGCAACAATATAGGTAGCAAATTTCTAATGGTAGTTTTGGGTTCCTATCACCATATGCTTCATTTCTATATACTTTTTATCCCCGGGAAACAAAGAAAACACAAATCTTGGGATTTTTAATGTTTTTTTCTTTGGGATTTTATTAGCCCCCAAATACATTTAGGTTAGGTTAGGGTTTTTGGTTAGGTTAATGAAAAAAAAAAAAAAAAATCCCAAGAAAAAAATAAAAATCCCAAGATTTTGTTGTTTTATCCCCCGGGGATAAAAAGTATATAAAAATGAAGCATATGCTGATAGGAACCCAAAACTACCATTAGAAATGTGCTACCTATATTGTTGCGTCTCCTGGATATTAACCAAAATGGAGTATAGCGAGTGGGATACAAAACGTGAGACCCTCCTTGACCTGGGTTCGATCCCAGCCATGGTGGACTATTTAGTGGGTGTGGTAGTACGTCCTAGCGTGTTTCACATGCTCGCACCCAGTCGGGGGACACCTCGACGACGTATAGGAATAAAAACACACAACAAAGCCATTCCAACAGCTTCCTCTATCTACAACACCTCTTCTCTGGTATCTACACTCTCCCAGCCGTATGGTCCTAGTGTACTGGCTGATGGCGTAATGGGATTCCAAATGTAAGAGATGTAAACTAATCCTTACCTACCAAATGTTGTGATGAGATGATGATAATCTTCAAGGACACTACATCCGCCTTATTAGAAACAATTTATTAGGGAAAATAGGCACCAATAGATTCGCCATATTTGTCTCCATATAGTCCGCATGGAGGATTTTCGTTAGCAACAAATTGAAAACTACCCACTTCACAGACAAATACACCAAAAATCTAAGTCAAAGCGGGGGTGTGGGGGCGGCAGCCCCCACCTATAATACTAGGATAGGTTAGGTAAGGTTGTTAGGTTAGGCTAATGTCCTTTCAAAAGGGTATAGGCTAGTAAATACTAGGATAGCCTATACCCGGTCAGAGGTAATAATAATAAGAAGAAGAGTCCTGCAGTAGTCTCCTTGAATGCTACCGAGATAACAATAACTTCGCGAATCGTAAGAGTATCCCTCACCCCACCATTCCACCCTCGGGCAGTGTGACAACGACTGATAAACAATAAAACGGAAACGGAAATGACTGAATAACTTGATGAGCGGGATTGGAAAATAAACGAACATCAATAATGAAAACACCCTAATGAGGAGAAACCCTTTATGGCCAACGTTTCGCAGATCTATAGCTTCTATAATGAGGAGGAACCCTTTATGGCCAACGTTTCGCAGATCTATAGCTTCTATAATGAGGAGGAACCCTTTATGGCCAACGTTTCGCAGATCTATAGCTTCTATAATGAGGAGGAACCCTTTATGGCCAACGTTTCGCAGATCTATAGCTTCTATAATGAGGAGGAACCCTTTATGGCCAACGTTTCGCAGATCTATAGCTTCTATAATGAGGAGGAACCCTTTATGGCCAACGTTTCGCAGATCTATAGCTTCTATAATGAGGAGGAACCCTTTATGGCCAACGTTTCGCAGATCTATAGCTTCTATAATGAGGAGGAACCCTTTATGGCCAACGTTTCGCAGATCTATAGCTTCTATAATGAGGAGGAACCCTTTATGGCCAACGTTTCGCAGATCTATATAGCTTCTTCAGTCTCTGCCAAACGTTGTCAATAAAGTGCTCCTCCTCATGGGCTGTTTATATTAAGGGGAGATCTCCACTTGAGGGATTTTTTTTCTTTACCCCTTTCTCCCTCATGTTTAGCCCCATTACTATTGAGATTTTAAGATGTTAGCCCCATTAGTTTGGCGATTTTAAGAACTTTCACCCCATTTATGTCACTTTTAAGACCTTTCGTGCCATTTAGTTGTCGATTTTATCCTGGCGAGCGATAGCGAGCCTGTATTTTAAGAGGAACAGGCCTTCGGCCGAGTTTTCTACCGAAAAATGTACACATTTATTTTGAAAAGGGGTCTAGGGGGGGGGGGGGTGTAATTTTAAGCTTGATGGAAGTCTAGGGAACACACTAAAAACCTCCCCTTAAACAATTATTTCCCTTCGCAGCGCCATTAATGGACGAAATAACTTGAAAAATGACGTTAGCTTGAGAAATAGGAGTGCTAATCCGTGTAATCTCTGTAAACAACGCTCATTCCCAAAATATTCGTTCGACATTAGGCGCTGCGAAGGGAAAGAAATTTTTAAAGAAGCGGATACGGCCACTTTATAATGAGACGTTTCACTCACCCGAACCACAACTCGTGAGCGCAGTTATGAAGCAGTAGTGAATCCATGTATATAACCTGCTATTTATTATTTAACCCTTTCAAGCTCCAATACGCGTTTCTGTTGTTTTCTGGCTACTATTAGACGATTTTATTCAGATTAATAACGGTATATGGAAGTCAAAGGGTTGATTGAGATAGTATTTAACATTTTAATACCTACAGATCCTTCCTAAGCTGCATAAAATCACCTAAAAATAGCAAACAAACTGCTAAAACGCATCAGAGCTTCAAAGGGTTAACCACTTCTGTATTTTATCTTAGCTGTCTTCGTGGCGCAATGCATAAATGTGTTGATTTTCGGTGTGAGCGTCCTGGGTTCGAATCCCCGGACCGCCACATGTGTTTGTTAATTTCATTAATCGAGTTTAGGAGTAAAGTTGGTTGGTGGAGAGAACATAATAATTGGACGGTTTTTGCAGTTTAAGGGGAGATCTCCACTTGAGGGATTTCTTTCTTGACCCCTTTCTCCCTCATGTTTAGCCCCATTGCTTTTGATATTATAAAACGTTTGCCCCATTAGTTTAGCGATTTTAAGAACTTTCACCCCATATTAAGACCTTTCGTGCAATTCAGGTGTCGATTTTATCCTGGCGAGGATAGCGAGCCTGTAATTTAAGAGGAACCGGCTTTCAGCCGGGAAATTTTTCTACCGAAAAATGTACAAATTTATCTTGAAAGGGGGTCTAGGGGGGTGTAATTTTAAGATTGATGGAATTCTAGGGAGCGAACTAAAAACCTCCCCTTAAAGAGGATCTGTGCTAGTAGAAAAAGTGTTGGTGAGATAGTTCGAAGCCTGTTAATTGCTAGAGGCCCTTTTTAAACTGAATACAATCGTCTAACAGTAGCCAGAGTGCAGTTAAAAGGACGGCACCGGTATAGAAGGGGTTAATTGACCACTTGTGAGTTTCGTTCTACAAGGAAGTTGGAGTTGTAGACGTCGATATTTAGCAGAATAACCAGCTAAAATGCGGTTGTAGTTCATTTATAAATTCATACAACTGTCTATCCATCAGAAACCTACATTATTATTGCATATCTATTTTATATCAATATTTACGGCTCCAACTTCCTTATAGCCTGAAACTCGCAAGTGGTTAATTGCCCACGTTATAAACTTATTTCCAAGACTCTTCGAATAACACTGACATTGTTCCGTTAACCCGTTCAGTACCGGGGACGTCTTTTTCATCGTATTCTGGCAACTATTAGACGATTTTCTTCAGCTTAGGAAGGAGCTATAGCCATAATAAGGCTTCAAACTATCTCAAACAGCCCTTTTAACTACCACAGATCCTTCCTAAGCTGCATAATATCGTCTAAATATAGCTAGAATAAAATATTACACACGTCGCTGGTACTCAAAGGTTAGTGTAAAATAGGACTTCAGAGGCTATCAACCCTATTGGATTATTAAGCCAGCACACTGTAAGTCATCAGTAACGTCAAGACTGGAGCCCCTCTGCAAGAATTCCAGTCCCTTGCTCAAAGGGTTAACCCCTTCATCGCTATAGTCTAATCGCTGTAAGTAGGCGAGAAATCATGACCTCTATCCTCTGTAACTCAAAAAGACAGAGCAAAATTGGCTGTAAATTTCAAGATCTATTCCTTGGCTGACTCTTCCCAAATGGTAGAAATATTAGCTCGATTACTCTAGTCTGGCTAAAACTAGACGATTTTATGCAGTTTAAGACGGACCTATGATATTCTAAAACTACAGGCTTTCGCTCGCCAGGAAGAAATCGATACCTAAATGACACGGAAGGTCTTAAGGGGGGTGACCTGCTTTTTGTTATTTCTGACCTTTTCTCGCTTTCTTTGGCTTGTATCCATTCGGCCCCATTCAGCCAACTATTTTAAGACGTTTATCCCCATCTAGGTGTCGATTTCTTCATGGCGAGCGATAGCGAGCCAGCATTATATGAAGAAATCCGGCTTCGTCGGAGACATTTTTCTATCGAAAAATTTACAAATTTAGCTTGCTGTCAAATGAAAATAAAAAATATGCTGGCTCGCTACCGGTCACCAGTAAAAAATTGACACCTGTATGGGGATAAACGTCTTAAAACAGTAGGCTGAATGGGGCCAAATGGATACAAGCCAGAGAAAGATAGAAAAGGACAGAACAAAAACAAGTCACCCCTCTTAATATTGACAAAGAAATGGGGCGAAAGGTCTCACAATCGCCAAACTAATAGAACGAACGTCTTAGAAAATCGCAAAAAAACTAATATGCTAAACATGAGGGAGAAGGGGGTCCAGGAAAAGCGAGTACTACCCCCTTAACTACTCTAAATCTGTTAGCATGATCACTTGATAACTAGTGTAATCACCTGTTATGATGACCTAACTTTAATATTTAGTTAATTACCTGGTGTTTCTCAGCTAGTAGATGTGTGTGTGTGAGAGAGAGAGAGAGAGAGAGAGAGAGAGTACAAAGGAGTACAAAGGAAATCAAGCAACAACAGATCTAGTTACCCTTCTAGGCTGCTTGTCCTCCAAAACACTGAGGATCAAGTGTCCAAACAGTGGTTTAGAGTGGGTAAGGGAACATTGGAAAGGGAACTACTGCCCTGCCACTAACGTGGAAGGACTAGGAAGTTAGTAGGGGACATATGGGTTAGTAACTGAGGGGAGGATAAAGTTATTCATTTACAAACGCAGTCAGTCGCGGGTTTGATGCGAGATATTTGTCTAGGCGGAATTTAAATGAATCAACGGTGCTGCAGTCTATAACGTCTCGGGGAAGCCCATTCCACAAGTTGACAACTCGATTGAAGAAGAAATTCTTAGATTCGTGCGAGTTAAAAGATTTACCAATAATTTTGCAACCGTTTCCCCGCGTGTAATTAGATTGGTCGATAGTGAAGTACTTACTACAGTTCATATTGTCGATGCCTTTGATGATTTTGAACACTTGAATTAAGTCGCCTCTTAATCTGCGCTGGGTTAAAGGAAATAGATTTAATTCTCTAAGACGCTCTTCGTATGGTTTGTTCTTTAGGCTAGGTATCATTTTGGTAACTCTACGTTGAACTCGTTCTAGCTTGTTTATATCTTTTTGGTAATAAGGGCACCAGGATTGAACGCAGTATTCCAGAAGAGGGCGGACTAAGGAATTGTAAAGGGTTAGGATAACTTCTTTGGATTTATGCTCAAATGACCTGCCTATAAAGCCAATTATTTTGTTTGCCTTCTTAACAACTTCTGAACATTGTTGACTCGGTTTTAGGTTACTCGATATTGTTACTCCCAGATCAGTTTCTCTGTTTACATTCTTAAGCTGAGTGCCATTCATCGAATAGTTTGCTTTCTCATTTAGGTATCCGACATGTAGTACTTTACATTTATCCGCATTGAAACTCATTTGCCAAATTTGGGCCCAACATGACAATTTATCTAGATTGTGTTGCATATCGTCAACTTGTTCTTTTCAGAGTATGCTATTTGCAATTTTTGTATCGTCAGCAAATTTTGAGATTGTGCAGGTGAGACCCTCATCTATGTCGTTGATGTAAATTAGAAAGAGAATTGGTCCTAGTACCGATCCCTGGGGTACCCCGCTACTTACATTGGTCCATTTAGATGCCTTACCGTTTATGACTACCCTTTGCTTTCTGTTGCTGAGCCAATTTTCTATCCATTTCAACACACCGTCTTGTATTCCATGCGCTTTTAGTTTTAGCAGTAAACGTTTGTGGGGAACTTTGTCAAAGGCCTTTTGAAAATCAAGGTATATAATATCTACAGCTTTACTCTCATCGTAGAGGTTGAGGATATCGTGGAAGAAGTCTAAGAGGTTTGTTAAACAGGAACGTTTTTTACGAAAGCCGTGTTGAGTATCTTTAAGTATGTTATTTTCCTCTATGTGATTTACGAGTCTGTCTCGTATGACCGTTTCTAGCATTTTACATACAACTGAGGTTAAGCTAATTGGACGATAGTTACTGGGTAGGGATTTGCTGCCTTTTTTGAATATCGGTGTTACGTTGGCTAGCTTCCACTGATCAGGCATAGTTCCAGACTGCAAGGATTTATTGAATAGTAATGTCAGTGGTTTGGAGAGCTCATTCTTAGCTTCCTTTAGAACTCTAGGCGAGATTGTATCAGGTCCTGGCGTTTTATTTACCTTGAGTTTATCTAAACAATTCAATACTTCTCTCTCTGTAACGGTGATATTGCTTAGAACATCTGAATTATCAATCTGAATCAGCGATGGTGTAGGGATATCACTGAGGTCTTCTGTTGTAAAAACTGATGCAAAGAAGGTATTGAGGGCATTACTCATTTGTACTTCGTCTTTGGTGTATTCTCCTTTTTCATCGACTAACGGTCCAACAGTTGAAGTAACTACTTTTTTCTTTCTGATATAACTATAGAATTCTTTCGGGTTTGTTTTACTTTGATTTGCAATATGTAACTCTAAGGTCTTTTTACTTTGCTTAATTAACTTTTTGGCTTTGCGTCGTAGCTCTACAAATTTCACCCGTTCTTCGTCATTTTGTGAGGATTTTAATCTATCATTAGCAAATTTTTTAGCAAGCAGGCAGTTTGAAATATCTTTATTCCACCATTTGGGCTTATTATTATGGCCTGGACGCCGTATTTTCGATGGTATGCAGTCTTGCACTGCTTTTAGGTAAGTGGTTTCGAATAACTTCCAAGATGTATTTATGTCGTTATTGTTAATTAAAAAGCTCCAGTCAGTTTGTTTAAACATAGCTCTAAGTTTATGGAAGTTTGCTTTCTTGAAATTAGGGACTTTTTCGATGCTACTATTTGGTTCGTTACTAGTAAACTTTAAAGTGAAAGTTATCGTACGATGGTCGCTGTTACTGAATTCATCACCAACATTCAAATTCTCTATCAATTCTTCTTTTGTTGCAAGTACAATGTCAAGAACGTTATTACCACGGGTCGGCGTTCGAACAAATTGATAAAGCGAACTCTCTTGCAAGTTCGTATACAAGTCATGTCCGGAGTGTGAAGTAAGAGTATCGCCCCACTTGGTCACAGGTAAATTAAAGTCGCCAAAAATTACGGTATCTTGTGAGTTACTTACATCTGCAATTTGTTCGTAAATTTCTCGGTCAGTTTGCACTGATTGAGCTGGAGGTCTGTATATTAACGCAAGTATTATTTTTGTACCTTTATTATTCTTTATTAGCACAAAAGATGTGTCGACGTTCACAATTTGAGGTTTTGACACGAGGGTCGGGTTAAGACTTTCTTTGATATAAAATAAAACGCCACCTCCATTTTTATTTATTCGGCTGTTCTCAAACATTACATAACCGGGAAGTGAATACTCTGCTAAAAAGTCTCTATCTTCTGTATTGAGCCAAGATTCTGTTATGCCAATCACATCATAATTTTCTGTAAACACTAGTTCCTCTAAATCTGAAAATTTATTGCGTATGCTACGAGCGTTTGCATAGAAAACCTTTAAAGTTGCGGTTTTAGAACTCGCAGAACGTTCTTTCATCGAATTTTTGGTTCTGGTCGGATCTACATTTACATTCATGGCTGTCCTCGGTCGTTATCCCTGACGGTTTTGAATTTGGGTCGTGTTGGTGGAGCTTTATCCAAATTCGCGGTTCTTGACGGATTAGTATTTAATTCCTTTGTAGGTTGCCGTCCTCGCTGTCTTCGGTCCTCCTTCCTGGTTGTCCTGTGGTGAGTCGATTTCTTCTCCGAAAATCCTTCACCGCATCGTTGAGAAGACGCCCAAAACGTGCTGCTCCCACCTGGTTCAGATGAACTCCATCGTCCGAAAACAAATAGTCATCGTAGTAGAAATTGTTCCAGGTGTCGACGAATCCCACGTTCTCCTTCCTGCAGAGGTTTGCTAGACAACGATTTGTGCTGGTGGCTATGTTGTAAAATCGGCTCTCTACACCGAGCCGGGGGACGATTCCTGAGACGATGATCCTTGATGACTTCTCCTTAAATGACTTGATCAGCTGCTGGTACTTTAAAAGCAAATCTTCCGACCGGGTTCGCTGTACATCGTTGGATCCAACGTGGATGACGTACATTGTATTAGCAGGGGCCAGCTTTGATACTTCGTCAACTGCTGCAACTACGTCATCCACACCACCACCAGGGATACAAAAACGCTTCCTGGTCTTAGGTGCCCTGGCGCAAAACTCTGTGAGCTGACCACGTATCATCGAGTCTCCCACGAGCCGGACTTCTTCTATTTCCTCTTCGTCATCTGAGTCTGCGAGTATCTGGAAACGGTTTTGACACTCGGTAATCGGTATGTGTTTCCTGGTCTTGGGGCAAACGTTGTTCCTCACGACACGGAAGTTGTCTTGAGGGGGAAGAGAGTCACTATTTGTATCTTGAGTATCGGAAACATCAGCTGAAGTGGCTACTGTAGGCGTTGAATTGTTGGCAGTTGACGTTGGGGCGTTGGTGGCTGCTGGAGTTGCGGTGACAATTGAAGTTTGTGGTACTCCAACGTTGAGTGTTACAAACTCTTGGAGTGATTCCAGCTTCATGGTGAGGACGTTGATCTTGTTGTAGGCTTCATCTAATTTCACTGTAAAATTCTCTCGTTGCTGGCAGAGCCGGCAGACTTGAAGATCGATAGTAGCAAACATGGACTCACCAAACCTACCGGCGCAGTTCGCACAAGCGCGAGGCATGGTGACAGTCACTTTCTTCAGATCACTTCACTCACTTAAAAAACAATTCACTCACTTTAAAACACTTCACTCACTTTAAAAACACTTCAATCACTTCAACCGAAAACAAATATGCTGAAATACGCAGAAATAGGTTATCAGGGGTGATAGCCTAACCGAAAACAAAAATGTTGAGATACGCAGAATTAGGCTTCCAGGGGCGATAGCCTAACCAAAAAAAAAAATTAAAATTGAAATACGCAATAATAGGCTACCAGCGTTGAATAGCCTAACCGAAAATAATAAAATTGAAATTCGCAGAAATAGGCTACCAGGTGTGATAACCTAACCTTAAACAAATATATGTATAACAGAATATGTAACTAAATATACAATTCACCAAATAGAGATTATATAAAAATAAAGTGTGACTGCACACAAGGGGTTAATATACTGTGTCAACAGATGGCCCTGGTGTCACTGTAGCCTAGTAAAGCAGTAGCCTACTCTTTTTAGATAAAAAAGTGTATCAGTCAAAGGTTATTACAAGATCGTGCAAGCAACAACTAAAATTACAGATATATATACTGTATAGCTACAGTAGGATACTAAATACAATATCTACAAGAGTTAATAATAAAACAGATTGGCTGGCTATAGGCTAGGCTAGGTTTGGGTTAGGTCAAAAGCTTGGCAGGTTGGGTTAGGCTAGGTTAGTTTGTACAAATACCACCCTTAGCTTAAAGTAAAATCAGTCTGAGGAGAAAAAGTCAAGAATATATCTAGGGGGAAAAGATAAATGAATGCACTTAAATTTGGTACAAAATTTGCTGGAATTTAATATGTATAATCCCCCAAAAAGGTTTGTTTACAAAATGGCGTCGGCGTTAGTCTGTGTAGGCAGGTTAGTTAGTAAACAATATTATTTATTAGCAAATTAATATGCAAAGCTTTACTTACATACAAGGCAGTTAAATAGATACTTACTACAGTAGGTAATGGGTAAAATTAGGGGCTACGATTTTATATAAAATAGTAATAAGAGAGCGTTTGTTTACAAAGCAAAACAAAACAAAACAATAAATGGCGCTAGTGGCGCCCTGTCCGAGCAGGAGTCTTGTGATAAACACAAAGTTTATCAGTCAATACACAGCGAAATATCGTGCAGTGTTACTTACTAAGCTACAGGATGGTTAAACGTGCTCTTAACCACCTTTCATGCACAAGAATGAAGAGGATGAGTAGTTAATACTCAAATTATGATCGATATCATGAGAGCGTTGACAGAGCGTCTGCAGCGTCTGGCGGTAGCACGGTGTGTGTGTGAGAGAGAGAGAGTGAGAGGAGAGAGAGAGAGAGAGAGAGAGAGAGAGAGAGAGAGAGAGAGAGAGAGAGTGATAGGGTGGTCATCATTATCCATGAACCCCATTCCGGTGCCACAGTTATCATTCAGCAGGGATATATATATATATATATATATATATATATATATATATATATATATATATATTGTTTGTTATTTATTACCCGTTTGTTATCGTTTTTTTTTTCTTTTTAAATAATTATTATGCTATGGCAATAATAAAGTCTTTCACGTGCTTCAGGTCTGTATATAAAAAACATATATAAAATATAACATATATATATATATATACCGTATATACTGTATATATAAAACACTATTATTAATAATACGTATTTCATAAACTATACAGGTAAAACAATAAACAAAACATTTATATAATATTTATGAAAATAATAAATACATATCAATGTATACTGTATATATATACAGGTATATATATATATATAAATATATATATATATATATATATATATATATACAGTATCTATATAGCCACACGAATGACCAATGAATATGAAGAACTTCTGGGAAGGCATTTGGTTCATTACTTTCCCCGCCTCCTACCTCTGTGTAAGAAAAAAAAAAAAAAAAAATGCTCTGGGCCCCTAATCTGACTTACTGCTCAGGTGTTGGGGGGCCCTTAGGGGTAGAGCTCCATGTGTATTATTATAATGATTAATGTTAAGGGAGGGGGTGACCTGCCTTTTTTTCTCTCTCCTTTTCTCTCTTTCTCTGGCTTGTATCCATTCGGCCCCATTCAGCCTACTGTTTTAAGACGTTTACTCCCATCCAGGTGTCAATATTTTCCTGACGAACGGTAGCGAGCCAGCATATATATAGTTTTCTGTTTGACAACAAGCTAAATTTGTGTAAATTTGTCGATAGAATAATGTCTCCGGCGATGCCAGATTTCTCCATACAATGCTTGCTCGTTATCGCTCGCCAGGAAGAAATCGACACCTGGATAGGGATAAACGTCTTAAAACAGTTGGCTGAATGGGGCCGAATGGATACAAGCCAGGGAAAGAGAGAAAAGGAGAGAAAGATAACAAAGCAGGTGACCCCCCTTAAGAACGTGGTGTTACTTATTACTCAGTGGTGATGGGCTGGTCTATCAGAGTGAGAACTGAGCGATCTCTGCCATACCCATAGCTTACTCTGACTGTTCCTTTTACCTTTATATTTTCTAGATCTCAAGTGACGGCGTCTCTTCCGTGGATTGACCTCCCAGTCTATCTAGATTGGAAGCCAAAGCGTCAATTTTTTTCCCTTTGCCCCTCAACTTTCTCTTCATAACTGCTGAGGGGCACAGGGCCCTGGGTGGGGCTTTGGTTCCTGGGCGTTTCCGCACCCTCCTCAGCTCCCCGCCATGGAGTGGCTTCGGTCACCCAGGCTTTATTGTGGTAGGCAGTGAGGGTTCTGTGGGGGCGCACGGTTATGGCCTTGACCTGCTCGGGGCCTTGGGGCTGTTCGGCCAGGCAGCTTGGGGAACAACAACAACAACAACTCGCAGGCTTTTTATAACTCTCGAATATTATGATTTTCTATACACTGCATGTGTCACCTTCACCTACACCTAGAACATTGGCTCAGATAAAGAAGCAAAGAGTAGTCATTAATGGGAAAGCATAAACCTGGACCAATGTAACTAGCGGTGTACCTCAAGGATCAGTATTGGGTCAATTTTCTTTCTTATCAACATTAACGACATAGACGATGGTCTAACCTGTAGAATCTCAAAGTTTGCAGATGATACAAACATTGCAAATTCTGTACTCACACATGAACATGTTGAAGATATGCAACACAATCTAGATAGGTTGTCACATTGGGCTAAACTCTGACAAATAAGCTTCAATGAGGATAAATGCAAAGTACTTCACATCGGAAACCGAAATGAGAAAGTAAACTATCCAATGAATGGCACCCAGCTAGAGAGTTTAGAAAGAGAAACGGACTTGGGAGTAACACTATCGAGCAACCTAAATCCCGGTCAACAATGTACGGTCGAGGTTAATAAGTGTGGTCATATATTTCACAAAGTTTCGGACACTGACTAATACTCTGAGGAATAAGCACTTTTCCCAGTAACTATAAAGATACCAATAACACTTGTTGAACGAAAACCACTGGAATCTATGACAACACTTAATACCCACGATTGTATAGAAGTTGTTAAGAAAGCAAACAAAATTATAGGTTTTAATAGGCAGAACTTTCGAGCATAAATCCAAAGATGTAATCCTCATTCTTTACAATTCGTTAGTCCGTCCACTTCTGGAATATTGCGTTCAGTCCTGGTGCCCTTACTAGCAAAAAGATATAGACAAACTGGAGCGAGTTCAACGTAGAGTTACCAAAATGATACCGTGTTTGAGGAGGAAATCGTATGAGGAACGTACTACCAAATCGTATGAGGAGCGTCTTGAGGAATTGAATATGTTTCCCTTAACACAGCGGAGATTAAGAGGTGACTTAATTCAAGTTTTCAAGATCATTAAAGGCATCGACAATTTGAACTGCAGTAAGTACTTTACAATCTACCCGTCAAATTACACATGGGAAAATCGTTACAAAATCATTGGTCAAGCATTGAACTCGAATGAATCTAAGAACGTCTTCTTTAATCGAGTTGTCAATCTGTGGAATGGGCTTCCCCGAGATGTTATAGACTGCAACACCGTTGATTATATTAACGTTCACTTAGACAAACACCTTACCCGAAACCCACGGACGAATGCATTTGTAAATGAATAAATTGTTTCCTTAGTATTGTATTGATATTTTATTAACCCCTAATTGAATTCACACTTTATCATATCCTCTCGGAGAAACTGTTGGGTGCTTAAAACAGCAATAACTTAGAGAGCAAGTAACCTCGAGGGGTCGTAGTACCTGTTGTTGCTTGATTTCCTTTGTACTCCTTTGCACCCTCACCCTTAACTGTCACTCTTACCTATCACCCTTACCTGTCACCCTTACCTATTACCTGTCTTCATCACCCTAACATTTTTACCTCCCATATTTCGAAGACCTTTTTCTCTAACTAATCAATACTCCTCATTCTGACAGAGAGAGAGAGAGAGAGAGAGATTTACATAGATTTACATAGATACACTGGCCACACAGATCTTACGATCCCTGCGAGGTGGCCAGGACTTAAACCTAATAGAGATAGCAACCCTAAGAGAAAGTGGAAGGAAAGGATAGCAAAGATGAAGGCTCTCTCTCCCCCCGCTCCCTCCGCAATGTGCTGTACATGAAAATAGTTAGAAGTGAATAACCTTGCAGGGCTTGGAAATCGCCTGAAGGAATTTATAGTATAGTTAGAAATGGAAAGAGAGAGAGAGAGAGAGAGAGAGAGAGAGAGAGAGAGAGAGAGAGAGAGAGAGAGACAGAGAGAGAGAGAGAGAGAGAGAGAACAGAGAGAGAGAGAGAACAGACAGAGAGAGAACAGACAGAGAGAGAGAACAGACAGAGAGAGAGAACAGACAGAGAGAGAGAACAGACAGAGAGAGAACAGACAGAGAGAGAGAACAGACAGAGAGAGATAGAGAGAGAGAGAGAGAGACAGAGAGAGACAGAGAGAGAGAGAGACAGAGAGAGATAGAGAGAGAGAGAGCCCACACGTTGCGGATCTGGGGTTCGGATCACGTAATTATAAAGGGGGCTGAAAGGGAGATATGGTTAGGGTTTTTTCTGGACCCCCTTCTCCCTCATGTTTAGCCCCACTAGTTTTGATATTTTAAGACGTTCGTTCTACTAGTTTGGCGATTTTAAGACCTTTCGCGCCAATTCTGTATCAATATTAGAACCTTTCACCCCGTTTATTTGTCAAAATTAGGACCCTTCGTGCCAAAATTTAAGTGTCGATTTTTTCGTGGCGTGCGATGGCGAACCTGTAATTTTAGGAAGAACCAGCCTTTGGCCGGGAAGTTTTTCTTACCGATAATGTACAAATCTGTCACGAAGGGGGGTCTAGGAGATTCATTTTAAGGGGAGGTTTTTTAGTTTGCTCCCTAGACTTCCATCAAGCTTGAAATTACACCCCCTTGACCCCCTTTCGAGATAAATTTGTACATTTTTCAGTAGAAAAAATTCCCGGCCGAAGGCCGGTTCCTCTTAAATTACAGACTCGCTATCGCTCGCCAGGAAAATATCGACACCTAAATTGGACGAAAGGTCTTAAAAGTGACATAAATGGGGTGAAACTTCTTAAAATCGTCAAACTAATGAGGCGAAAGCCTTAAAATCTCAAAAGTAATGGGGCTAAACATGAGGGAGAAAGGGATCCAGAAAACAATCCCTCTAGTGGAAATCTCCCCTTAAGAGGCTATAGACTATCTCAATGAATCCTTTTGCATAATCTCCGAAGCTTCGTAAAAAAACCGATTATTAAGCCAGCACGCTGCAAGTAAAAAATAGCGTCATGGACATGGGGTAGTGCGTGCTTGGGTTTTGGCCTATACAGTATATATATTATTGAGTTTCCTCGCTAGACCTCCATCAAACTTTAATAAATACCCCCTAGACCCCCTTTCAGAATAAATGTGTACATTTTTCGAGAACTCCAGTCGTTTATGTGTGTGTGTGTGTGTGTGTGTGTGTGTGTGTGTGTGTGTGTGTGTGTGTGTGTGTGTGTGGAGGTGATGGTGGGGGGGGGGGGCGGGGGGGGGGTGTTAAGAGAGCAAACATAAAATCCCCCCCCCCCTCCCTTAAGCCGGTATCACACGAGCGCTCTAATCCTCAACATTTATCCTCAACACTGGTCTAGCAGCTAATGAAGTCAACATTTAAACTATTTCTGTCACCTAAATTCATCTATCAACAGTCTAGTTTCTGATACCAGTGCAATATATTCCAGAAATGTTGCCAGAAAATGTTGATCATCGAATGTTGACTATAAAGCTCTCGTGTGATAGCTTTTTTTTAGTGCCGGCCCCCTTCTCCCTCGTGTTTAGCCTCTTTAGCTTTCAGATTTAAAGACGTTCAGCCCATTAGTTCGACGATTTTAAGACCTTTCGTCCCAATTCTTTGTTAATATTAAGACTTTTCGTGTCTAAGGTGTCAATTTTGTTCCTAGCAAGCGATAGCGAGTCTGCATATTAACCCTCTCCGACATATGACGAGATTTGGAGCCTATTGGGGATACTTTAAAGCCTTTGTTACCATCAGGGGTATTTATAACTTAGTTTAGTTACTTCAACCTCTGCAGTGTCTTTGAGTTAGCTGTGTTGAGCCTATTGGGGATACTTTAAAGCCTTTGTTACCATCAGGGGTATTTAGAAACCTTTAGTTTAGTTACTTCAACCCTGCAGTTGTCTTTGAGTTAGCTGTGTTGAGCCTATTGGGGATACTTTAAAGCCTTTGTTACCATCAGGGGTATTTAGAAACCTTTAGTTTAGTTACTTCAACCTCTGCAGTTGTCTTTGAGTTAGCTGTGTTGAGCCAATTGGGGATACTTTAAAGCCTTTGTTACCATCAGGGGTATTTAGAAACCTTTAGTTTAGTTACTTCAACCTCTGCAGTTGTCTTTGAGTTAGCGGTGTTGAGCCTATTGGGGATACTTTAAAGCCTTTGTTACCATCAGGGGTATTTAGAAACCTTTAGTTTAGTTACTTCAACCTCTGCAGTTGTCTTTGAGTTAGCTGTGTTGAGCCTATAGGGATACTTTAAAGCCTTTATTACCATCAGGGGTATTTAGAAACCTTTAGTTTAGTTACTTCAACCTCTGCAGTTGTCTTTGAGTTAGCTGTGTTGAGCCTATTAGGGATACTTTAAAGCCTTTGTTACCATCAGGGGTATTTAGAAACCTTTAGTTTAGTTACTTCAACCTCTGCAGTTGTCTTTGAGTTAGCTGTGTTGAGCCTATTGGGGATACTTTAAAGCCTTTGTTACCATCAGGGGTATTTAGAAACCTTTAGTTTAGTTACTTCAACCTCTGCCGTTGTCTTTGAGTTAGCTGTGTTGAGCCTATTAGGGATACTTTAAAGCCTTTGTTACCATCAGGGGTATTTAGAAACATTTAGTTTAGTTACTTCAACCTCTGCAGTTGTCTTTGAGTTAGCTGTGTTGAGCCTATTGGGGATACTTTAAAGCCTTTGTTACCATCAGGGGTATTTAGAAACCTTTAGTTTAGTTACTTCAACCTCTGCAGTTGTCTTTGAGTTAGCTGTGTTGAGCCTATTGGGGATACTTTAAAGCCTTTGTTACCATCAGGGGTATTTAGAAACCTTTAGTTTAGTTACTTCAACCTCTGCAGTTGTCTTTGAGTTAGCTGTGTTGAGCCAATTGGGGATACTTTTAAAGCCTTTGTTACCATCAGGGGTATTTAGAAACCTTTAGTTTAGTTACTTCAACCTCTGCAGTTGTCTTTGAGTTAGCGGTGTTGAGCCTATTGGGGATACTTTAAAGCCTTTGTTACCATCAGGGGTATTTAGAAACCTTTAGTTTAGTTACTTCAACCTCTGCAGTTGTCTTTGAGTTAGCTGTGTTGAGCCTATTAGGGATACTTTAAAGCCTTTGTTACCATCAGGGGTATTTAGAAAACCCTTAGTTTAGTTACTTCAACCTCTGCAGTTGTCTTTGAGTTAGCTGTGTTGAGCCTATTAGGGATACTTTAAAGCCTTTGTTACCATCAGGGGTATTTAGAAACCTTTAGTTTAGTTACTTCAACCTCTGCAGTTGTCTTTGAGTTAGCTGTGGGCAGAAAACTAATTGTAGAGAGGTAATTATAAGAATGAGAGAACTCTATTACTTATTGCTAATCTGGCAACCTCTGCGTCACAAATGCGTGAAAGGGTTAAGAGGAATGTACAAATTTATCTTGAAGGAGGGTCTTGGGGTGTTGTTTTTTAAGCTTGATGGAGGTCTAGGGAGGAAACTAAAAAAAAAAAAAAAAAAATATTTCTTAAACTAAAACAAAAAAATAAAAAGATAAATAAAGAAAACAAAAATTACACCTAAATGGCAGGAAAGGTCTTAAAATTGAAACAGAAATGGGGCGAAAGTTCATAAAATCGCCAAAATAATGGGGCTAAAGATGAGGGAGAAGGTGGTCTAGAAAAGCGCCATATCTCCCCTAAGAGAGCAAACACAAGCTCTCCCCCCACCCTCCCCTCCCCGACTAAACTTACTCTGGCTGTGTGCTGGGCGGTTTAGGAGAGTTAAGCCTGTTGATAACATTCCCCCCCCCCACCCTTCCCCTCCTCTTTGGGCCTCTTTTCCCTCTTTCTATCCTTTCCTTTTTCCCGCTTTGTGTGGTTTCTATTGTTAATGTTATTATTATTATTATTATTATTATTACTGTTATTAATATTATCATTATTATTATTATTATATTATTATAAATATTATTAGTATTATTATATATTATTATTATATTATTATTATATTATCAATATTATTATTATTATCAATATTATTATTATTATTAATTATTAATATTATCAATATTTATTATTATTATTATTATCATTATTATTATTATTATTATCAATATTACTGTTATTATTATCATTATTATCATTATTATTATTATTATTGTGGTCACTTAGCTTGATGCCATACACACGAACACTATATCTGCATTTCTTCTAGGTTGGGCAGAAATCCTAACCTCTAACCTCCCATAACTCAAAAAGGGCTAGAGTAATCGAGCTAAATTTTAAAGCAGCCTAGTAAGGATCAATAGGTCTGTTGTTGCTTGCTTTCCTTTGTAAATACCATGTAAGAAGAATAACCACTATCGGTGGAAATCAATTTTATTATTACTCTCTCTCTCTCTGTCTCTCTCTCAGCCCCAAACATCAATCCTATATGAGTCTGGATTTTCATTTCAATCTCCCCCGGCCGAAATGAGAAGGATGATGTGATGGAGATGTGAGTGGAATGGTGGACCTCTCCCTCCCTCCCTCCCTCCCTCCCTCCTCTCTCCCTGCTCAGATATATGCCCTTACCTAATTCATCGGGGGGGTTAATATCTAAATAGAAATCATAAAGTTTTTGAGTTTCCTCGTGAATAGTTATGTATTTTGACTTGATGGTTTATATATATATATATTCTTAAAATTACAGGCTCGCTTTCGTTCGCCAGGCAAAAAATCGACACCTAAATGACACGAAAGGTCTTGAAATTGACAACGAAATGGGGCGAAAGGTATTTAAATCGCCAAACTAATGGAAGGAACGTCTTTAAATTCTCATAACGAATATGTTAAACATGAGGGAGAAGGTGGTCCAGAAAAAGCAAGTAGTACCCCCTTAACTATCCTCATGGCTACTATTAGACCATTATGTCCAGCTTAACCCTTTCAAGCTCCAATACGCGTTTCTGTTCTGTTTTCTGGCTGCTATTAGACGATTTTATTGAGATTAGTAACGGTATATGGAAGTCAGAGGGTTGATTGAGATAGTATTTACCCTTTTAATACCCACAGATCCTTCCTAAGCTGCATAAAATCGTCTAATAAACTGCTAAAACGCGTCAGAGCTTCAAAGGGTTAATATCCAGGGCTTCGAACTCTTTCACTAAATACTTTTCTCTAAGACAGATCCTTCTTAAACTGAAGCTAATTGACCACTTGCGAGTTTCAGGCTATAAGGAAGTTGGAGCTGTAGACTTCGATATTAAATAGAAATGGATAAAATGTATGTTAATTTGGTATTGTGTATTTATATATGTACTATGTATTATGTAATGTATTATGTAATGTTGTATTATGTATTATATATGTATGTATAATTATGTATTATATATGTATGTATAATTATGTATTATATATGTATGTATAATTATGTATTATATATGTATGTGTAATTATGTATTATATATAATTATGTATTATGTATATGTATTACTGTATATGTATTATGTATAATATAATTTACTGTATATGTATTATGTATAATATAATTTACTGTATATGTATATGTATATGTATATGTATTATGTATATGTATTATGTATTATGTATATGTATTATGTATATGTATTATGTATATGAATTATGTATATGAATTATGTATATGTTATTATGTATTATGTATATGTATTATGTATATGTATTATGTATATGTATTATGTATATGTATATGTATTATGTATATGTATATGTATTATGTATCTGTATATGTATTATGTATATGTATTATGTATTATGTATAATTATGTATTATGTATATGTATATGTATTATGTATATGTATTATGTATATGTATTATGTATTATGTATAATTATGTATTATGTATATGTATATGTATATGTATTATGTATATGTATTATGTATATGTATTATGTATTATGTATAATTATGTATTATGTATATGTATATGTATTATGTATATGTATTATGTATAGGTATAGTATTATGTATTATGAATTATTATGTATTATGTATATGTATTATGTATATGTATTATGTATTATGTATATGTATTATGTATATGTATTATGTATAATGTATTATGTATATGTATTATGTATATGTATATGTGTTATGTATATGTATAATGTATATGTATTATGTATTTATATATGTATAATGTATATGTACTATGTATATGTATTATGTATATGTATTATGTATTTTTTTTTTTTTTTTTTTTTTTTCTATGTGATTGAGGGAGGCAAAAGGCATAACTGCCTATAGCGAGTGCCTCCCCCATAGTTGAAAGAGTGACAGGGCCAAAATCAAGGGACGTTCGAGTCAAAATGCCTGGACACACGGAGTTTGAAGCAATTTAAGTCATAGGAAGAGGGAAAGACTGATTCTGGGAGAGAGTTCCAGAGCTCAGATGTTGAGTCGAAGAAAGTTTGAGAGTAACGTTTCACTCTTGGGTTGGAGAGTTGCACAGAGTAGGGGTGGGATTGAGTTGCAAGACGGGTACCACGTGTCCTACGTAAAGGAGGTGGTATGCACTGGGATAGCTCTGAGGAACACTGATTATTATAGTAGCGATTGTATAGCGAGAGAGATGCAACATTGCGGCGGGAGAGAGAGAGATTGCAGAGAGTTGGTGAGTGGACGGGAGTTAATGATACGAAAGGCCTTCCTTTCAACTTTGTCTAGGAGAGCGGTGTGAGAGGAACCTCCCCACACATGTGAACAATACTCAATACAAGGGCGCACTATGCCCCTGTACAGAGCAAGAAGCTGTGCAGGGGAAAAGAACCCCCTAAGGCGGTTGAGCACACCCAGCTTCGGGAGGCTGCCTTAGCAAGACTGGTAATATGGTCCTTCCAAATGAGAGCAGAAGAAAAAGAGACACCAAGAATATTGAGAGAAGATGAAGGGTTGATTTTTGTATTGTTGAAGAATAAGGGATAGTCCGCTGGGAGATCCTGACGGGTAGATAGATGGAGAAATTGGGTTTTGGAAGCATTAAAGTTAACAAGGTTTTCTCTGCCCCAATTGGAAATAGTATTAGATCAGAATTTAAGAGTTCTATGGCTTCATTACGTTTGTCGTTGAGGGATTGCTGGCTGGGGCGTTCTGAAAAACTAATGGAGTAGTGTAAGGTTGAGTCGTCTGCGTATGAATGGATGGGAATTAAGGTACAGTTAAGGAGATCATTTATAAAAATTAGAAAGAGAATAGGAGATAGGACAGAGCCCTGAGGAACACCGGAGTTTATAGGGTGAGGAAGTGAACAATGGCCGTCCACAACCGCAGCTATGGAACGGCCGGAAAGGAAATTAGAGACAAAGGCACAGATGGAGGGATAGAAACCGAAGGAGGGTAGTTTAGAAATTAAAGATTTATGCCAGACTCTATCGAAGGCTTTCGATATGTCTAGTGCAATAGAAAAAGTCTCACCGAAGCCCGAAAGGAGGATGACCAAGAGTTAGTAAGATATGAAAGAAGATCACCAGTAGAGCGACCCTTAAGGAAGCCATACTGGCGATCTGAGAGCAGATTATGAGAAGAGAAATGCTTAAGAAATTTGGAAGCAAGAATAGTTTCAAAAACTTTAGAAAGACAAGAGATAAGAGCAATTGGACGATAGTTGGAGGGTTGAGAGCGGTCACCCTTCTTTGGGACAGGTTGAATGTGAGCAAACTTCCAGCATGAAGGGAAGACGTTAGAGGATAGACAGAGACGAAAGAGTTTGCCTAGGCAGGGAGTCAGCACGGAAGCACAGTTTTGAGAACAACAGGAGGAACACCGTCCGGACCGTACGCCTTATTAGTGTTAAGCCCAGAGAGGGTAGAAAGTACATCTTTAGAAGAGATTAGGATATTAGGCATAAGTAAGAGAGAGGAGGGCGGAGAGGGAGGAATAGCACCGGAATTTATATATGTATTATGTATTATGTATATGTATTATGTATTATGTATATGTATTATGTATTTGTATTATGTATATGTATTATGTATTTATATATGTATTATGTATATGTATGTATTATGTATATGTATTATGTATAATTATGTATTATGTATATGTATTATGTATTTATATATGTATTATGTATATGTATATGTATTATGTATCTGTATATGTATAATTATGTATTATGTATATGTATTATGTATTTATATATGTATTATGTATATGTATTATGTATAATTATGTATTATGTATAATTATGTATTATGTTTTTTTTTTTTTTTTTTTTTTTTTTTTTAAGAGACAATGAACGGAGGAAGGAAAAACACAGATAAAACAAAAAGGTCCATGTGCCTAAAGGCATCCTCCATTCATAAAATGTTTGTAACAACTGGATTTAAACATTTGTTGATTGTAAGTTTGTGGAAAGCAATTCGAGGGAAGTGAATTCCAAAGAGTAGTAGCTCTGGGGATAAATGAATTCTGATAAGCAGAAGTTCTGCATTGTGGAGGAGAAAGTGTAAATTCATGGGCGCTCTCAGCTGCCCTAGTTCTACGGGGAAAGATGTGGAGAGGCGGCACAATTGAAGCAAGTTCCTCGGAACAATTGCTGTGAAAATATCTGTAGAATAATGCAAGGGATGCAACGTTTCTTCGTATGGCTAATGTAGGAAGGTCCTGTGTGATTGCAGGGTTATTGATTAATCTAATAGCTTTATTTTGAATTTTGTCCAACTGCCTCAATGCAACCACTCCACTTCCACCCCACAGAGGTGAACAGTAATCCATCTGAGAGTGCACATGACTTTTATATATTACGGCCAACTGCTCGTCAGTGAAGAATTCTCGAACTCTGTACAGGAGTCCCAGTTTTTTAGAGGCATTCTTAGCAATGCTTCTAACATAATGTGTCCAGCTCAAGTTAGTAGTTAATGTTACACCGAGAATGTCAATACTAGGGGAAGTGGGAATATTTACATCATTAAAAAATATATGGGAGTCAGTGAGATTCTGTCGGTTAGAAAATTGAATGTACTTGGTTTTCTGTGCATTAAAGGAAACTAGATTCTCTTGTCCCCATTCATTAATTCTAGAAAGGTCCTGGTTCAGAGAAATTGCAGTGTTTATTTTTGAATTTATAAGATCGGGTTGGGTGAAAGAATTGGTAAATGTGAAGGAACTGTGGAGTGTTGAGTCATCTGCGTAGGAATGTATTGGATTATGAGTGGTAGATATGAGATCATTGATATGAATGAGGAACAGAGTTGGGGCCAAAACTGATCCCTGGGGAACACCAGCATTTATTGAGTGAAATTGAGAATAAAGGCCATCTACCATTACACGTATTTTTCTGTTATGAAGATAAGAAGAAATTAGTGGAACTAATGATGCAAGGCCGTAGTGTGACATCTTCGACAATAAGGATTGATGCCAGATTCTATCAAATGCCTTTGATATATCCAGTGCTATTGTATGTGTTTCACCATGTTGGTCTGTAGCTTGGTGATTTGATGCGTAAGAAGGCAAAGAATGTCTGCAGTTGATCGACATCGTCTAAAACCATATTGCCTATCACTGATTAATTTATTATTCTCCAGATGCTTAATTATGTGATTATTTAATATAATTTCAAAAACTTTGCCAAGAGTGGAAGTTATAGCTATTGGTCTGTAGTTTGATGGATCTGAAGAGGCACCTTTTTTAGGAACTGGATGGATGTTTGCTTCTTTCCAGGGTACTGGGAAGCATGAGGTATGAGTAAACAGACGGAAAAATTTTGCCAATACAGGAGCGAGCACCAAGGAGCAATTCTTAAGTACTATTGGAGGAATTTCATCTGGACCAGGAGCCTTATCTACTGAGAGATTCTGCAAAATAGTTTTGACATGTCTGGTGTGGATCTTAAGTGAGGGAATTTCAGGTGAATTAAAATTAAGTACAGGGACATCTTGATTTATTTCATCTAAGGTTGAGTTGGTGGAGAAAATATCTGCAAGAAGGTTAGCTTTACCTCGTGGGTCACTTACAAGATTGCCAGTCGGAGATTTTAATGGTGGAATGGATGAAGCAGTAGTGAAGTTGGATTTGAATGAGTTAAGAGTAGACCAAAATATTTTGTTATCATTTGGATTATTTAGAAGTTTATTTGCCTGCTTATGGAGAAAGTTTGATTTAGTTAGGTTTAATACAGTTTTGGCATGATTTCTGATGTTTCTAAAGTAATTAAAGGCTTCATGTGTTTTTGATCTTGTGTATGCATTGTAGGCTATTGCTTTTTGTTCAGTTACTCTAGCACAATTATGGTCAAACCATTTAGGTGAATTAGATCTTTTACTGTACTTTTGATGAGGAATAAAAGTTTCCATTCCAATTTTTACAAATCTTGTATGTGGCTCAAGGTGGAGTGTGCATCATTAGAAAAGAAAGAGGTCCAGGGAATATCAATAAAGAAACCTTGAAGACCCTCCCAGTCTGCCCTATCGTAATGCCATTTAGTCACCAAAAACAGGTTCAGAGTGGGAAGGTGTGGTAGGTGATACACAGGTGGCCTGTATCAGACAGTGATCAGAAGATCCAAGTGGGGACCTCACTGTAACATCATAATTTTCTGAATTGGTTGTTAAAAATAAGTCCAGTAGGTGGGAATTATGATTAGGATTATCTGGTACACGGGTGGGTTGGTTGACTAGTTGAATGAGATTAAATGAGTCTGCAAATAGCTCACATTCAAGACCAGCATCATCAGTCCTGGCTGAATGAGTGAGCCATGTATATGTATTATGTATATGTATTATGTATTTATATATGTATTATGTAAATGTACTATGTATATGTATTATGTATATGTATTATGTATGTATTACGTATATGTATATGTATTATGTATATGTATTATGTATATGTATTACGTATATGTATTACATATATGTATATGTATTATGTATATGTATTATGTATTTATATATGTACTATGTATTATGTATATGTATTATGTATTTATATATGTACTATGTATTATGTATATGTATTATGTATATGTATTATGTATATGTATTACGTATATGTATTACATATATGTATTATGTATATGTATTATGTATATGTATTATGTATATGTATTACGTATATGTATATGTATTATGTATATGTATTATGTATTATGTATATGTATTACGTATTATGTATATGTATTATGTATATGTATTACGTATATGTATTATGTATATGTATATGTATTATGTATTATATATGTACTATGTATTATGTATATGTATATGTATATGTATATGTATAATGTATATGTATAATGTATATGTATAATGTATATGTATAATGTATATGTATAATGTATATGTATTATGTATATGTATTATGTATATGTATTTATATATGTACAGTGGCGCTAATAAGTCATGTCCCAGCTGTCATTACGTTTGGCTGGCTCTGTGCTGTATTAATGTCTGTCAGATGTTGAATAGGGTGGGTAAGTGTAGGTAGTGCAAATAAGTCATGTCCCAGCTGTCATTACGTTTGGCTGGCTCTGTGCTGTATTAATGTCTGTCAGATGTTGAATAGGGTGGATAAGTGTAGGTTGCGCTAATAAGACATGTCTCAGCTGTCATTACGTTTGGCTTGCTCTTTGCTGTATTAATGTCTGTCAGATGTTGAATAGGGTGGGTAAGTGTAGGAACATGTTTGTATATTTCACTCGATATGAAGAAATGAAGCTTAGATATTGCTGATACCAATTATTGAACAAACATACTTGGTGCCGAGACATCACTTATTAGAGCGACTGTACTACGATCATATTTTAGCTGGTAATTCTGCTAAATATCGATGTCTACAACTCCAACTTCCTTATAGAACGAAACTCGCAAGTGGTCAATTGTCTGAATATAGTGTTCTGCCCACAGCTAACTCAAAAACAACTGCAGAGGTTGAAGTAACTAAACTAAAGGTTTCTAAATACCCCTGATGGTAACAAAGGCTTTAAAGTATCCCCAATAGGCTCAACAGAGCTAACTCAAAAACAACTGCAGAGGTTGAAGTAACTAAACTAAAGGTTTCTAAATACCCTGATGGTAACAAAGGCTTTAAAGTATCCCCAATAGGCTCAACACAGCTAACTCAAAAACAACTGCAGAGGTTGAAGTAACTAAACTAAAGGTTTCTAAATACCCCTGATGGTAACAAAGGCTTTAAAGTATCCCCAATAGGCTCAACACAGCTAACTCAAAGACAACTGCAGAGGTTGAAGTAACTAAACTAAAGGTTTCTAAATACCCCTGATGGTAACAAAGGCTTTAAAGTATCCCCAATAGGCTCAACACAGCTAACTCAAAGACAACTGCAGAGGTTGAAGTAACTAAACTAAAGGTTTCTAAATACCCCTGATGGTAACAAAGGCTTTAAAGTATCCCCAATAGGCTCAACACAGCTAACTCAAAGACAACTGCAGAGGTTGAAGTAACTAAACTAAAGGTTTCTAAATATCCCTGATGGTAACAAAGGCTTTAAAGTATCCCCAATAGGCTCAAAATTGCGTCATATATCGGAGAGGGTTAATAGACCAACATTAAAGGGGTAGTACTCGCTTTTTATGGACCCCCTTCTCCCTCATGTTTAGCATATTAGTTTTGAGGTTTTAAGACGTTCGTTCCGTTAGTGAGCCGATTTTGAGACATTTCGCCTCATTTTGTTCTCAATATTAAGACCTTTCGTGCCATTCAGTACCGGTGACGTCCTTTTCATTATGTTCTGGCAACCATTGGGCGATTATATATAGCTTAGGAAGGCCGTCTACCTGTTTAAGGGGGGTGACCTGCTTTTTTCTCTTTCTTGGTTGTATCTATTTGTCCCCATTCAGCCTACTGTTTTAAGGCATTTATCCCCATCCAGGTGTCGATTTTTTCCTGGCGAGCGATAGCGAGCCAGCGTTTATGGAGAAATCCGGCTTCGCCGGAGACATTTTTCTATCGAAAAATGTACAAATTTAGCCAGCTGTTTAACACATTATCCAAAAAATGGTGGCTCGCTATCGCTCGCCAGGTATATATCGACACTGGATGGGGATAAACGTCTTAAAATAGTAGGCTGAATGGGGCCGAAAGGATACAACCTAGAGAGAAAAAAAGCAGGTCACCCCCCTTAAAGGCCACGAACTATCTCAATGAATTCTTGTAGTTGCCAGATAACCTTCCTAAGCTTCATAAAATCGCTTACATGTAGCTGAAATTAACCCTTTCATGCACATGACGCGATTTTGAGCCTAATGGGGATGCTTTAAAGCCTTTGTTACCATCAGGGATATTTAGAAACCTTTAGTTTAGTTACTTCAACCTCTGCAGTTGTCTTTGAGTTAGCTGTGTTGAGCCTATTGGGGATACTTTAAAGCCTTTGTTACCATCAGGGGTATTTAGAAACCTTTAGTTTAGTTACTTCAACCTCTGCAGTTGTCTTTGAGTTAGCTGTGTTGAGCCTATTGGGGATACTTTAAAGCCTTTGTTACCATCAGGGGTATTTAGAAACCTTTAGTTTAGTTACTTCAACCTCTGCAGTTGTCTTTGAGTTAGCTGTGTTGAGCCTATTGGGGATACTTTAAAGCCTTTGTTACCATCAGGGGTATTTAGAAACCTTTAGTTTAGTTACTTCAACCTCTGCAGTTGTCTTTGAGTTAGCTGTGGGCAGAAAACTAATTTTGGAGAGGTAATTATAAGAGTGAAAGAACTCTATTTCTTATTGCTAATCTGGCAACCTCTGCGTCATATGTGCGTGAAAGGGTTAATTAAAAATGGCGTCGCCGGTACTGTAAGGGTTATTATTTATGCTAAAAATAAGAGGCTTGGTATTAAGACCTTTCACCCCATTTATTTGTCAATATTAAGACCTTTCGTGCCTTTAGGTGCCGATTTGTTTCCTGGCGAGCGATAGCGAGCCTATAATTTAGGAGGAACTGGCCTTTGGCCGATTTTTTTTTTTACCGAAAAATGTACAGATTTATCTCGAAGGGTGATCTTGGGGATGTTTTTTTAAGCTTGATGGAGGTCTAGGGAGGAAACTAAACAATAACCAAAAAATAAACCACTAATAAAATAAACCACTAATAAAATAAACCACTAATAAAATAAACCACTAATAAAATAAACCACTAATAAAATCACCCCCACCCCCACCCCATCCTCGTGCAGCAGCACCCAACATACATCGTGCACATAACATTAACATTCTTCAACTGAACATAGATGGCATCAACACAAAGAAACACGAACTCTCACACTTCATCAAACAACACAACATACACATTGCCATCTTACAAGAAACAAAACTCCGCACAACACAAAAAACACCCACATTTCATAATTTCACCACCATCAGACAAGACCGGGCTGTCGGCGGGGGCGGTGGACTCATCACCCTGGTACACAAAGAAATATCATACATAGTAACCAGTGTACAAACCAAATCACTCCTCCCCCCAAATGATAACACAACAGAAATACAGTCAATTAAAATACGCACTGGCAACAACTCCAACATAACCATCATAAACACATACATCCCTCCCCAAACATCCCCTACAGTACCAAATGAATACAGACCACACTTACAACACATCACAAACACCCCACACACCCCACACATCATCCTGGGTGGTGACTTCAAACGCCAAGACGTCGGCCTGGTTTGTCGACAACCCCGACACAGACAGAGGGCTGGTACTACAAAACCAAACCGATAACCTCATCATCCTTAACGACATCCATCAACATACCCATATTCCTCACCAAGCCCTCTATAACCCATCCTCTCCAGACATCACCTTTTGCTCCCCAGAACTCGCCCCCACAACATCCTGGAGGGTGGTCAGAACCTTAGGCTCTGACCACCTCCCGATCATTATCACCACCAAAACCAGACTCACCCCAGCTAGCCACAAACACACACACACACCAATTATAAAAGAGCTAACTGGGAAGCATTCACAAATGAGACAGAACAACACTTCACAACTCTAAACAGTACAACCATCACTAACATCAACAATGCTGTACACATACTCAATAAAACTATCCAAAACGCTGACAAGAAACACATTCCAAGAGGTAACAGAAAAAGACACAACCCCAACTTCACACCAGAAATTCAAAACCTCATCAGACAACGCGACATACTGAAACACTCCCCAGCACCCCACACACAAGACATCACACAACAAATTCAAGCAATCAACACCCAAACTAACAACA